>OZ010600.1:79395833-79465833 GCA_963932145.1 Acanthosepion lycidas | reverse complement strand
TATTTCATTCAACCTTTTCTTGGGTGGCTTCTCACTTCTAAAAGGATAAAATCCCATTTTCTATTTTAATTAAATAGTCCACGCCTTTTCTAATCTATCTTTTAGTAAATAGAACTTAAAAGCTATCCTTTAAATCCAGATAAGTTAATCTATTTCTCTAAATATTTACTTACCTAAGGGACATATACATGAAAACCTGAGCAGATCTAACTTCGTAGTGATGCCTAAGAAAACAGGCGCAAACGAATGCGAACTCCACCGAACAATCAGCGTAATGAGCCACGTGATAAAAGTCATCATCCGTATTCTGATGAACAAAGCACGCAGCAGAATCAGGCCAGAGATAGGACACGAACAGTGCGGGTTCGTTAAAAACACTGGAACAAGGAACGCAATATTCATGCTCAGAATGTTAACAGAAAGAGCAATACAAATGCAGAAGGACGTCTACTTATGTTTCATAGACTACGCAAAGGCTTTCGATAAAGTATGCCACAAGGATCTGATGGAACTGCTCAGCAACCTTGATATATTCGGGAAAGATATCAGAATAATCAAGAACCTATACTGGCAGCAAACAGCATGTATGTGCGTAGGGAACGAGTTCAGTGAATATGCAAAAATAGACAAGGGCGTAAGGCAAGGATGCATCTTCTCATCTGACCCGTTCAACCTATACAGCGAGGCAATCCCGAGAGAAATGGAAACCCTACCGGGATTTTGCATTGACGGCCACAATCTTAACAACATAAGATACGCAGATGACTGATAGCAGATGCGAAAATTAAATTACAAAACCTCCTACAGAAGGTAGCGACGGAGAGCGTGAAGAAAGGACTAAGCATAAACTACAAGAAGACAGAATGCATGGTCATCCGTAAAAGGATGAACCCGAAATGTGTTCTGAAGGTTTAAATACATGGGAAGCATCTTGACAGAGGACGGTAAGTGCGACACTGAGATCTGTAGACGTATTGGGATGACCAAGGACACATTCTAGAACTTGGGCAGAGTACTGCGAGACAAGGGGCTTTCGTTGGTAACAAAGAAAAGAATACTGAACTGTTACGTGACATCTGTCCTTCGTTACGGCAGCGAATGTTGGACGATTTCTTCAAAGATGAAGAAGAGACTCGAGACAATAGAGATGTGGTTCTACAGAGGGATGCTGAGGATATCATGGACCGAGCGTGTAATCAACGATGAGGTCTTAGAGAGGTTGCAAACAAGGAGGAGGCTTATACTTAATATCAGAAAGAGGCAGCTGAAATTTCAGGGACACATAATGAGGAAGGAGGCCTTGGAGAATCTGATACTCACGAGTCGAATATAGGGAAAGAGTGACAATGGAAAACAATGCATGACATACCCGGCGGGCTTAAGCAAGTGGATGTCAGAATGTTGTCTCAGGAAGGAAGCAGAGGGAAGGAACCTGTTTAGAACTGCAAGGAATAGAATGAGGTGGAGAGCCATGACCGCCTACGTCTTGAAAGTAAGTAAAAAGAAAGAAGGTACAGAATCTTTCCAAGAGCTACTTTTCTCACTTCCAATTCATCTGACTTCATCATCGAATACAAGACATTTTCAGGTAACAGAGCAAAAGCATTACATTGGCTCTTATTGAATACCATATTTCGACATTTTCTTAACCCTTTGGATCTGGTTATGGAATTTGCTAATCCCCTTATTCTCAAACCAGCTAACTGCATATACTTAAATAACTAATTTAAGTTGGTGAAGCTTGTCATGGGGCTCTGAAGGGTATATATATTTGGTCCAAATACACATTAACCTGGTTGCTAAATTTTACCAACGTGTCTTCCTTAATGTTTCTGTTTTCCAGGCCGTAAATGTAGAGTTAAATTTGTTATAATGTTGTTCATCATGACGGTCGTCTTCGAGTATAGAATCCAGAGGTTAGCAGGGAATATTTCGAAGACAGTAGGAAAGCGTAGTTCCGGTTAGCAGTGGATATCGCAGCAAAGTAGCAGAGCGTAGTACTTCCTTCTGTTCATCTTCGCCTAACAAGTTGGCACTGGTCATTCGGGTAGGGTAAACAAAATGGCCGCCTTTATACACGACAAATTGAATGATCTACGTCTTCTGATTGGTTAACCTTCTATTGGTGGACTAAAAAGTGAGTCCAGGCATTTGGATTAACTCACTAGTTATATATACATATATATATATATATATATATATATATACACACACAAAAAACTGTAACAAAATTTACATTTGGAAATCCCCAGGGTATATTCCAAAACGAACTTTTGGTCTTTACTTAGAACCCTCATTTTCTCTATACGTGCCAAATTATTAAGAGGACTTTTGAATTTCATATATTCTACTTGTGGCAAACCATGATAGTCCCTTTCTCAAAATTTGTCGAAAGGTCCTGCAAAAGCAGTCAGGCTTTTTGCACCATCCACATATTTAAAAACAGGTCTGAACGGCAGCCCATTCTGATGTAATGAACAGTATAGGATATACTATATATATCCTATATCCTATATTTTACGGCCAGTAAGTGAAGAGACGCCTACAGATAAAGCTTACTATATTCAGTAGATACGAATTCTGTTTTACAATTCTATATAAAAAGAGTTCCAAATTGTTATATTCCGTGCTAATAGGAATATATACTTGACAAACACGGTGGATAAATAAGTTAAGGTTTATTGTAATAACCAGTACAATAAGAAATAAGGTACAGTTATGCGCACGATCGTCGCAAGTCAATCCAGTAGTGAGTGCTGCTATTGGAAGGTCAGTAGTTCTCGCGTAAGTCTGAGTCGTAATCAAAAGATCCCAGCTGGACTCCGTAGTCTATTGAGTTACCGATACTTATAGGTCGTTACTACCTATAGTGTAGTTACTCATGGGAGTGGCAGGTTATTCCATTACAACACAAATTAAATAGGTGGTTTCTGGAACCTGACGGGATCGGAGAAGCCACGTGATGTACTTTCTACGACGACCGAGCAGTTAAACTCTAAATGACTTGGAAATGGGTCGGGGCCCGGGTCACCGAGTACATTCCCAGAAAGTGAATCGAAGCTGAGCCGAAGTGATAAAAGCGTCTAGCGAGCAACAGACAAGGATAGCCAGCGAAAAGACGGACAGCGACTAGATCTGCAAAAGACAGTCAGTAAACCAAGTCATGCCTCGATCAACAGCATAGACACACGTTACCACGACAACGCGTCAGTCAACGATGATTTTTCTACACTAAAAACATACAAAGCAGCAACGAAAGTACTTTCTGTCTCTTCTCTTTCTTTGTTCATCGTATTTAAAATTGCTGCTATCGCAAACAATCAGTCAGAAGTTACACGCGTGTTTCATTAGCGTGTGCTTCAAACACACACACACACAACCACACGCACACACATACACACACACACATAAGTGAACATTGAAGTCAACACTCAGAGGCGACAGACTGTTTCATGCTAAACGCAATCATATATATATATATATATATATATATATATATATATATATATATATATGCGTATATACCGTTTGTTTTCCTCACTTTTTATAAATGTTATTGTCATATTTAGCTTGGTCTTCTTTTTCTGCGTGAATCATTTCTTCGCACTGTTTATGATGTAATGGAATAACCTGTCATCCCCACGAGTGACTACACTATAGGTAATAACTACCTATAAGTATCTGTAAGTCAACGGACTACAGAGACTAGCTGGGATCTGTTGAGTACGACTCTGACTTGCGCGAGAACTACCGACCTTCCAATAGTAGCATTCACTACTGGATTGACTTGTGCATAACTGTTACCTTTATTCTTATTGTACTGGTTTTTACAATAAACCTTTACTTATTTTATCCTCTTTGTTTTTCAAGTATATATTCCTATTAGCATTATAATTGTGTGCTGTATTTGTGGGGACGACACTCTAATTCCAAAAGTACGCAACTGTAGGCTTTAAGAAAGCTTTATTCAACTGTGATTATTTATTTCAGTAAAACTAAAAAATGTGTCACAACGCCGAATTGGGGAAGAGGGAAAAAGACGGTCTTTTCTCATAAATTTAAACTTAGATAGCCACAAACGCTGACCCAATCATACAAATAATATTGCTTGCATCAAAACAACACATTTTTACGTACCTTTCTCACTACATCCACCATAATACCTAAATGTCTCCATGAAAGTACTAAGTAGTCCCCATATATACAATTTATCGTCTGTGTGGGGATGGAGGGTAATAAAACTACAATTTCAAAAACTAGCCCCAATGAGTATTTACAATATGAAATAAAACTATTTACAAGGAACTAAACAAAATAACGTTAGTAATAAAACGCCCCACAATCATTAACTGCGGCAGAAACATCAGTTAGCTAGACGAAATCGATGCGGGATTATAATAGTATAAAACATTCATTCATCTCAAGCACTCATGCAGACGCACACTCATTCAGACACAACAAAAAATACGAAAAGACACACACGAAACGAAAGTCGCTCCGCATCCACCAGAGAACTGACATCACTGGCCATCTAACGAGGGAGTGTATGGGGAATTAAACATAAAGAAAAATAGAGGCAGAAATAAAAGGGGCCAATGAGCATACATACTCTAGCGAAGTTAATTGAAAAAGGAAACTAAAAATTCAAAACACAAAACCTAAGCTAACCTATTTTCGGGATGTGTTGCCCATGTTCAACCCAAGAAAAGCAATATCCTGATGCCTAACCAGCATCAAAGTGCCACTCCAGGTCAGCCCCTTTCACACGACACAAACGCGCAAGATTCACCGACCTTTTGCCAAATTAAGGTCATGCTTAAAGTACTAAATCAGTTGAGAAGGAGTGAATTTCTCACCCCCCCCTTCTAACGTGTCGTCCAAATCACGACTCTCATAACAACTAGTAAACATAAGACCACATATAGTTCAGCCTTCGTCAACGGCGGTACCACATTCCTACAAAGAAAAGAGGCCTCAAGTGCAAAGAATTTTCCGTGCAGCATGCGGATCATGAAGCCTTCAAGAAACTTGCACAACGGCGCTACCACCCTGCAATGGAAGAAGCCGTGACCCAAGGTCTCGAGTTCCTCACCACAGCGTCGGCAGTTTGGATATATTTCCAAACTCGCCGTTCAAAGTCTTTTGGCGACTAAGAGGGCCCCACGTATCACCATCCAGGTGAGTAATGCCTCATTGTTATTGAGACATTTCAACCCGGGCGCCCAAGGCCATATTGAGCGAGCCTCCTGCTTTGTAGGGCCGTTTTCGTCAATCAGCTCATCACGAACTGACTCTCTAACTAATACCTGGTATAATGCCTTACGTGACAACGCCTAGACGTTGGAGAGGCCATCCGACGCCCATAAGAGGCGTTTCTGAGCACGACGACATTCACGGTAGAAGGTGCATTCGGCTCGGGATAAACGGTGGGATTCCTCCTCGCACAAGGGCACACTCCTCAGGGATGGAAAATTCTTACGATTCGCGACACATTCGATCTAGGAACCCGATGCCAAGCATATATTGACGAATCTCAGTGATAGGCATACCTAGACCGCCTTCAGATGGATGAAGGAAACAGATCTCCCGAGAGACTCTGACGCCGTTGCCTCCCCACAAGAACAAGAGCCTTACTAGCGCCATTAGTGTGTCATACAGAAGTGGAAGCACAGAGAGTCGGTAAAGGAGAATCGTGTAGATATGTGAAACACATACTTCCACCCTCCCATTTAAGGAAAGATTCCTCCGAAACCACAGATTAACTGCAATCTGGGTCTTCCGTTGTAACTTCGACCAATTCATTTCCAACTGGATATCAGGACCGAACCAGACGGTGATTATCTTGACCGGCCCATCCGACCAGAGGAAGAGAAACTTCACCCAGACTTATCGCGGTTGATCTTGGTCCCTGTCACCATTTCATAACCACTGATTTCTTTGGTGACTTCCTCAATTTCGGCTCTGCTCGACACAAGAACCGAAACGTCATCAGCATAGGTAGAATACCTGGCCGATGTGGTAGCACCAGTTAGGGAAATTCCGCGCAGGACCGGATTCGTCTTTAACTTGCGAAGGAAAGGTTCCAACGCAAGTACGTAAAGGAAAGGCGAAAGCGGACAACTTTGTCGGATCCAGGTGCGAAATTACGGCCCGAAACAAGCCACCGAAAGACAGCCTCGAGAAATCGATGGTCAACCCTATTGAAGACTATGTACTGATCTAAACTGATCAGCACAGCTTCACTGTCGACTTGCTTGATTATCAAGTGTGCCAAAGGAAGGTTGTCCTGAATAGTCCTCCCCTTCAGAGCACAATTCTGTTCGGAGCCAATCAGACTAGACAGGACAGCCTGCAAACGGTTCGCTAAGCCAAAATCTTTAACTTTGTGTTTAACATACTTAAAGGGCAAAAGTTACCTAATCCATCCCCATCGTTTTTGTCCTTGCGTAACAACTTTTTTACGCAATTGGTGAAGCATTGGGATACAGACCCCTGCTTCATCCAGTTGCCGAAAATCAGTGCCAGCAAGGGAACAAAAACGGGCGACTAGCTCAAGTACACATTGTACGGAAGACCATCTAATCGCGGAGATTTGTCTGCGTCAACCTCCTTCCCTGGTTTCCGACTTTGTAATGGAATACTCGCACCTACCTGCTTCAGCCGCCTCAAGACAGGGAAAGTCAGCTAAATAGGCATCGAACTGAGCAGGTCTCAGACCGGGCTCCTTGGTGAACAATTCCTGAACTTTATTCAATACAAGGTTCGCGTATAGAGTACTTTTATTGTCCCAGTAAACAGAAATAGCTCTCTCAAAGCGGGGAGTAACGAAACAAGGGGAGACCACTATTGATTATTCAAAACACTCACAACAGCCGGCTGTATGTAATTTTCGATGGAGCTTCTCCTCCGGAGCACTTACAAGGCCTGTCTTACAATCTGTATTTGTATTGTCCAGAAGACCAGCCTTAAGTCTGTCGATGCTATCAAATTCTTTCGAAACACTAAAACGCCAATGACACCGGTATGTGGAAATACTCTATAAGTCAGGTATTTTCCAGTCTCGGTTCTTGAGTAAATGTTAAATGGTATTCTGGTCTCTTACTTTCTTGGTTTAATTTCACCATTTTGCCTATGACTTTATTTAATTCTTTATGCAACAAAATTTTCAGCTTTGTCACCATATTTATTACAATGTTTCGGCCGTTGTACGTTCCGGCCTTCTTCAGGTGGTTGGAATGTCGAACTGAACCCTTTAATTCGCTCATTGGGTTAGACAGTTCTAGTTCCAACAGTCTGCCCCAGTGAGCAAAATAAAGGGTTGAGTTCGACATTCTAAACACCTGAAGAAGGCTGGAGCGTACAACGACCGAAACGGTGTAATAAATATGGCAACAAAGATGAGGACATTAGTCCGAGTAATGTAAATAGTGTACATAATACCTCATCTCAGAAATATAGACAGATACTGAAAGGCCGAAACTTTGTGATAAATATGGCAACAAAGATGAGGACATTAGTCCGAGTAATGTAAATAGTGTACATAATACCTCATCTCAGGAATATAGACAGATACTGAAAGGCCGAAACTTTGTGATAAATATGGCAACAAAGATGAGGACATTAGTCCGAGTAATGTAAATAGTGTACATAATACCTCATCTCAGAAATATATAAAGATACTGAAGAGCCGAAACGTTGTAATAAATATGGCGTCAAAGATGAGGACAATAGCCCGAATAATGTAAATAGTGTGCATAATACTTCATCTCAGAAATATAGATAGATGCAACAAAGTTGCTTTATTAATCTTGTCATCAACTCCTAAACAAACAAACTTTTTAATAACTTCAGTTTGTCGTTTATGTGTCATTTTCTATATCAACTTTTGCCTTATAAATTATAATGATTATAAAATCGAAACCTTGGTAAAAACGGCCCATAATTTGTATATCCAAGAGAAAGGCATTTCACAAGAGATGCTCCAAGATGAGGCGAGGGGGTCATCTCTCCCATCTTGCGTTTTTCTTCAGACATTTTAATAAAACGTCTGAAAAAATATTACTCTAGGAAATAATAAAAAAAATAAACTACAACGTCAATTTATATTTTATTTAAAATATTTGCAATTAATATCTAATTTTTTTTAAATATATCCGTTGAAATCTTTCTGCGTAAATAAAAACAAAATCCACGTTGATGTAACGGTGTAAACGCAAATGATCACCCATGAAATTTAAACCCGTTTCATTAAGAATGAAAAGAATGGAACTGATGTTGTTTTTTGTTTTTTGTTTTTTAATTTATCTCCAAAATAAAACTATCGCTGAAAATAACTTAGGACATGTTTATGATTTATGAATGGTTTTACTGAATTCATTGTGAAAAACTTTCTTTCGGAAAGAAAAATAAAGTGAAAAAACTAATTTTTAATTGATGTTAATATAATCTGAATTTTAATACATCGATATTGTCATTTTTAACAACCCTTAAATAATTTATTTTAAAGTAAAATTTTAAAAGCATGTTATGTCTTATAACAGAATTATATTTGTAGTATTTTATACGTTTATCTTTTCTAGTATTTTGAAGAAATATTAAACCTCAGTTTCAAATTGATTTATATTCACGTTATTTCTTAGCATGGAATAATCCGGACAGGTTATTTATTTCGGTTAACACCGCAACAATCTCCTAGATTTGATTTTAATTGCATTTCCTCAAATGGAATCAAAATTTTAACGTAGAATATTTTATGTATCGCTTTATGATATATTGTAGAAGAGCGTGTGTGTATTTACGCGTTGTATTAGAAACACGTGCGTAACTCCTGGTAGAATATTAAAAGGTCCAACTACAAGAAAATTGTCGGACTCAAGTTATGTTCAACTGAAGATAAAGAAGACAAACAAGACCGATATATATATATATATATATATATATATATATATATATATATATATATATATATATATCATTAAATATATGTATTAACAACAAATTACAAAGCACATAGTTAACATTTGTTTTTGTGTGAACATTCGTGTTCTTTGATGAATGTTCGTATTTTGGTGAATGTTCGTACATACGTGTATATTTGTCATGTTGATGGCGTCCCCCCCAAAACGGGAAAACGCCGATCTTCTAGGTGCTTACATTTTGTCGCTGAAATGAAGAAAGAGAGATTTACCTCACCTCCACGCGAGGTGGGATTCGGCACGAGGCCTGAAGGAAAAAGCGGAAGAGGCAAGAGGTTTCCCAGTATTTATAATATAGGGAGAGATACCCCTGTTGACAATATGGGAATTAAGGAGAAACTAAATCAGACAATATCATTCCCTATCTAGATCTATTCAGTAGTCTGGTTTAAAAGTCGACGTTCTTTAAGATAATTATATATATATATATATATATATATATATATATATATACTCTCCTTCCCCCCTATCTCTCTCTTTACCATAAGACTCACTTGTATACATTTTCTACATTTCACTTCCGTTTTGTTAACCATCTAAATAGGTCGAGGTTCTGTCACTCCTTCTACTCCAATATAAAACATACTTAAGAGAGATATAAAATTAACCCCTCCCTATACTTTATATTGTGTGTTTAACTGCCACTCTCAATCCCCTCTATTAAATGACAAAAATTACACTACCCACCAATTTCTAATCCAATTTTTCCTCTCAATTCGTTGTTGGAAGTTTTACCTGATGATCCTGAATCCTTAAAAAAGGATTTGGGGTGAAATAAATTATCGTAATGGTACTTTAAATTGGTTTGTTTTTCATTACATATATATATATATATATATATATATATATATATATATATATATATATATATATATGTGCGTGTGTGTGTGTGTGAAAAAGAAGAGAGAAACCGCAAACGTTTTTGGTTGCAATGTGGATTTTCCTAAAAAATATATATTGTGCTTTATTTTCCATAATTTTTGCTACACAAGTTTCCGGCATCACGACTTTCATCAGACAAAGAGTGGATATTTCCACATGTTATCAAACATGCTGTTAAAAAAGGCAATATCGAAAAACATTTGGGTCACTAACACAGACTAAAAGAGAATGTCTAATATCGAGAATATTTAATATCGAAAAACATAAGAAAAATTAATTCCTTTTAATAATATGTCGAAATATCCACTCTTTGCCTGATGAAGGTCCCGAGACTGGAAACTCGTGTAGCAAAAATATCTACAATAAAGAATAATATATTTTTTTTTTAAATTCACATAACAATCCAAAATGTTGGCGGTTTCTTCTTCTTTTTTAATACAGGGTGTCCATAGAGTTCGTGTTCACTTCAAAAAATTTATAACTTTATTTGTATTTGCGATAGAAATAATCTATAAAAAATGTTATAAAGTTTAATGGACCTAGTTTTAAGTATAGTTATTGAATAATCCTTTATCACGACGACGATCCCCCCGCCACTTCCATAATAACACCAAAACATGCAATCTATATAAATCCAAAATTTTAAAAATTAATCAGTTTGTCTGACGATCGCAAAAGCGGGAAACCCAGGGTCACAAACTCACATCAATCCAACCAAATATATATATATATATATATATATATATATATATTTCAAATTATAGGAAGGAACAATGAGATTTATCATTCAGAGTTCTTAGCTTTTATTTTTAATTTTAAAAAACAGTACTCAATATGATCTGTAGAGATTAATATTGTAATAATTTCTTTTTAAAGATATGATTCCATCGCGACATAGAATATTCTATGTTTCAAAACGGAAAACTACAAATCTAGATTAATTTTAAATATTAAATCTACAATCCAGAGTTTCGTTCCAATCCCAAGCGATTTTATGATTTAATTTTTAAAATTAATCAAGATTTGGAGTTTTCCGTTTTGAAACATAGGATGTTCTGTATTGCATTGGAATCATATTTGTAAAAAAAACAATTATAATATATATATATATATATATATATATATATATATATAATCATATTATTAAAATATTTTTATTATAATAGATTACAATAATACCATTTTTACATTGCTACCCAAAAACTTTCATGTTTTAGAACTTTAATGGTTCTTCATCGGGCGATGGTAAATAGCATAATGTAAATGATTTATTTGGGAAATTTGAAAACAAATCGTTACCCCTTTTGAAAGTTAAATAGTGTGCGAACTTAATGTCAACGTTTAAATATATATTTGTGGGCATGTCTTGATTAATCAATTAAAAGTCAGATCAATGATAAAGTAGAAAAATGAAAGATAAATTCAGAGGATGGAGGAAGGTGGGTTATAAATTCATGTCTTGATAAATTGACACTTTAGACATATCAGCATCGAACATAATGGAGCGAAATCCAAACTTCAGATTTGGTGAAGTAGACAGAGACATTGAACAACTTGATTATGAGGCGCTTGTTTTTCGGCTTCACCTAGTCTCCAGCTTGGAACTGTTCTTTTATTGACGGTAATGGTATGGTATAGCTGGCCACTGATAGTCGAGGACACCTGTCTACTAGGGCGGCTAGGAAATCCCTATTGCAGACGCTTGCTCAGGCTCATTTATGTTTATTCAACACCCACAGAGCCAACCTGTGGTTTATAATGCAACTATACTGAGCAGACCTTAGTTACAGTTTCTGGGAAATAGCGTGTTATCTAGCGTGATCAATAATTTGAACAAAGCCAGCACACTCAAGCCCTCCATCATGATGACTTGTGACTTTGTGATATATATATATATATATATATATATATATATATATATATATACACACACATTATAAATTAACTGATTTAAAATATGGTTTTTTCGCTACACAGTAATAACCATGTTTCCAAAATTGAAGCTAAAACCTTCAAATATAATCATATAATTAAATTAAAAGCATCTGTTCTGTTTCACTGTTTTGTAAAAATAAAAATAAAAAATATCAATACGGACACCGGATTATATATCTTACTGTTCTTTCTTATATATATATATATATATATATATATATATAATAGCTGGCCACTCGTATTCGAAGATACCAGTCTATTAGAGCAGCTAGCCAATCCCTTTTGTAGATGCCCACTCAGGCACAATTTTGCTTGTCCAACACCCACAGATCCCACCTGTGGTTTATACTGCAACTATGCTGAGCAGACCTTAGTTACAGTTTCTGGGAAAGAGCGTGTCATCTAGCTATTTATCTAGTCATCCAATTATTTAATGTGCATGTGTCCGAATGGTTAGAACGTTCGAATGAGACCCGGGTTCGAATCGCACCATAGTCGGTTTGTCAGGAAGATGACTTCCTAATCTTATCGGACTGGAGGTGTTGCTTCCAGCGCGCGGCACCTTTGGAAATTGTCTGAAAAACCATACCACGGGTTGACCCTAGCCATGTCAGTGAAATTGGGTAGACAGAACACTTGGGGTCCGTGACTGAGGGTTTGAGCGTGCTGGACTTGTCCAAATTGTTGATCTTTTAGAGAGAGCGGAAGCATGTCTCCACTATTACAGCCGGCCATGACAAAATTTATCCTTGAATACATATCTAAAAATACACGTTATTACACGTTACAGGTCCCCATTTATATTACACACGTTACTGCTACCTGTTGACGTTACACATCACTAGTACCGAGCGTTTTCGGCTATACATTTAACCATTTTCAAGGATGAAATATTTAATCCTTGAAAAGGGCTAAATATATAGCCGGAAAAAGGAACATTCGGACAGTTTTTATATAACTTATCATCTGAAAAGAATAAAATTATTAGATCACATGAGAAATGGTATTAAAGACTAAATCGGAGTACGTTGTCTGTCGTATGCAATGAAATGTGCATGAAAGAAGGATTGCTACTTAAATACGCAAATTTTATATATATATATATATATATATATATATATATATATATATATATATATATGTGTGTGTGTGTGTGTGTGTGTGTGTGTAAAAGGTATGTATTTATGTATAGGATTAATACAAATAAAATTTGTTAAGTAGTTGTTTGATGTTATATTAAGGTGGGTAGCACTTTTTTATTTCCATCTGCAATGTGTGTTACTATATATATATATATATATATATATATATATATATTAAAAAGATTAAAAAAAAATTAATACTGCCAACCTAGGTAAATAGACATAATATACCTAAATTATTCAACTGTTTGAACATATATATATATATATATATATATATATATATATATATATATATATATATATATATATATATATAGTGTTACTTGACTGGAAAAACCTTGGGTATTTCGGCTTGTAGAAGAAAAAACAGTACCCAAGAAAAAAATGACGAATAAAAAAAAGAAAGAACCACGAAAAATGAAATTGAGGGGAAAACAATCGTCCAGATTTCAAATTCGGAGTCCAAAGAAAAAACCTCCAAAACAAGTAAAAGCAACTACGTAAAGTGCTCAATACACAAAGTAGAGCAAACCTAATATAAACCTAATATAAGCTTGATCTTACCTGGCTCTTTAGGTTTATATATATATATATATATATATATATATATATATATATATATATATATATATATAGATAGATAGATAGATAGATATAGATATATATTAATCCGACATATTTTTATTTTAATTTAGTGCTTGAACGTTATTTTTAAGCAACAAATTAATACATATATATATATATATATATATATATATATATATATATATACATAACTTTAGTTTTCCCAGCTCACTATTACAATTCAGTCATCATAAACCGGCATAGATAGACACTTCAACTAGTAAATGAATAAAAGTGAAACTACAAAATTCAAAGGAAAAGTGGACAGACTGGTTATTTTTCCGAAACGATCAGTAGGAAAATGATCAAATTGAAAACTTTGCAAAAATAGTCAACTCAGGAGGCGGAACGTGTCACAAAAACAAAGTAACAGTGTCTCTTTCTCTTCTGTTTTGTCTCTGCTTTCTGCCATTGCCTGTTTTGTTCTGCAGAAGTTTCTGCTTTGTTTCTTTTTTGATGACAGTCTCCTTTATCGTCTGCCTCGAACACATTCGCGCTCTTTCTATATCGATGCACGCATGCGCAGTATTCTCTTGTAAGATATGTGCCGTTATTATTTTTAGATAAAGGGGACTAAATTTGACAATAGAATAAGAATATTCCTGCGAAGGTAGAAAAGAGAACATAGAGGACACTCACACACAAATATATTTACCTGAAAATCCACGCATGAATATATATATATATATATATATATATATATATATATATATATATATATATTAATTAATTGATTTAAAATATGGTTTTTTACGCTATACAGTTCTAACCATGTTTCAAAAATGGAAGCTAAAAACTCCGAATTTAATTTTGTACTTAAATTAAAGACATTAGTTCCATTTCATGATCAAGCGAATTTTGGAGTAACTTTTAAAATTACTGGGTTTTAAAGACACAGCTAAAACAAAATTCATTTTTCCAAGGTTACAGATAAATCCACTTCCACTAGACAAGGGGTGTCTGCATGTTCATTATGTCTGTATTTTGATATATCAGTTATTAGTTACGTTTTGGGAGTGGGTAAGGATGTATTTTTCAATGAAATCTAACATCCGTTAAATGCATGTCGTCTGGATTTTTAAAAAAATTTATTGTTAACGGCAAAAATTCTTACGGCATTTTTTTCTATTTGTATATTTAAAGATTTTTGGGAGGTGTTTAGGTTAGAATACGCTTTATTTAACTACGATTTGAAATATTTTCACTTTTAATTTTTAATATACTATATTTCTTTTAAGAACAATTAAATGTATTAGAATCCCTTACAGTTTGTAGAATTATTTTCACATCAAGTATAAGTATGTATATTATTAGGTTACAAAGTTTTTTTATATTTAAATATATGTTTTTTATATTTAAATATTATTTAAGTAAAATTTATGACAATGACGGCAAAAATAGCTATTTAATTTCACTGATTTAGCAAACTTTTTTCTTTTATATATATATATATATATATATATATATATATATATATATATATATATATATGCACACACACAAAAGGAAAGTCATGCCAACATCAATAACTAGCGTATAAATTAATTTTTAAATTAGGATAAAAATAAGGACAATGAGAAAATCAGCAACCAATTTCTGAAATCTCCTGACGAGTGGATAGAAAGATTACAAAAAGCTTCGTCTAGGAAATCCCTGAGTCAATAGGATGAATGTAAATGAGTATAACATCAATCAGGTCAGTGGCGAATTTTATTTGTACTAAGCGTGGCCGAGTAGTTACAACGTTCGTTTTCTGGCCATGAGACCCGGGTTCGAATCTCACCATTGTCGTTTTGTCAGGGAGAAAACTTCCTGATGTTATCTGTCTGGAACAGAGACGATCTCAGCGTGCGGGACCTTTGGAACGTCCCTGAAAACCATACTACGGGTTTACCCAAGCCTCGTGAGTGAAACTGGGTAGACGGAACACTTGAGGGTTGTCGATAGCTGTGCTAGCACAAAGTCACAAGTCATCGTGACTGAGGGTTTGAGCCTGCTGGTGCTGTTCAGATTGTTGATCATTCTAGATAACACGCTCTCTCCCAGAAACTGTAACTAAGATCTGCTCAGCATAGTTGCAATATAAACCACAGGCTGGATCTGTTGGTGGTGAACAAAAAAATATATGCCTGAGCGAGAGTCTGCAATAGGGATTGGTTAGCCACCCGAGTGACAAACTATATATATATGTGTGTGTGTGTGTGTGTGTGTGTGTGTGTGTGTGTGTGTGTGTGTGTGTGTTGAGAGAAAATGAAATAATTAACAGGTAAAAAAAGAGACAGACAGATAGGGGCATATCGAGATAGATAGATAGATTTGAACAGTTTGTGATAGATAGATTTGAACAGGTCAAGATAGATAGATAGATAGATAGATAGATAGATAGATAGATAGATAGATTCACGGTATATCAACCACTTATGGGTCATTTGATATCGAGATAGATAGATAGATAGATAGATAGATAGATAGATTTGAACAGTTTAAGACAGATAAAAATGAACAGAGCGATACCTATTTCGCTCTGTTCATTTTTAGAAATTAGTTTGTTGCATATATTCGTTCTTATTTTCTGTTGTTCTGCGGATGATTTCAAATAATCTTTCGTAGAATTTTTTGCTTCTTTGTAAACCTGACCATTCCGTGATACTCTTGTTTAACGTTATTGAATTGCCATTTCAGATGAGACACCTTTTCGATGTGGAATTCTAAGTAGCCAAGAATTGTCATGTTCGACATCTTCTCCTCTTTGCTTTTAATCAAGGTCACAAAGCTGCAAAATCTGGCCGAGACATTTTCGCTGACTTCCAGAGATGACTTCATTACCGTCAGACTAATATGAAATGCTTCAAAACAATCAAACCGTCAATGCTAAGCTCTATGTTGAACCAAATGAAGAGGCAAAGAAAAGAGCTGAGCGACAATACAGCATGATTATTCAACATGACAATGTACGACCCCCACGTCGCTGACATAACAAAGCATGCAATTAAAGAGCTTGGTTGAAAACTTCTGCCCCGCACACTATATTCTCATTATTTGGCTACTTCAGACTATTTCCTTCTTCAGTCGCTTTCTAACAATTTGATGGATGTTTTGTTCAACAACAATGTAGAGCTTGAAACATTGTTGGACGAAATTTTAGAGTCAAAACCTCCAGTGATTTCTATCGTCGAAAGATTGGACCGTTAGAGGATTATTGGAAGGAGGTCATAAACAATGAAGGGGAATACATTGCTGTATGGTTCGCCAGAACTATTAATAAATAAATAAGTATTACAATGAAGTATAAAAACGAAGGAATTTATGTAATAACCTAATAGATAGATAGATAGATAGATAGATAGATAGATAGATAGATAGATAGATAGATATGAATAAAGTGAAAAATGAAAGAAAGAAACAAACAAACAAACAAATAATGGAGAGAAAGAAAGAGATAGATAGATAGATAGATAGATAGATAGATAGATAGATAGATAGATAGATAGATAGATAGATAGATCTGAGTAAGGGAAAGAAAGAAAGAAAGAAAGAAAGAAAGAAAGAAAGAAAGAATGGAGAGAAAGAGATAGATAGATAGATAGATAGATAGATAGATAGATAGATAGATAGATAGATATGAATAAGGTGAAAAATGAAAGAAAGAAAGAATAGATAGATAGATAGATATTAATAAGGTGAAGAAAGAAATAGATAGATAGATAGATAGATAGATATGGATAGATAGATAGATATGGATAGGGTAAAGAAAGAAAGAAAGAAAGAAAGAAAGAAAGAAAGAAATACTAAGATCGATCGATAGATAGAGAGATAGATATATATGAACATTGAAAAACTTTGATGGATTTTATATTCACCTATATCGACGTATCAAGTGGTCGCCAGCAATTCAGTAATGGTTAGAAATCCTATTTTGCATGTCACTCGTTTAGGGGTCTCGATCTTCATTGTATGCCCATTGTCTTTAATAGATACGTACACACGGGCAGTGAAATCACACGTTCCCGCGCCGACACATTACTCCACATACACTCATCAACAAACACTGACACAAAACAGTCAATATAACCAACGTTTGACTGTATTTGTCCTCCATCAAAGTCCATGGTCTGTCATCCATTTAAAAAGTTCGTTAGGTAAGTTATTTACTGTTTATAGCTGAACATCTTGCCTTCAATATGTCCTGTGAGTGTTAAATTCTCCAAGCCCTCTTTATTTGTCCTTGTAATGTCAACTCATTCTGCGTGTCCTTTTCAATCCCCATTTCCTATAAAATGCCCTTCACATTGGGAAATTATTATACATTGATACCTCGGTTTACGTCGTTTCGAGTTAAGTCATTTTCAAATATACGTCGGTTTTTCTTCAGTTATATATGGAAAAATAAAACTCGCCTTACGTCATTTTACTCTAGTTTACGTCGGCCGTAAAAAATATTAGAAATGTCAAAACACTGAAATAACAACACATATAAAATTCTTTAAATAAATTCAAAATGATATGATGTATACAATATATATATATATATATATATATATATATATATATATATATATATATATATATATAGTACAGGTAATCTGTCCGTTAGTATATAATCCGGATGGATCCTAGTAATATTGATTATTAAAACTGATCCACAGAGAGCTCGATGTTTTTATTTGAACAGAGCATATGTATTTTTATAACGAAACATAAATTACCTCAACATAGATATAGTCTATTTCAAGCCGTTCTGTACACGGCTATCATCATCCCCTAAGTGTCTGTCTCGGAGCATTGTTTTAAATTCATTTTCAATGTCTGTCCTCTAGTAGACGCCTTTTTAATGAGAGTGGGTTTGTGTTAGCGATTGGTGGGGGCGTAAGGTATCTTATCCCGGGGGAAGCGGTCTGGGTTTGGAGTTTATTTATGGCCAGGACTTGTTGTTTATAGTTTAATATCAGTTCCTACTATATGGTGTTTCTTATAAAAGCCCGAAGTGTGTTTTTCTGGGATACACAGTAAATAGATTTTTGTACTACACGTGTCCAATATTATTAATAAGCGATGGAAGACTCAAACTTAAACCCGTTAAGATTAATGTAAATTAGTTGAGTTATAGATTGTGGGTAATATCAGAGCATCCAATAGAATAAATCATGCTGTCCAACACACTTATACGCATACATGTCTTTATACATACATATATGTACATTTACATTCCCATACATATATGCCACTATACGTAAACATACACTCCCACATATATGCACATGTATTCTTGTGTAATTTGGAATTTATTTCTATGTCTACATTTTATGATTAGTTCTTTTCATTCATTTAATAGCTTGCATTAATTTTTATATTTTATTATACTGTTTTTTTTTTCTTCTAAACATAGTTTGCACCTATCACTAAAATTATTGGGGGTGTTCG
This sequence comes from Acanthosepion lycidas, assembly GCA_963932145.1. Taxonomy (NCBI): domain Eukaryota; kingdom Metazoa; phylum Mollusca; class Cephalopoda; order Sepiida; family Sepiidae; genus Acanthosepion; species Acanthosepion lycidas. The sequence continues at coordinate 79,446,851 of OZ010600.1, read as the reverse complement.
CGAAACCCAAAATTTTCCAATATATTTGAGGATTCAGATCTTTTTCCTTCAATTCCTCAACTTTTTTTCGAAATGGCCGTTTGGTGTTTTAATTTTGGATTGGTGAATGAATGTCTATGTCTATTGATTCTCTTTTGAAATTCTCCTGCAGAAATGCCAATGTAAATATTATGGTTTGTCGTATTTTCTTTAGGGGTAATGGTTGCCTAGTATACTACCCTAGTGGATCTGCACTTGCCCTCTACTGGGAAGTTTTCTTTAATTCTATAATCAAAGAGGGGTTTCCATGTTAGATTTATTTTTTCCCATGGAATTTACTTAAAATGTAATTGGTATGGGAATTCATGATTTGGTACATATTATCAATGCAGAAGTAGCTAATTTTGATTGATTCCCTACTGAATTTATTTAGAGTTTTTTTTTTGTTGTTGTTGTTGAAGTGTTTAGTAATTAAATTTAGGAAGTACTGTCCGATGTTGTTACTTGACAGTTTGCAGAATGGCGAGGGTTGAACCAAGTGAATTTTTCTTTTCCTATTTTTACACCTACATCCCACTTTTTGTGTATCGGTATTACTAATAGTAATCGCGTAAAAGAGTTTACTTTTGAAACCACTTTTTGGAAGGCCTTTTCATATAGTTCTTTATTCTTATCCAAGATTTTTTTCATTGGACGATAGTTTACTAATCCTGGTACAAACGGTAGTCGGTATTTGTTTTAGGATTGCACTGGGGTGGTTAGAACCGATATTAATATAGTTGGGGGTTTCGTTCTTTTCATGGTAAGGTTTAAAGGTTTTATCATTAAGATTAAGGGTGATATTTAGGTCAACTATTTTAAAGTTAGAGGAAATCTCGATCTTCAACCCTAAGGAATTTGAAGGCCCTGATAATTTTCTTTTGTAATTTCGCTGTTAATGGACCATTATTATTAGGGATGAGGATGAGTCCGTCATCCCTATGGAGTCCTATTAGTTCCGGTTTTACGATTCTACTAAGCTCATCTAAAATATAAAAACATACCAGATCAGCAACTTAGGCTGAGTCATACGCTCCCATGGGGACATCGAATTCGTATTTGTGGCGCTTAGTCCAGGTGGTCCAGTCCACTAGTCCAGTCCTAATATGCTTATATTATGTATTTAGAGATTCTTGATGAACTACAAAGAAGAATCTGCAATGTTATTTGTCTTGATCTGGCATCTCGGCTTCAGTTGCTTACCCAACACCGTAACGTAGCTTCCCTCTGTCTTTTCTGTAAATATTTTCATGGTAAATGTTCCAGTGAGTTTTCCTCTTTGGTACCTAGAATTTAAGCCTACTACCATATTGCCTGCAAGGCCTCATCATTTGAAATGGCGAGATGTAACCGTAAGTTCTATGCTAACAGTTTCTTCTCTCGCATTTCTCGTTTGTGGAACTCTCTTGTCTTCTTTGATCTAAAAAAATGTAAACGCAATCCTCTGTTTATTATTGCTGTTTTTATATTGTTCTTTCTCCTTAATGATGTTTCTTTATATCATATTCTCTCTCCCTTAGTGAACACCTTGCGTCTTAGTAAATTTATTGTCTTGCTTAGAGTGAAATGATTAATAAAATATCTAAGGCGAGTGACATTGCTTTATTGCCTTTAAAAATCTACCATGCCTTCACATAGAAGGAAGAAAGCGGTCTGAGTGAATTGGTGTGATTTTTTTCAATGTTTCTTTTTGTGTGTGTGTGTGTGTGTTATTTTATAAATTCACATTGCTTATGTAAAATAAGAAGTGTTGTTTAATGGGGACTTGGGTGTTTGAAAATGAGAAAAATCGAAACGACGAAAAGTATGACTGGTTGTAAATTAGCAATGGTTATTTGTTTCGTTTCGGTAAGCGGCGTTCAGCGAAAATGTGTAATGGCGACAGCAGAAGGAAAAAGAAAAATTCGAAACACCTAAAAAGGTGTGAAAAAAAAAAGAAGTAGTAAAGCAAAAATAAAGAAAAAAATTGAAGGGGGGAAGTGTTATTAGAAAGGAAGAAAAGAGGCAGAGAGGAGAAAAGAGAGGATGAAGCCTGAAGGAAATAATGAAAGGAGAAAGAGGAGGAATTAGATAGAAAGGAAGAAACAGCTGTTAATGGAAATGGAAAGAGGAGGACAACCGAAGAGCGTGAAGGAGATAAAGACACAAAAGAAAGAAAGAAAGAAAGAAAGAAAGAAAGAAAGAAAAAACGGAGGCTAAGAAGAAGAAAGGAAAGAAAGCGACAGAGATATAAACGTAAGAAGTAGGGAGGGAGTGAGGGAGTAATGGGAAGAGGAAAAGTTAAAATGCATGAATGAATGAAATGCGAAGAGAAAACGAATCAAAGAAAGAAAGAAAGAAAGAAAGAAAGAAAGAAAGAAAGAAAGAGGGAGAGGAAACAGCCAAGCAAACTTAGGAAAGAGAGAATAAAGTACGGAACAGTAAATATGAGAAAGAAACAAAGAAACAAAGAAAGAAAAAAAGAACGGAGGCTAAGAAGAAGTAAGGAAAGAAAGAGACAGAAATGTAAACGTAAGAAGTAGGGAGGGAGGGAGGGAGTAATGGGAAGAGGAAAAGTTAAAATGTAGGAATGAATGAAATGCGGAGAGAAAAGAAAGAAAGAAAGAAAGAAAGAAAGAAAGAAAGAAAGAAGTGAATAAAAGGATTATAATACATGGAAACATCGAAGTAAACTTAGGAAGGAGAGAACGAACTAGAGAGAGTAAATGTAGGGAAAAAAGAAAGAACGAAGGCTAGGAAGGAGGAAGGCGATAGAGAAACAAGCATAAAAAGGAAGGATGGTGAGAGGAAAGGAAAAAGTAAAAGTTAAAATGAAAGAATGAATGAAAGAATGAATGAATGAAAGAATGAATGAACGAAAGAATGAATGAATGAAAGAATGAATGAATGAAAGAATGAATGAACGAAAGAATGAATGAATGAAAGAATGAATGAAAGAGGCAAAATGGAAAGAAAGCGAATGAAAGAAAGGGGGGAAATAAGGAAGTGCAAAGGAGATTAAGAGTAAGGAGACAGTGAAAGAAACTTTGAAAGGAGAGAACGAAATAGGGAGCAGTAAACGTGAGAAAAGAAAGAAAGGAAGAAAGAACGGAGGCTAGGAAGAAGAAAGGAAGGAAAGAGAGAGAGAAATAAAACATAAAATGTAGGGAAGGAGAGAGGAAGGAAAAGAGCAAAAGTCAAAATGAATGAATAAATAAAATGCGGAAAGAAAACGAATGAAAGGAAGAGAGTAAGGAAGAGTAAAAGAAAGAAAGAGAGAAAACGAATGAAAGGAAGAGAGTAAGGAAGAGTAAAAGAAAGAAAGAGAGAAAACGAATGAAAGGAAGAGAGTAAGGAAGAGTAAAAGAAAGAAAGAGAGAAAACGAATGAAAGGAAGAGAGTAAGGAAGAGTAAAAGAAAGAAAGAGAGAAAACGAATGAAAGGAAGAGAGTAAGGAAGAGTAAAAGAAAGAAAGAGAGAAAACGAATGAAAGGAAGAGAGTAAGGAAGAGTAAAAGAAAGAAAGAGAGAAAACGAATGAAAGGAGGAGAGTAAGGAAGAGTAAAAGAAAGAAAGAGAGAAAACGAATGAAAGGAAGAGAGTAAGGAAGAGTAAAAGAAAGAAAGAGAGAACACGAATGAAAGGAAGAGAGTAAGGAAGAGTAAAAGAAAGAAAGAGAGAAAACGAATGAAAGGAAGAGAGTAAGGGAGAGTAAAAGAAAGAAAGAGAGAAAACGAATGAAAGGAAGAGAGTAAGGAAGAGTAAAAGAAAGAAAGAGAGAAAACGAGTGCAGGCTGGAAAGAAGGAACGAAGAAAGGAACGAACGAAAGAAGGAAGGTAAGAAGGATGGAAGTAGGGAAAGAAGGAAGGAAAGAAAGAAAGAAAGAAAGAAAGAAGGATAAATATGTGGAAGGAAGGAAGGAGGGAAGGAGAGACGCCAAGAAGAATGGAAGAGGAAAAACATTCAATGGAAACAAACCGTGGAAAAAATGTCAAAAAAAAAAAGTAATTGAAAAAATTGAATGAAGAAATGTGTGAAACGTAAAAGATAGAAAGAAAGAAAGTTAAGCGGGAGATGGCATTTCAAACGGTTGGACAAATGGCTGTAAGCAAAGAAAATGCAGTTAAAAGGAATACCAGGAAATAACCAACTCGAAAGAAAATAAATGTCAATCAAGTGTAGGTGGTGGAAGTGGCAAGAATGAAGCAACGAATGAAGAAATCACAGAAAAACATTAAAAGACCCAAGAAAGAATGAAGTCGATAAATCATGATAGAAAATTACACGAAATGGATGAAAAGAAAAAGAAAAGCGGACCAAAGAGGGGAAAAAAAATGAAAAACGAACAAAAAGAATACGAAAGAAAAAAAAAGAGAGACAAAAAAAAAAAACAACAGTGTATAAAAATTAAATTTGCAAATTCCATAAACTCTTCGCAATAACACTTTCTGTCAAAGAATCTTTCCGTTGAAGTCCGTTACCGATATACTGATGTTATGACTGGAAGATGTCGTCTGCAAATTTTACTCACTTGCTTCTCTCGTAATTTCATTAGCGTTTGAATTCAACACAATACGGAATCGATGCCGAATAGGCAATTTGTGTTTTATAGGTTTCGGCTACGCAATACCTCTTTTGAGTAGGAATAGACAAATTACCTTGACCGTTTATCTGTGAATTTAGGCGCAGATGTAAGAACAAGACTGTTATACACGCACACATACACACACATATATATATATAACGTGTCCCATAATGAGAGAACGCAGCAAGTACCTTTGATTATAAAAATTACATAGATTACTGTTGCAACCAAGTAAATGGTTAAAAAAATAACAAAACAAGTGTTGCAGATATATCATATATTAAACAGTAAGTACAATAGAAGACTATTTCACTAGTGAGTGAGTGTAGGTTAACCCAGCGTTCAATCTATTCGGCTATTCCCCCAAGACCTTCTCTCCTACTAATCTTATAGTAGGCGAAGGAGTCCATCATAGGTTCTTTAGAGGGATGACACTACAACAATTACCAAATATATTTATTACATGACTGATATACAACAGTTCAAAATATGATCTAAGATTTGAATGATTTAAAGTTTTCTCCTTCTCTTTCACTCCCTGTAACCCCTGTATCTTAGTGGCATTATCAGATATCTAACTATCTATCTATCTATCTATGTATATATATATATATATATATATATATATATATATATATATATATATATATATATAAAGAGAGAGAGAGAGAGCGAGAGTGTGTGTGTGTGTGCGTCCATAAAGTTCGTGTGCACTTTAACAAATTTATAACTTTATTTGTATTTACGATAGAAATAATTTGTAAAAAGGATTAGAAAGAAGTAAATCTATATTTTTAAGGTTTTATTGAAATTTTATTTAAGTTTCCACATGTCCTCCATCATTAGCAATACAAAGGGTAATACGATTTTGCAGTTCACGGAAAACATTTGCCAACTGATTTACAGAAATGCCTGAAATCACATTTTAACTTTCAAATCTTCTAATGAACTCGGTTTGGTTGCATACACAATTGTTTTCATGTGCCCCATAAAAAATCTAATGGGATCAAATCTGGCGAACGTGGAGGCCAATAAAATGGTCCACCTCTTCCGATCCATCTGTTAGGAAATTTTAGAAACTCTCTATCACGCAGTGACAACGAGCCGCATGTTGTTGAAACACTGTATTATAACATTTTTTACAGATTATTTCTATCGCTAATACAAATAAAGTCATAAATTTTTTAAAGTACACACCAACTTTATGGACACTCTGTATATATATATATATATATATATATATATATATATATATATATATATATATATATATAGATAGATAGATAGATAGAAAGAATTTTGGTGTTACTAGGAATGATTTGTCGAATTTCTTGTCTATTTTCGTGATTTGGTTAATGACATAATAATAATAATAATAATAATAATAATAATAATAATAATAATAATGCACGGTATTGGCGCCCACTGAATATAAAACACGGCATGACAGAGTCGGCAAATATCTGAAAAATCTGCAACTTCTGCGGGTAGGAAACTGAAAGAAACTGGTATGAACACCACCCAGATCCGGTTACGGAGATAGGACCTGTTACAATTTTATGAGGCTACCCAATACACACAGACTGAACAATCAATGCTAATTGCTCAGACATTATTAGCCACCGCAAAAAAGTGCCTCCTTATTGATATGGCAGTCCCTACAGACTGCAATGTATCTTTGAAGATCTTCAAAAAGCTATCAAAATACAAGGACCTTGAAATCGAAATCTCAAAAATGTGGCACATGGGAATATCAATAATCCCTGTTGTAGTTGGAGCCCGAGGATTGGTTGGAAAAGATTCCAGTAGACTCATTGAAGGGATTATATATATATATATATATATATATATATATATATATATATATATATATATATATGATGGACTCTTCCGTCGAGTTCGGGGTATGAGGTTCCGACGACCACTTACTAATTATCTGCATATCTATGACGGGCATGACTTTTGAGACCGGCTTGAGAATTACACAAAAGACCACAAACAGTACAGGAGAATGTAATGCATGCAAGTACAGCAGAAACACTGTTAGCTGTTTTATTTTGCTTTTGTGTTTCACGCAGTCGAATGATGCCTAGTTCTTGAAGGTGCATTATTCCTGAATGCCAGCCAAAATGATCTCTTCGTCGCTATCTCTTCAAAGTTCTTGAATGGAATTTTGACGCAAAAAAGGTTGCTCTTCAGTTTACCTTTATACCTGAGACAAGCTCAACCAACATTTCTATGACCACTATGAAGTTGACTGTACAAAATAACTTTTGGCATATTATTATCAATCGTCCTTGACACATGGCCAGACCAACGCAGTCGATGGTACCAATGTTGCTTTTCTCAAAAAGGTCGGCATTTGACTTCTTTTCTTTTTAAATGCCTTGTCCTTTCAGGACGTGGGCGATCATGGCTCTCCACATCCCTCTATCCATTGCAGCTCTCAACAAGTTCCTTCCCTCTACTTCCTACCCGTTCTGTCATCCATTTGTCCGCCAGGTATGTCACGCGTTGTTTTCTCTTGTCTCTCTCTCCCTCTATTCGACCTGTGAGTATCAGATTCTCCAGGCCCTCCTTCCTCATTATGTGTCCCAGAAACTTCAGCCGCCTCTTTCTGATGTTAAGTATAAGCCTCCTCCTTGTTTGCATCCTCTCTAAGAGCTCATCGTTGCTCACACGCTCGGTCTATATCCTTAGCATCCTTCTGTAAAACCATATCTCTGTCGCCTCGAGTCTCTTCTTCATGTTTGAGGAAATCGTCAAACATTCGTTGCCGTAAAAGCTCAGTATTCTTTTCTTTGTTACCAAAGAAATCATCCTCTCTCGCAATACTCTGCCTAGCTTTTGGAATGCGTTCTTGGCCACCCCAATATGTCTACGGATCTTAGTGTCGCACTTACCGTCCTCTGTCAAAATGCTTCCCAGATATTTAAACTTACGCGTCACATATATATATATATATATATATATATATATATATATATATATATATATATATATAGAGAGAGAGAGAGAGAGAGATAGATATATATATATATATAAGTGAACATTGAGGCCAACACTCAGAGGCGACAGGCTGTTTTATGCTAGACGCAGTCGTCAGGCAGCCTGTTGATTGCGTCTCGCATGAAACAGTCTGTCGCCTGTGAGTGTTGTCTTCAATGGTCACTTTTACATTTATATACGATCAATCTCTCTAATATTGAGCATTTTATCCCATAAATATAGTGCATCTATACAAAGTCCGACAATTATTTAGTGACATTTTTATGTTAAACATTATTTTTATAGATACATTTAAGTAAATGCTCTGTTTATAATAAACAGTATTAAATAACATTTACCAGCCTGAATGTCCTAGAAATTTTCATAGAAAATATTCGTCCTTCGAAGATTGAAGTTTATAAGCAGTAAATTCGACCTGGCCACCCGAACGATCCTTTGTGGCCGAGCGGTAAGGCTATATGACGGTTTCGTATAGGATACAGGTTCGCATCATTTCGAAGGACGAATATTTTCTATGAGAATTTCTCGGACATTCCGTCCGGTAAATGTTATCTATAAAAGGAATGTTAAACATAAATATCTTTATATAAAATGCTCGAATACTAATATTTCCATGGTTATAATTTATTTATTAGATTGACCACTAAAATAAATAAATAAATAAATAAATAAATATATATAAATAAATAGATTTAAGTTATCCTTTTACAATTTGTACATCTCGACTATGATAATCAGTTATATCACACATTTGAAGAATTTTTCCCCCTATCCAAAAATGAATCTTTATTCAAATCAAAACTGACCAATTTACGTTCAGGTCACGTGGTCTGCTCGTCATACCTTATGTAAATCACTTTTACAGAGCAACAACGTTAGTACATCTTCAAGTGCTGATTGTCTTTACGCAACTAATCTCAGTATATTTGTTACATTTTTTTTTTTACATACATAATGCTATGAATGCTCAATGCAACCGGCTTATTTTCTGAAAACCACTCTCCCACTGCCTGTCTACCATTATTATACAAAGACGAAGAAAAGGTCAATACTTGAATAGAACCACAAGTGAATACAACGCAAACCCCCACCACCACTCTGACTCTTGCGTCTTACTTTTGGGCAATGTCAATATCGTCCATTTTGAAAATGGCTGCCATGAAAGGTCAGCAGAAGAATATGAAAATTATTCCTTTCATCTTTAGCTTAGTTTTATAGTTTTTAATAAAATATTTTTTTAGCGAAATGGCAAATAGTTATCGAAAAGAAGATAATCTCATTACATTTCATGCTTCCCTCAGAGTGTGAAATTCTGACATTAAGTCTTATAATTATTTCACAAGGGTTTCAGATTAACATCCTTATACTTGTTGGTTTTATCACATTTCAGCCGATGCATTCTTTAGCCTTCCTTAGTGTTTTTTATTCCGAGATGATTTATTCTACTTATTCCACAAGTCGTTCAGATTATTTTATTTATGTTTGTTATTTTTCTCTTGCTTTTTCAGCCGATGCACTCTTCAGCCTTCCTGATTGTCTTAAATTCTGAGATGAGTGTTTTTCATTTACCCATAAGTCGTTTAGATCAATATGTTCGTCTTGGTTGACTTTATCATTGCATTTCGGCTGACGATTTCTTCGGCCTTCAACAGATTGAAATGAAATTCAGCATTACGCCCTTATCTTTAATCTACAATCAGTTTTGATTATTTTTTCATAACCTTCTTCGTTTTATGACTTTTTTTCAGCCGATGCTTTTTTCAGCCTCCCTCTTTGTCTTAAACTCTGAAATGAGTGGGTTTTTTTCATTTTCCCACAAGTCGTTCAGATCAAAACTGTTCATCCTTTTATGGCTTTATCATTAGATTTCGGCCGACGCATTCTTCAGCCTTCCGCGGAGTAAAAATAAATTCTGAGATAATCCCTTGTCATTATTCTACAGGTCGTCCAGATTGTTATTTATGCTTGTTTTTTGTTGTTGTTTTTTATCTCACTCTTTTCGTTGGTGTTGTCACAATATTTCAGTGTTGTGGAGTGGTTTCACAGTGGAGGCTTGTATTTGTACTAAGTCGGTCCTAAAATAGGTTCGACGTACAAAACGTTAGGAACTTAATATAATAGGTAATGACGCAGAGAAATCTAGTTGTGGTCGCCGATACTTTAGTATCCGACTAACAGTCGTCTAACATCGACTGACTGACCCCCCACTGAGCGACTCCGTACTCTTACTACTCCTACTTATTATAGGAGGGAGAGTCTATTAACTATAGAATAGGTGTGTTCCACTATAACATTCAGCCAATTCATTCTTCAGCCTTCCTCATTGTCTTAAATTCTAGGATGCGTGCTTTTCATTTTCCCACAAGTCGTTCAGATCAATACTTACATCCTTGTCGACTTTACCATTGCATCTCGGCCGATGCATTCTTTGGTCTTCCACTGAGTGAAATGAAATTCTGAGCGAAACCCTTGTCTTTATCGTACAAGCTGTTTTGATTATTTTTATACAAACGTTAGTTTATCACTGTTTTTCAGCCGATGCGTTCTTCGACCTTCCTCATTGATGTTAATTCTAAGATGAGTGCGTTTTCTTTTCTTTTTCTTTTTTTTTTTTTCATTCCACGAGTCCATCAAATTAATAATCACATCTCTATTGTTGTTGTCCTGGCTTTTGTTTCGACTATGGAAATTACTTCTTAATTCTATTGGCTTTGTTGCTAACACATTGTTTCGGTCACGCCATTGTACAATTTCAAAACATATTGAGTCCTTTTTCTATTTCCTATTCAGAAAGACAAGGCTTTTGTTACAAACGTCAATACATCTTTCCACACTTTCCACAGTACGGCAGAGTATCAAGTCAATTCAACGAATCTTCTTGTAATCCCGAATCAGCAGTTTCATCTCGCATTCTCTCGAATTAAAGATGCAGTTTTCATTAAAAAAAACAACCTCTTTCCAAGCTCGATATATAATCGTCAAAATTAGAATTTGATGTCTCCTGCGTCGTTTGAAATTAATCTCTCTCTTTTCATTAAAAATATATGTTATTCTGCTTTCACAGTTGAATACATGGTAGATATTACTCAGCTTTTGTGCATATACATGTTGGATATATGTGTTTTACGCTGCAGAAATTGACGTCTTATCGAAGTCTTACTTTGGAATACAATTTGGTTTCGTTTAGAAATTGTTAGATGCTATATAGATTAATGTAATGAGAGTGTTTTTTCATGTTGATTGTTTGGCGCCATATCAACTTCTATGGGTTATTTAAGGCCGAAATGTAAATATTTTGAACACAATTCTACGCCTTCAACTAAATATTTTGAAGGTATTTGTATGCCTTGAACTGCAGATAAAATTTATTGTTGGAAATTCTTCTATAAATTGGCATTGTTTTTAATTTTAATATAAAAAATATTTATTATACTTTCATTGTTTCGTTTTTGTTTAACGACGATATGTGTTTTTTATTGAAGTTTGATTTCTTTGAGAAATTGTAGAATATTATATGGATTAATGTCATGAAAGACTTCTTTGATGTTGGTTGTTTGGCTGATTTTGTTTCGCTGCATATCAACCTCTATAGGTTAATTAACGCTGAAATCTAAATATATTGAATGCATTTTCATCTCTTCAACCACAGATAAAATGTATTGCTGGTCATTTTACTATAAATATGTATTTTTATACTTATATAGTCTTTATATTCTTGTTTGTAGGTGGAAGGGGGTCAATATTTGCCCATAGCTTGAATCCTACTAAGTGCTACCACCCTAGGTCAGAGCAAACCTGAGAACAACGGCTATTAAGAGTTGGTTCCATGCTCCTCAAAACCTCCAGATTAGAAGCCTGGCTGCCGGATGTAGTTTATCATCATACCCAGGATTACTTGAGATAAGAACTACTAAGAAAAATTATTACAAAAATATAGGAGTCAAAATTGAGAGAATTAATAAAATAAAATGTTTGTTTGTTTAATGGTGTACCAACCTCTTATGGGTCATTTAATGCCCCAAAAATGTAATTTTCTTATGGGATCTGAAGGAAGAAAAATGCAATAAACAAAATACATACATACATATATATATATATATATATATATATATATATATATATATATATATATATATATGTGTGTATGTGCGTGCGTGTGTGTGTGTATATATATATATATATATATATATATATATATATATATATATATTACATCTATATAATACATATATATATACATTACATATACATACATACATATATATATATATATATATATATATATATATATATATATATATATATATATTACATCATATGGTTCTGTTGTTAATATTTCGGTCACTCACGTGGTACGATGTCATCGAAACGCATCATGGATATACCACCTGCGTCTGCTATTCTGCGACCGTTATCGTCGCATAGCAATCTTCTCTGCCAACATAACAGAATATCATCTTTGATGTTGTATCTTAGCGAGGCGGAATCTTAGATCAAGGAGCAACTAAATAAAATAAATATCGAAATGTTGTACAATTTTTGTCTTTATTTTCACCCGAAATTAAAGCAAATATACGTAGTTTAAAATGGCTCATGTTCAAACATAATAGACATTCATTGTCTGTCATATTTAACAGTATATATATATATATATATATATATATATATATATATATATATATATATATATATATATTGAATGTGCTTGATGTCCTCGTATTTCCTTAATTTCAGTGTAGCCCAAATACTCAATTTTGGCATCGTGCTCTTCTTGCCCTCGAATTAAGTGAGCAATATTAAATATGAGGACACAGATTTAATCAACTCGGTCAGCGGCATTGATATAAATGTAATTACTTTAATAAGAAGGAAAAGATGAAAACAAAACCTAAGGCAAGTGATAGAAAAGACTTACTGTCACTAAAATCTCTTGCGTAAACCATCAGTTACAATTGGGCGGGAGACTTTATTAATAAATCAATAGCTTTTCTCTGAATAAGATTTTCAGAAAATAAATGATACAAAAGATCAATAATTGTTATAATTATACTAGCGAAAAAAATCATACAGCTAAAAAAGAAGAAGAGAGCAAAAGTAGAGGTAGAAGAAAAAAGCAACAGAAGGAGAAGAAAAAGAAGCGACAGTAGAGGTAGAAAAAGAAGCAGCAGAAGAAGAGGAAGAAGAAGCGGAAGTAGAAAAAGAAGAAGAAGAAGAAGTGAAAGTAGAGATAGAAGAAGAAGCAGCAGCAGCATAAGAAGAGAGCAAAAGTAGAGGTAGAAGAAAAAGCAACAGGACAAGAAGAAGACGAAGAAAAAGGAGAAGAAAAAGAAGCAACAGTATAGGTAGAAGAAGAAGCAGCAGAAGAAGTGGAAGAAGAAGCGGAAGTAGAAAAAGAAGAAGCAGAAGAAGAAGAAGAAGAGCCGGAAGTAGAGGTAGAAGAAAAAGTAGCATCAGCAGAAGAAGAAGAAGAAGAAGAAGAAGAAGAAGAAGAAGAAGAAGAAGAAGTTTAATCAAGATTGTAAAGAGAAGATAGAAAACGGGAAAAAGCGAAGGAAATAAATATGGCGAGTGGGATCAGCGATTAAATAAAAAAGGAAGAAAAAGTGAGAAGGAGAAGGAGGAGGCTCGTGATGAAAAGAAAGAAGACGACAGCGTTGACGAAAAAGAGCAAGAATAATGAATATAAGATAAAGAGAAACTAAAGTAAAAAGAGGACGGAGTAAAAGGGCGGGAACGGATTAGAATGTGAGTGAAGAGGAAGAGGAGGAGAAAGAAGAGGTGAGAGAAAAGAGGAGGAGGACTAAGAAAAAGAGGAGGAGGAGGAAGAAGAATATAAAAGAAAAAGAAGAGGAGGAGAAAGAAGAGAAGGAGGCAAAGAAGTGGAAGAAGAGAAGGTGGAGGAGGAAGAAGTAAAAGAAGCGGTTAGAAGATGAAGAAGAAAACGGAAGAAGTCGAAGAGGAGTGGAAAGAAGAAAAGTAAAAGATGAAGAAGAAGAAGTAGAAGAGAAGGAGATGGAAGGAAAAGAGGAAGAAGAAAAGAAGAGGAAGAAGAAAAAAGGAAGAAGAAAAATAGATTAAATGAAGGGGGTGAGAAGCGAGAAAGCGAGGAAGAAGAAGAAAGAAATATGACAAGTAGAGGGATAGAAGAAATCAAGAAAACGAAGAAGATTGAGTGAATTATAAATAAAAGAAGGAAAAATATTCGGGAGTCGGAAGGAAAAAGTAATGAAGAAGAAGAAGAAATAAGTGAGAAAAGATTTAGGAGAGTAAGTAGCCGAATAAAGAAGAAAAGTCGTAAACGACGACAGCGAAAAAAGGAAAAAATAGAGGAGAGAGATGAATTAAGAGAGAGAAGAAGAAGAAGAAGAAGAAGAAGAAGAAGAAGAAGAAGAAGAAGAAGAAGAAGAAGAAGCGGAAGAAGAAGAAGAAGAAGAAGGAGGAGGAGGAGAAGAAGAAGAAGAAAAAAAAGAAGAAGAAGTGAAATTTGAGGTAGAAGAAGAAGAAGGAGGAGGAGGAGGAGGAGGAGGAGGAGAAGTGAAAATTGAGGTAGAGGAAGAAGAACAAGAAGAAGAACATGCAGAAGAAGAAGAAGAAGAAGAAGAAGAAGAAGAAGAAGAAGAAGTTCAACTACAAAGAAGTTGAAGCAAGAAGATAGCGAAAGAGAAAAAAGGAAATAGAAAATGATAAATTAAGAGAGTGGGGCGGAAAAGAAGAAGAAGGGAATAACTAAATGAGGAAGAAGAGAGGAGGGACGAGAAAGAAGAAAAGGCAAAAAAGAAGGGGAGAATGATCATAATATTGATGATGATGATGGTGGTGGTGGTGGTGGTGGTGATGATGATGATGACGATTTTTCTCATGGGCAAATGGATTCACCTCGGCAGTGACAATATCGTATTGCGCCGGTGAAAGTAATGTCGATGTCGAAAAGAGATTGATTAGCTTATTCACCCTATACAAATGGGGAATAGAAATAAATTCTTATTTGACAATTTCGACGAATAATTGAAAAAGAAACCAGAGGGGAAGTGTTTGCCGAAAAGCTTTCAGCGATCGAAGGGCGTTGGGGAGAGGAAAGACCTGTTGCTTACATCGATTAGTACTCAGGGGCGGAGTCACGATTTCACATTTGTGCCAATCAAGAGAGACGAGAAGATAGGTACTTTGGATATGAAACATGGCTCAGCTTAGTAGTGCAGGCAACGGGACGGGATCAAAAACGAAAGAAAGAAAGAAAGAAAGAAAGAAAGAAAGAAAGAAAGAAAGAAATAAAGAAAAAGAAATAAAGAAAGCTGGGAACAGAGACGAGCAAAAGAAACAAAGAAAGACAAAAAGTTTATGTTAATTACGTAGTAAAAACAAGGCTTTTTGTAAAAACCGGTAATAGAAAATGGATTCAACAGATACACAAAAATAGAAAGCGGTGTAAGACAAGGCTGTGTCTTCTCCTCGGATTTATTCCACCTACACAGCGTTTAGAATTTTCAGTTATATCTATATTTATAAATAAATTGAAAATAAGGATGAATTTTGTTTCTTTTTATGTGCGATGTCCTTTCAGGACGTAGGCGATCATGGCTCTCCACCTCACTCTATCCTTTGGAGTTCTCAACAAGTTCCATTCCTCTGCTTCCTCTCCCAGACCACATTCTGTCATCCATATTGCTTAAGCCCGCCAGGTATACCATGCGCTGCTTTGAGTATCAGATTCTCCAGGCCCTCATTCCTCATTATGTTTCTCAGAAACTTCTGCTGCCTCGTTCTGATATTAAATATAAACCTCCTCCTTGTTTGCATCCTCTCTAAGACCTCACCGTTGCTCATACGCTCGGTCCATGATATCCTTAGCATTCTTCTGTAGAACCACATCTCTGTCGCCTCGAGTTTCTTCTTCAACTTTGAGGAAATCATCCAACATTCGTTGCCGTAAAGAAGGGCCGATGTCACGTAACAGCTCAGTATTCTTTTCTTTGTTACCAAAGATATCCTCCTGTCTCGCAATACTCTGCCCAGCTTTTGAATGCGTCTTTGGTCATCCGAATACGTCTTCGGATCTCAGTGTCGCACTTACCGTCCTCTGTCAAGACGCTTCTCAGGTGTTTAAACTTCCGCGTCTGCTTGATTCTAGTGTTCCCAACCTTCAGATCGCATTTCGGGCTCATCCTCTTACTGACGACCACGCATTCCGTCTTCTTGTAGTTTATGCTTAGTCCCTTCTTCTCACTGTCCGTCGCTACCTTCTGTAGAAGATTTTGTAATTTCTTTTCCATATCTGCTATCAGTCATCTGTGGTAGGTTTTTCAATTCTCTCAGGATTGCCTCGCTGTATAGGTTGAACAGGTCAGTTGTGAAGACGCATCCTTGCCTTACGCCCCTGTCTATTTTTGTATATTCTCTGAACTCGTTCCCTATGCGCATGCATCCTGTTTGCTGCCAGTATAGGTTCTTGATTATTCTATCTTTCCCCAATATATCGAGGTTGCTAGGCGGTTCCATCAGATCCTTGTGGCGTACTTTGTAAATCTTAAGTTTATAAAGTTTTCTACGTGCTTCTTATTTAATCTACAAATATATAAAGCTGTAGCCTCTGTCTGTCTGTCTGTTATCGAAATCCTCCTAAGGGCTTCGAGATAGAGCCCCATATCCATATATTAGGTTGGTGCAAAAATAATATCTTTTTTTGACGTTAAAAAATACGTCAAAAAACGATATTATTTTTGCACCAACCTAATATATTCTGAAACTACATTACCCAGGGTACTTGGATAAGTATATTTCATTTTGACCAAGGGGGCAACCCCCCCCCCACAAGCACATACATATTTTACAATAATTTAAAATCAATCATCATTTTCTTACAAAAAATGTGTGACACGCAAGGCGCGTTGAATTGAGTTAGTCATTTATATTATAATAAACTTTTTAAGACAGGGATGTGTCTTCTCACCGGACTTATTCAACCTGTACCGGGTGGCAATTCTAAAACAGAAGTCCTGCCAGGATTCATTATTGGCAGCCAAAATCTTAACAACATAAGATATGCAGATGACACAGTGTTGATAGAAATGAGCCCAAAATGCAAATTATAAATCGAGTAGACTAGTATCAAACAAATACAAAAATCTAAATAACTTGGAAGTGTTCTAACAGAGGACGGAGAGTCCAACACTGAGAACCGAAGAGGTATTGGGTCGGCCAAAGATGCCTTCCAAAAGCTAAGCAGAATATTAAGAGACAGAAACGAAGATAAAACTATTGAAATATTACTTGATATATGTCCTCCTCCTCTACAGCAATGAATACTGGGTCCTGTCACTGGATCTAACTAACGCCTTTATCCACTGTGCCATGTGTACTCAAAGAGTGTGAGTTCAATACCCAGTTAAGGCAGTGGAGAACTTTCAGAGGGAAATTAGCAGGAGATACTGATAACTGACATCCATTAAACATGGCACGTGGAACTAGAACAGTCTACCCCAGTGAGCGAAATAAAGTGTTCAGTTCGACATTCCAAACCACCTGAAATAACCGTAACGTTATAATAAATATGGCGACAAAGATGAGGACAATAGTCCGAATAATATAAATAATATACATAATACCTCATCTCAGCAATAGAGACAGAAACTTTTATTTTGTTTATATATGGGATGCGTATATTATAAAATATAATCTTTTTTTTTTCTTTTTGTATTGTTTTATTTTGGTCTATGTCCGTACAATCGTGCTAATTTGATTTGCTTGTCGACGACATGATTTTTGAATCTATTGCTAATAAATGTCTGTTTTATGTGAGTCAGTTCTTAATGAAATAATGTGTGTGAGAAACAAATTGCTTATCTTTTAACTCGTCATCTAATTTGTAGCAGTCATTTTAGATCTGGGTACCCTGTCGTTGCAAATCATCTGAAGTACCTTTGACTGACTTCCCACCTCCATAAATAAGAGGCTTTGTCTATAGAGCGATGTCATCATTTATACGTACGGCGTGTGTTGTTTTATAGAAGATGCTTAAAGGATGAGATTTTGGATGAGTTTCTTGTTGTTTTGAAACAGTTAGAAGCTTAAAGCACTTGTCTGTCATGTTTTGCCGAATGTGACACGTAAATAGATATGAAGAGAGTGAGATAGATAGATAGATAGATAGATAGATAGATAGATAGATAGATAGATAGATAGATAGATAGATAGATAGATATTAAACGGGTGTTTGAGATGGACAGAGAGAGTGTGTGTGCGGGAGAGATATAAAGGCTGTCAGCTAGATATTGACAGAGGGAGACTGATAGAGAGAGCTTAAGAAAGAAAGAAAGAAAGAAAGAAAGAAAGAAAGAAAGAAAAAAATGTAATTATTAATGCTGTTATTAATTGTTAAGAATTTTTTTCCCGTTTATGAAACTGTGTTTGGCGACATTCGGCGTTCCTACGTTTGGTGGAATTCGGCAGTTTGATAGATAAAAAAAAATGCATTTCTTGATAATAAAGTTTACCAATTGTATAAAAATAACTTGAAAACTATATATATATATATATATATATATATATATATATATATATATATATATATATATGTATGTATATATATATGTACATATATACATATATATATATGTATATATATATGTATATACATACATATATATATGTGTCTATATATATGTATATATATACACATATATATATACATATATATATATGTATATATATATATATACATATATATGTGTATATATATGTATATATACATATATATATACACATATATATATATGTATATATACATATATATGTATATATATATATATATATATATATATATATATATATATATATATATATATATATATATTAGTCATTCAATTACAAAGAAGCGAAGTCAGAATTACTGTTTTACACAACAAATCTTCGACGATCTTTGCCGAACGATCATATCTACTCACAAAACGTAACTTAACGTAAATAGTGACAACATATTATGAAATGGATTAGGTTCGACAATTATTTCATATATTTTCTTTTTTTATATTAAATAATTATTGGATTTAATCCAGGTCATGTCTGTTATATTCCATAACACGCATGATTGCTTTCAAGCATGAAAGAAATTGCCGCCGCTCTCTATTGACCTTAATGTCCACTTTTAGATTATATATTTACATAAGCTTTATCCCTGCAAGTAACGACTCTGGGTCTAACACTGCCGAAGAGCACGTTTTCTTTATTAAGTCTCTCGAATGTATAGGCCGGTAGACGTAATTCACACTGTTTAAAAACATCAGATTTAATCAAATATCGGTATCCACTAAAATAGCTTTTAGAGAATATAATAAAATTGGATTAAAAATAAAAATCCATTCATTCCTTAAAATTTAATATATATATATATATATATGTGTGTGTGTGTGTGTGTGTGTGTGCGTGCGTGTGAAATTGTGTGTGCGTATGTGTGCAATTTTCACTTAACTAGACACAAGAAAATCAGAGTTGTTGAAATGCCATGTTGAAACACCAGCTATTTAAGTAATCGCTCATAAACTCGTATATATATATATATATATATATATATATATATATATATATATATATATATATATATATGTTTAACTAGAAAAGAACGGACAAGGTACTACGGTTAAGCTTTTTATTTAATTTTTCTTGTGTTCGAAAAAGAGCTTTCTTTTCTGGACAAAAAGTGTCTAAAAATTGTCATAATGTTTTATAGAAACATACCAGTAGAAAACACAAATATAATAACTTCATCCACCTGTAAAAAAAGATTAAAAATTATGGAAGCTTTAATAATAATAAAAAAGAAAAGGCCAACTCTTAACAATATTAACTACGAACAAGGCCACAATGTGCTAACCGTATTCGGAAATTAAAAACATCTCTACAACACACTAAAACCTATACATAATGCACACACTCAATTAAGCTGAAAAATTGAATCATCCTTGATAATGGCTAAAGGTATAGCCGAAAGCGTTCGGAAATATAAAACATTTGTACAATTTTTACACACTCTTTGTCCAGAAAAGAAAGCTCTTCTCCAAACACAAGAAAAATTAAATAAAAAGCTTAACCATAGTACCCTATCTGTCGTTTTCGATGAAACATGCATATAAAAAGAATTGCTGCCTAAATATACAACTATATATGCGCGTGTGTGAGAGAGATTGTTCAAAAGTTACCATATGCAGGGAAAATTAAATTAACCCTTTTCGAATAGAGGATGACTTTATTCACAAAATATGTTGTACGTCTTTGAAAAGTTATTCGTAATACCAGTCTCCACGCCTCCCCCACGCCCGGCTCCGCGTCGTAAATTCGCATTGGCCCACCGACCGGTATGCGCATATTTGCATTTTGGAAGAGCTTGCGTGAAGTGATTCATGTTTCGAAGCTTTTTCTTTAACCACCTCCCCACCCACTCCACTGAAAATACCCCCCTGCCGCGAACGACGAATGAAGCAAAAATGAAATAGGTTGAAATTTGAAAACTGTGACGTACAGCCACACACACACCCTCCTCCGATCCTCGTTCGCAACGCCCAATACAGAAAACCGAAAACTGTTGATTTAATCATCAGTTCAAGCTGTGTTCATACCTGCCGTGTTTAGAAACTTTTGGATTAGGTTGTATAGCAACACTTGTTTACAGATTAATTTAGAAAAAATAGAATATAGAAATAATATATATCTTCTATCTATATGAATAAATGCGAAATTCGAGTTAAATTCGACCTCGAATTTTCATGTTAAAAAGTTCCAAACTCTACTTCCTAGCAATAAAGGCTCAATATCTGAATTATATATTATCTGCTTTTAAGCGCTATCACTTTTCATGTTTAACTAACATATTGATTTTAAAAAAGGTATATTTCCTCAGTTAACTGTCCTTCATTACTGTTATTTTGTTTGAGTATTTCGATTTTCATAGCAAAAATAGTCGAGGAATATTGTCTTATATAATGCAGAAAAGTGTTTGAAATTTGCATTTTACTTGGCCTTCAACAAGTTGGCATCTATTTGTAAAACTTTCCTTTAGTATAATAAGCCTGACCCCACACTCGAATAATTAATTTACTCTATCTTTACAGTCATATTCTTTGAACAAATATATTGAACGTCCATAAACCCAACAACATTTCATAAATAGTGAACATTAATCCCATAGAAAAACAACTAATTTTTCCTAAAAATAATACCAGATAGTGAGCGGGCGAAGCCTGCTAGCTATATAATAATATGAGCTTTGATAAAAAAAAAAAGTGTTCTGTTAAAACCGCTTGGCACAACTAACCATGAATTCTGTTGCGCATGCCCACAAAATTATAACGTTCTCATTCACTAACGTTGTCTATAGCAGCGCTTGGAAAGAAAGTGTGCCTAGTGTGGTTGTCTCACCCCACCACAGAAGTTCCATCTGTGATTATGGCTTGTACATCAATTTTTGGCCAAGAACAACATTCCCAAGGTCCGACATGCACTATATGCCCACACCCCACACCTTGCGATTTTTTCCTCTTTCCAAAAATCAAATCTCCCTTGAAAGGAACAAGATTTCAATAAGTCGTGGAAATGCAACGAGGCAGCTGTTCGATAGATCTAGAAATATATATATATATACATATATATATATATATATATATAACATAGAAGTCAACACTTAAAGGCGACATTCTGTTTCATGCTAGATCCAATCGTCAGGTCTGACGATTGCATCTAGTATGAAACAGACTGTTGCCTCTAAATGTCGACTTCTATGTTCACGTTTATATTTACACACGCTCTATCTCTGATATTGAGCACTTTATCGCATAAATATAGCACATCTTAAGACTATATATATATATATATATATATATATATATATATATATATATATATATATATATATATATACATACATACAAACATATATCAGGTCATCCCATAAGTTCTGTCCAAATTTTACCTTTTTTTTAAAATGAACAAAATTTAAAGAGTATTTTATAATGTCTAATGGAGCTGAACATTATTTTTATGTTTAGATGCATTTAAACTGATCAAATTTTTTTTTTCAGAGAACAATAAAATTAAATTTTGTTTGATTAAGACCCTGCTAACATGGAATTACCCAAGAATCATTTGGGGCACATAATGCTTTATGAGTTCAAGAAAGGAAACTCAGCAGTCGAAGCGGCTAGAAACATTCATTAAGTTTATGGAGAGGAATGTGTGAATGAAAGAACTTGCAGAAGATGGTTTGCAAAATTCAGAGGTGGAGATTTCACCCTTGAACCCGACGTCCAGCTGAGTTTGATGAAAAGCTTCTTGAAGCACCCCTTGAAGAAAATCCTGCTTTATCAGTTGAGGAATTAGCAGTGGTTCTCAGTTCAAACCATAACACTGTTCATCATCTTCAACAACTTGGAAAAGTTCCTAAACTTGGAAAATGGGTGCCTCATGAATTATCTGAAAACAACCTCAAATCCTGAGTTGACATCTGCTCTTCTCTCCATTCTCGCCAACTTGTTTCACCTTTTTTGGATAGACTTGTGGCTGGCGACGAAAAATGGATCTTTTAACGAAATGTGAAGCGTCGTAGACAGTGGCTTGGTAAAAGGGAATCACCCAACCACAGCCGAGAAGGGAACTTCATGGGCAAAAGGTTCTTCTTTCAATCTGGTGGGACCACCAAGGAATAATCCACTTTGAATTCTTACCACCTATTGCAATAATTAATGCTCAAATATGCTGTCAACAATTAGAGCGTTTGAAACAAGCTTTGAGGAAAAAAAGACCTACTCTAGTGAATCGAAAAGAGGTGTTGTTTCATCAGTACAATGCGCGACCCCACACAGCAAGAATCACGTCACAAAAGATCGAAGAGCTTGGTTGGGGGAAAATTCCTCATCCATCTTATTCTCCCGATCTTGCTCCTTCAGACTACCAGTTGTTTCGTAGCTTACAGAATCATTTGGAAGAAACAGCTTTTGTAACACAGGAAGAGGTTCAAACTAACATTTGTGAGTTCTTCGAATCAAAGCCAAAAGAATTTTACAGTAATTGAATTAGTAAGTTTGTTAATAGATGGAAGGAAGTCATAGATAATCAGGGAAAATACATTGTTGATTGAATCTGTAATTAAATGTAACATTTGGTCACTTGTTTTCTTTATTCAAAAATCGGATAGAACTTATGGGATGACCTGATATATGTATATATATATATATATATATATATATATATATATATATATATAAACCCTTGTTCAAATTAATTGAAGCAATCACTTTCATTATATGGACAGTTTTAAACCCACTGGAGTTACAGAGTGTAATCGATTTCTATTTTTACCTTAGATTAGGTCATTTGCAGTGATGTACAATAATATGAATCTATTTTCCGGGTGTATGATGAAATTTTTTTGGCCTTCAGAAATATTGCGTCATCCGAGATTGCATCGTATTTTTATCACGCTCGGACACTATTGTCTCGATTATCGATTACTTATCTTACGGCCATTGTCTGCAATGGACGTTACTCCGAGGAAGCGTACGAAAATTGTAACATTGCAGGAACACACTGGCAAGCCTTACCCAGTGAGCAAATCAAAGTACTATAGACTGTCCCGGAAACTCTCCTGATTTGAATCCAATCGAGAATCTCTGATCAATCTGCAAGGAACGACTTTTGTGGAATGGACATACCAAGTACTAACATGTGCACTGGTCCATGTTTCATTGAAATAAAACGAAAAAAAAGTAAATAATAATCAAAATAATTAATTTTGTTTCAATTAATTTGAAGAAGGGTGTATTTCTATCAATGGCAACGATGTTGAATAAAGTGTATACCTTCAGAAGAAGACTACTTCGAAGGAGATTAAATGCAGAATTAATATGTGTTGTAGTTTTCTTTTTATAGTACTGGTCCCGTAGTTATTTATTAGATCTCGTACATAAATAATATATCTGTTGTTGATTTGGGCAAGAAATGGCTGGTTAACTTTAATGCCTGAAAAACAAAACTGCTCTCTTTTACCCACCACAGAGAACCCTCCTTGCCTCCCGTTAGAATGTCTGGTGCTCAATTCCACGAGAGCACCTCTCTGTGACTGCTTGGTCTCACACTGTCCGCTGACTTGAGATGGAACAAATACATTGAATCAATAGCTTCATTTACCGCAAGGTAAGTTGGTTCTATGTGTGACGCCACAAAGTTTTTCTCCCGAGTCTATCCTTCAAATCTATAAAACAACCATTCACCTTTCCATGGAATACTGCTGCCATGTATGGTCTGGACCCCCGATGCTCGTCTTAAGGTCCTCGACAAAATCCAATGACGGATATGCAATGTGATTGGCCCTGATCTGGCATCTCGTTTACAGTCGCTCTCTCACAGACGTGCCGTCACCTCCCTTTGTCTTTTTCTACAAATACTTTCACGGTAACTGCTCCGGTGAGCTACTTTCGCTGGTTCCCAAAATGCATGAATTTAAACGTGATACTAGGTTGGCATCTCGGTCCCACTGTCGAAACGGTTAAATGTAGCCGTCTCTTCTACTCCAATATGGTCATGTCTCGCACTTCCCGTCTGTGGAACTCCCTTCACTTCCTTCCTTCCCTGATAGCTATAATCTTCAATTATTCAAATCTAATGCCAATCGACATCTTCTGATGCCTTGATCTCTATTCTCAGTCCTTCATCCTTTCCCTTATCACGCCTCTTTACTCTTGCTCACACTCTCTGGAACCCCTTGCGTGCTAGTAGCACTCCTGCCTTGTGTTTTTTGTGTCTCTATCACAGGGAAATCCGTCCTTGATGTACCGAATCCGTGACCGTAGGCGATATAGGTGGTGGTATTTTGTTATAACAGGTGTGTAGCCCGGGATTGGGAGTTCCTGCAGTGGGATTGAGGCATTGATGCTTGCTTCAGACAGGAACAGGCGGTCAGGTTTAGAATGAAGAAGTTGAAACGTCGACCCCTCACATTGGGGTAACAGATGGTATACCTGGGGTCCACTTTTCTTTTTCTTTTTTCTTTTTTTTTTTTTTTTTGACGTAGGGTTTACTAGTTCGTTTTCAATTTGTTTGCTTTCATGATTATTTTGATTGGTCGGTCGGTCGGTTGGTTGGTTGGTTGGTTGGTTGGTTGGGTAATTGGTTAGTTGTTTGGGTGGTTGTTTGGGTGGAGGGGTAATTGGGTGGTTGTTTGGTTAGGTGGTTGGGTGGTTGTTTGGTTGGGTAATTGGGTGGTTGGGTGGTTGGGTAATTGGGTGGTTGTTTGGTTGGGTGGTTGGGTAATTGGATGGTTGTTTGGTTGGGTTGTTGGGAAATTGGGTGGTTGTTTGGTTAGGTGGTTGGGTGGTTGGGTAATTGGGTGATTGTTTGTTTAGTTGGGTGGTTGGGTTGTTGGGTAATTGGGTGGTTGTTTGGTTAGGTAGCTGGGTGGTTGGGTGATTGGGTGGTTGTTTGGTTAGGTGGTTGGGTAATTGGGTGGTTGTTTGGTTAGGTGGTTGGGTGGTTGGGTAATTGGGTGGTTGTTTGGTTAGGTGGTTGGATGGTTGGGTAATTGGGTGGTTGTTTGGTTGGGTGGTTGGGTGTTTGAGTAATTGGGTGGTTGTTTGGTTGGGTGGTTGGGTGGTTGGGTAATTGGGTGGTTGTTTGGTTGGTTGGTTGGTTGGTTGGGTAATTGGGTGGTTGTTTGGTTAGGTGGTTGGGTGTTTGGGTAATTGGGTGGTTGTTTGGTTGGGTGGTTGGGTAATTGGGTGGTTGTTTGGTTGGGTGATTGGGTGGTTGGGTAATTGGGTGGTTGTTGGTTGGATGGTTGGGTGGTTGGGTAATTGGGTGGTTGTTTGGTTGGGTGGTTGGGTAATTGGGTGGTTGGTTGGTTGGTTGGTTGGTTGGTTGGTTGGGTAATTGGGTGGTTGTTTGGTTAGGTGGTTGGGTGGTTGGGTAATTGGGTGGTTGTTTGTTTGGTTGGGTGGTTGGGTGGTTGGGTGGTTGTTTGGTTAGGTGGCTGGGTGGTTGGGTGATTGCGTGGTTGTTTGGTTGGTTGGTTGGGTAATTGGGTGGTTGTTTGGTTAGGTGGTTGGATGTTTGGGTAATTGGGTGGTTGTTTGGTTGGGTGGTTGGGTGGTTGGGTAATTGGGTGGTTGTTTGGTTAGGTGGTTGGGTGTATGGGTAATTGGGTGGTTGTTTGGTTAGGTGGTTGGGTGTTTGGGTAATTGGGTGGTTTTTTGGTTGGATGGTTGGTTGGTTGGGTAATTGGGTGGTTATTTCGTTAGGTGTTTGGGTGTTTGGGTAATTGAGTGGTTGTTTGGTTGGGTGGTTGTTTGGTTAGGTGGTTGGGTGTTTGGGTAATTGGGTGGTTGTTTGGTTGGGTGGTTGGGTGGTTGGGTAATTGGGTGGTTGTTTGGTTAGGTGGTTGGGTGTTTGGGTAATTGGGTGGTTGTTTGGTTAGGTGGCTGGGTGTTTGGGTAATTGGGTGGTTGTTTGGTTGGATGGTTGGTTGGTTGGGTAATTGGGTGGTTGTTTCGTTAGGTGTTTGGGTGTTTGGGTAATTGAGTGGTTGTTTGGTTGGGTGGTTGGTTGGTTGGGTAATTGGGTGGTTGTTTGGTTAGGTGGTTGGGTGTTTGGGTAATTGGGTGGTTGTTTGGTTCGGTGGTTGGGTGGTTGGGTAATTGGGTGGTTGTTTGGTTAGGTGGTTGGGTGGTTGGGTAATTGGGTGGTAGTTTGGTTGGGTGGTTGGGTGGTTGGGTGGTTGTTTGGTTATGTGGTTGGGTGGTTGGGTAATTGGGTGGTTGTTGGTTGGTTGGGTAATTGAGTGGTTGTTTGGTTAGGTGGTTGGGTCGTTGGGTAATTGGGTGGTTGTTTGGTTAGGTGGTTGGGTGGTTGGGTAATTGGGTAATTGGGTGGTTGTTTGGTTAGGTGGTTGGGTGGTTGGGTAATTGGGTGGTTGTTTGGTTAGGTGGTTGGGTGGTTGGGTAATTGGGTGGTTGTTTGGTTGGGTGGTTGTGTGGTTGGGTAATTGGGTGGTTGTTTGGTTGGTTGGTTGGTTGGTTGGTTGGTTAATTGGGTGGTTGTTGGGTTAGGTGGTTGGGTGTTTGGGTAATTGGGTGGTTGTTTGGTTGGGTGGTTGGGTAATTGCGTGGTTGTTTGGTTAGGTGGCTGGGTGGTTGGGTAATTGTGTGGTTGTTTGGTTGGGTGGTCGGGTAATTAGGTGGTTGGTTGGTTGGTTGATTGGGTAATTGGGTGATTGTTTAGTTGGGTGGTTGGTTGGTTGGGTGGTTGGTTGGTTGGATGGTTGGGTGGTTGTTTTGGTGGTTGGGTGTTTGGTTGTTTGTTTGGTTGTTTGGTTGGTTGGTTGGTTGGTTGGGTAATTGGGTGGTTGTTTGGTTGGGTGGTTGTTTGGGTGGGTGGTTGGTTGGTTGGGTGGTTGTTTGCGTGTATGGGTGGTTGGTTGGTTAGTTGGGTGGGTGGGTGGTTGGTTCGTTGGTTGGGTGGTTTGCTGGATTATTAGTGGGCGGTGGAAACAAACACCCACAAATATCCTGGGTTGACTCGCCCGGAGGTACTGCCTTAACAGTGCCCGTTATCATGGCATCGAGAGGGCCCCACGGTCCGGTAACCATTCACAAAATGGAAGTACAATAAACCCGATATTATATACCTGATGATAGGATAGCCTTCTTCGAAATTACTAGAAGGTTCGGATAATGCCAAAATTCAAAAAACGGTTACCCCCTGCACCTTTAATGAGAGGACAAATAACCTAGGAAAGATTCCGGCGTGATACTCCTACTGTACGTGTCTCGTCCGCCGAGAGGTTCTTTGGACCAGAAATATCGTACCAGTCAGAAACCTAGGGTACCAAGGCAAGCTCGCTCATATACATGAGGACTAAAAAAGCCATTTGGAGAAGAGCGTAACGAGGGGTACTCGAGGGGTTGCATTTCCCTATTTGCTTGTTTTTTGCTTAGCATATCAGCCCTCATGGGTTATTTAATGCCGAATTCTAAATATGAAAATCCGAACTTAATTCAAGAAAATGACTTCATGATTAAATTACGATTGCTCAACTACATTTTTACCAAATAATTTTAGAAAATCAAACGAGACTTGAACATTTATTATTTCTCCTTACAAGAAATGAGATTAATCATAGCAATTTATTTTTTGAGGATTTATTCCATGGCTTCAGTTTTGCTATAAAAGGTATAGTCATTTTACTATAAAAACCTATTGTTAGTCATTTTATTATAAAAATGTGTGGTTGATCATTTTACTATAAAAATGTATTGTTGGTCATTTTGCTATAAAAATGTATTGTTGGTCGTTTTACTATAAAAATGTATTGTTGGTCATTTTATTATAAAATCTATTGTTGGTCATTTTACTATAAAAATGTATTGTTGGTCATTATATTATAAAATGTATTATTGGTCATTTTATTATAAAATGTATTATTGGTCATTTTATTATAAAATGTATTGTTGGTCATTTTACAATAAAAATCTATTGTTGGTCATTATATTATAAAATGTATTATTGGTCATTATATTATAAAATCTATTATTGGTCATTTTATTATAAAATGTATTGTTGGTCATTTTACAATAAAATGTATTGTTGGTCATTATATTATAAAATGTATTATTGGTCATTATATTATAAAATCTATTATTGGTCATTTTATTATAAAATCTATTGTTGGTCATTTTACTATAAAAATGTATTGTTGGTCATTATATTATAAAATGTATTGTTGGTCATTTTACTATAAAATGTATTGTTGGTCATTTTACTATAAAGATGTATTGTTGGTCATTCTACTATAAATATCTATTGTTGGTCATTTTATTATAAAATGTATTGTTGGTCATTTTACTATAAAAATATATTGTTGGTCATTTTAAAAATGTATTATTGGTCATTGTATTATAAAAAATGTATTGTTGGTCATTTTTATAAAAGAATATATTGCTGATATTTTTAATATAAAAATGTTTTTCTACTGTTTTCATTTTTGTTTGTGGGTTCAATATTTGTCCATAACTGAAACCCTAAAAAGTGCTACCACCCCGGCTTATGTTGAACCTGGAAACAAAAGCAGATGAGGTGGCTCCACGCTCCTCAAAACCTTAAATGTCTCAATCAGAGATATTGATGTCGGTTGTAGTTTATGGTTATACCCAGGACTAATGTAACTTTTGCACACCCTGTATAATATATATCAGGATATAATAGTATATTTTAGATAAAAAGAATATATAGGAATATTAGCATAAAAAATGATAACATAATGTTTAAAAACAATTTGTCAGGAAAGGGATGGGAAAAAAGGAGCGGATGACGAAGTCGCGTTGCAATGAGTAATCTAGAAATAACATTCCATTTTTTCTTAAATTTGCAATTGTGTAAAATAGTAATGTTTGCCGGTTGAGAATGTAAAACTTTGCCAATAATTAAAATACGCGTGGTTGATGTTGGGAGTGGGAAAAATGGCGGTAAATTAGTTTTCCTTTCTGGGGGTGGAATGATAGAGTGGGGTTTCTTTTTTTAAATTCTTCTTTTGTTAGGTCTTCTTTTAAATGAAAATAAAAGAATGAAAGACATGTGAGCTTATGTTTAATTTGTTTTTATTTTCTTTGTCTTCCTTTTCTATATTAAAAAACAAAATGGAGTAAATTAAATTGCTGCTAAAATAAGATTTCTCTTAATTCTTCTTAAAAGGTAAATCGTGGCTCGTCTTTCCAATTGAAGAACTAGGAGAGTTTCTCTCAATTTTGTTGCAGACTCAAACCTACTTTGTGGCGCCCATAGGCGGGAGAGACATACCCTTCCAAATCGATTTGATGAGATGCCCCTGTTCTCAGTAATGTTGTTCATCAGATTTATTATGTTAACTGATAGAACATGTGTCTCTATGACAACGTGTCAACTGCAGGCAGGTTCAATATGTGGTTGATCCCACAGGAGACGAGGGTCTTTTCCAAGTCGTTATATCTTTTAAGTTGATGTATAGGGAAGAGTTCTATCACATTTCTCGGATGTGGGCCACTCTTCCGGTTTCTTGCATCCCAGTTAACATTGAGCTTCAACGGTTTAAATGCAATGTCAATCGTTACCTTCTTTTTCTTAATTCTCGTTCATTTAGTGGACTTGAGTAATTCGATGGCGAAAGAGGGCTGAGAAATACGAAATAAAAAATTATTAAGCCCTACAATAGAGAGGAAATTGTGAAGAGCCATGATCACTTACGTCCTGATGTCACACTGATCATAAAGAAGAAATGAAATTAAGTTACAAGGTAAAAAGATGAAGGTTACCAAGAGTTGGACGTTGTGGAGAGACATGATCGTAACAAAGAAATAAAATTAAATATATTTCTAAAACAATAATCACGAAAGACTTTAAGACAGCAGTGACATCAAGAGAAAAAAAACGTCATTTTGACAAAAATAAATGAAAATAACCAGAGAATAATATGCCTTTTTCACAGTCTGGTTGCTGTGTTCCGTCCTACGTATATACATTGCATAGATAGATAGATAGATAGATAGATAGATAGATAGATAGATAGATAGATAGATAGATACTGCATAGGGACTTGAACTTCAATGTTGGCTGGAATGCAAGAAGCCGGAAGAGTGACCCAAATTCGAGAAATACGATAGGACTCGTCTATATACATTAACTTAAAAGATATAACGACTTGGGAAAGTCCCTCGTCTCCTAAGGGATCAACCACCTGTTAAACCCGCCTGCAGTTGACTCGTCGTCATAGAGACACAGATTCTACCAGTTAACTTCAAGTACAATATTGATCTTAATGTTTATAGTATATCTATCTATCTATCGTCTGTTCATATCTATCTATCTATCTAATATTTTTTTATATATTTCCCAACAGAAATTAAAAACAATTCTTTGTCAATAGATTATGAAAGGCGAAAACCCCTAGAAAATATTGTAATTTTCAAATTCTCCCCGGAAACTCGGAAAAGAATCCAAACCTTAAAATAATAAAAAAAATCTTCAAGGAATATATTTTGTTTATCTTCAGCCAAACAAACATCTATTCTTTTGAGTAATTTTTATCTCATGGTCACTTAAAATTTCCGAAAATTTAACCCGTTTAAAGGCGAGCAATTTAATGAAAACAGAACAACGACAGGCAAGGCTAGGAAAGTTCAAAAGAATAAATGTTTATTTGGCTGAAGACAAACAAAATATATTCCTTGAAGATTTTTTTATTATTTTTTACAGCTTGATCCTTTTCCGAGTTTCCGGGGAAAATTTGAAAATAACAATATTTTCTAAGGTTTTCATAATCTATTGACAAAGCTTGTTTGTTTTTAATTTCACTTGGGAAATATATCAAGAGACAAATATACGATAGATATGAACAGACGATATATACATAGATAGATAGATAGATAATGAACAAACTGAGATAGATAGATAGATAGATAGATAGATAGATAGATAGATATTAGGTTGGTGCAAAAATAATGACGTAATAATGTCGTTTTTTGACGTTAAAAATACGTCAAAAAACGACATTATTACGTCATTATTTTTGCACCAACCTAATAGATATGAACAGACGATAGATAGATAGATAGATAGATAGATAGATAGATAGATAGATAGATAGATATGAACAGACCATAGATAGATAGATAGATAGATAGATAGATAGATAGATTGGCATCAATACTGTACTTGAAGTTTCAGAACTTAAGTCATCATAATTGTATCTAGAAAATACTGAAAACTCTTCTGCCATTAATATGACGAATTTTAAGCGCAGTAGTTATGTATATATGTGTGTGTGTAGCGTGTCTGTGTGTTGTTTATGTGTTGTGTGTATGGGTCAGTGCTTAGCTGTCCGCCGAATAATTTACATGGGATTTATAGATACGTATAATCCTGTTCAAAGTGCACGCGTTATAGACATACATATTATTGTAATCCACTGTAGTTTTATTGGAAGTGTAAAGTGTTTTTGTTTTTTTTCTAACCATTTCACCTACACGAAAGTCGATAATGCAACTAGGAGACATGGCTGGCGATCCAGAGCGTGGAACAGAAAAAGAAGACTTTATTGAGGAGAAATGAGGAACGTGAAATAAAGGAACAGGGTACAAGAAGACAGAAGATGGCGATTGACATTGCTTGTAAATTTTTGAAGATTGCAGGTGGCAGTGAAGGAAGAAATCGAATGGGAGTTCGGCAGATAAGAATTACAATATGGAAAACTGTTAGAAAAGAAAAGATGGTTGAATCTAGCTAGCTCGACAGTAAAATGGCGAGACGTAGTTAACTTGACTCCTGTTGAAGAGACATCAATGTTTTACATTACTTTGTGGTATATCTTGTCGATTTTTGGTAATTGTTATAGAAGTACCAGGAGTCATTATTGGCGGTCACAATCTTAACAGCATAAGCTATGCAGATGACACAGTGTTGGTAATGGACACAGAAAAGAAACTACAAAAGTTTCTGCAGAAGGTAGCGATGAAAATTGAGTAGAGAAGACCGAATATAAACTAAAAGTCAGATTGCATGGTCATCAGCAAAAGGATGAACCCAAAATGCAAATTAAAGGTCTGGAATACTAAAATCAAGCAAGTACAGAATTTTAAATATCTGGGAAGTCTTCTAACAGAGGACGGAAAGTGCGACATTGAGATCCGAAGATTTATTGGGATGGGCAAAGGTGCCTTCCAAAAGCTAAGTAGAGTATTAAGAGACAGAAAATATCCGTTAGAAACAAAAAAAGAGTATTGAACTGATACGTAATAGCTGTCCTCTTATATGGCAGCGAATGCTGGGCAATCTCCTCAAATATAAAAAAGAGACTTAAAGCAACAAAAATATGGTTCTACAGAAAGATCCTAAGGTACCATGGACTGAACAAGTGAGCAACGTTGAGGTTTTGGAGAGAATGGAAACGAAAAAGAAACTTATACTTAACATCTATCGGGAAGAGGCAGTTGAAGTTTCTGGGGCACATAATGAGGAAGGAGGGCTTGGAAAATCTGATACTCACAGGAGAGATTGAGAGAAAGAGGAGCAGAGGGAAGCAGCGCGTAACATACTTAACATCAGGAAGAGGCAGTTGAAATTTCTGGGACACGTAATGTCGAAGGAGGGCTTGGAAAATCTGATACTCACAGGACAGATTGAGAGAAAAAGGGGCAGGGGAAAGCTTCGTGTAACATACTTGATGAGCTTTATGGTAGAACAAGGTTTGGGAGAAAGGAACAGGAAGATATGGATAGCTATGATCTTCTACGTCCTGAAGCACATAAAAGAAAATGTCGGCTACTGCTTGGTAAATAACTCCCTTGTGAACTATCTAAAATAACACCTCAGACACCAACAACCTACCTCACTGTATCGGTTTGTTCCTTTATATATTTTCTGACTCATCACCTCTCTATTTCTTGATTTTATATTTCATCCAACGTAGGTGTGATCACCAACATACCTGCAACACGATGTCGAGTAATTCCATCACTTTAGTCAGGAGGTTCCAACATTTTTCGCGTTATCTCCCCACTTTTACGTGGAAATATTTTCCACCGACCAACTGTATAGCAAATATTCAAAAGCAGAGCAAAATTTGTTTGGTAAGTGTTTGTTACTGGTTCGTAAACTGACTTTATGATGTAGTAAAACAATACTAAAGGGAAGTAACTGCTTTTACAACCGTATTAAAGAACAAACAAACGCAAACTTGACCATTGAAAAATGTATACCGTAGATACTCGCGTATCATGCAACGTTTGAGAACCTAATTTTGAAGTTAATTTGACTAAAGTAAATGGATATATAGTTTGCCGTAGCAAGGGTGAGCGGTACATACGCTAATTTTATTGTATGATGCATCCCTCTTAAAATTAGCTTCAAAATTAGGTCTTCAAATGTCGCAGGATACGCGGGTATATATAATATAGTTTTATGGTGAAGGTTAGTCTTATGGTTAGAATTAGCGTTGCAAGTGTAGACAAAAAATTGAAGGATTTTTGTTCATAATTAAAAAAAATGAAAAAGAATATACAATAATATCAAATAATAAAAATCAGCTAATAATTTTTTCTTGTTCTTGATCTTCCCTAATCTGCTTTATATCCGAAAAAATGTGAATTCATCTGAAGAACTCTCTCTCTCTCTTCTCTCTCTCTCTCTCTGACAATTTCAATATATATATGTGTGTATATATAAAATGTGTTTCATTAAGACGGAAGTAAATAAATCAGTATCATTGGGGAAATGTATTTATTTCTCGATTCGATAATGTCATTTTGGTTATGGCAATTATGCGCAAAAAATAATATCGCCCAAAGGTTCGGCATATCTGAAAGTAAAAGAAAAAAGTCATTAGACGCTTAAACTTAATTCACATTTAAAATCGGTCCAAGTTATTGGAACACCCTTGATATATATATATATATATATATATATATATATATATATATATAGTAAGATAAAACAATCAGATTTTTCACTTGATTATAACAGAACTAGTTTGCATATGTATATGTATATATTTATATATATATATATATATATATATGCAAAATAGTTTTGTTAAACTAAGCGAAAAGGTCTATCTGATTGTTTTATCGTACGAGATAGATAGATAGATAGATAGATAGATAGATAGATAGATAGATATACCAGCTTTCGACTTCTTAAGTCATCATCAGGATAGCTTCAGACAACTTGTGAGTTTCGTAGTTGTTAATGTTGTGACGTAAACACAGATTATTATGACGTAAGCGAGTTTTATATATCTATTTGAGAATGCATGCTCTTAAATTATAATAGTTCTTATTCATTGATGGCTGTTTATATACATATATATATATATATATACGCACATAGATATTTAACAAATGTGAACACTGGAAAAGTATGTGTATATATATACACATATATATATATATATAGAGAGAGAGAGCAAGAGAGAGAAACAAAGGGAGAGAGAAACAAAGAGAGAGAGAGAGAGAGAATAAATGCAAATATAAAAATTTTTACTCAGCGAATTGATGTTACCTACTGCAACCCGAATGTAAAATTTCGTAGACGGGTCCTCAAGCATTTACTCCGTCCACTCTACAGGAGATATCAATAACTGACTGTTTATTTCTTCCTTTTTCTTTTATATATTCACTTTCCCTTGGTGCTAGGTCGATTTTTATATACATATATAAACTCTTTATTAAATTTTCTTATATTCATACAAATGATTTCTTTTCCCGCTATAGAATGTTTAAACATTGTTCAAATATGCAAACCAAATGTCAAACAACCAAATAATCGCTTTTATTTACCAATGTCCCCGTCCATGAAACAATTGACATCAATTATATATTATTAGACAAATTAAAAACAAATTGAAAGTCACTCTGTCTTTAAATTTACATTAGACCTTTATATTAAGAATAAAATTCCCTTCTTTGTTGTATCCATTGATTCCAGCACACATAAATTTACTACTTCTCTATATAAGAAACTCACTAGCATTAACTCATGTCTTCTTAATTAGACCGCCCTGTCGGCTGGGGCTGGAGAATACGCCGACTTCACCTCAGCAAGGGGGTAAGACTCCACTCAATGGGCCGTCCTGGGTATGACGATAAACTACGTCCGATAGCAAGGCTTCTGATCAGGAGGCTTTGGGGAGCGTAGAACAACCTCTTAATTGCTGGTGTTCCCATGTCCATCCTGGCCTGTAGTGGTAGCACCTGTTAGGGTCCCAGCTATGGGCAAACCCTGACCAGGGGTGGTAGAATCTGTAAGGGTTCCAGCTAATGGTTTGGTTTATTTAGTTTTACGGAATTAAATAACCCATTGAGGTTGATATGCAAACCAATCTAAACCAAAGAATACATATTCTATTCATACGAATGTATCCTAAAAATGTTGTCGGCATTTAATAACCCATTGAGGTTGATATGCCGTAAAACAGACTAAAGCAAACCAATCTAAACCAAAGAATACATATTCTATTCATACGAATATATCCTAAAAATGTTGTCGGCGTTAAATAACCCATTCAGGTTGATATGCTGTAAAACAAAATAAACAAAACCAATCTAAGCCAAAGAATATATATTCTATTCATACGAATCTATCCTAAAACTGTTGTCGGCATTCAATAAACCATTGAGGTTGATATGCCGTAAAACAAAATAAAGCAAAACAATCTAAACCAAAGAATACATATTCTATTCATACGAATCTATCCTAAAAATATTGTCGGTATTAAATAACCCATTGAGGTTGATATGCAGTAAGACAAAATAAACCAAACCAATCTAAACCAAAGAATACATATTCTATTCATACGAATGTATCCTAAAAATGTTGTCGGCGTTAAATAACCCATTGAGGTTGATATGCCGTAAAACAGAATAAAGCAAACCAATCTAAACCAAAGAATACATATTCTATTCATACGAATCTAACCTAAAAATGTTGTCGGCA
Organism: Acanthosepion lycidas; assembly: GCA_963932145.1. Lineage (NCBI taxonomy): Eukaryota > Metazoa > Mollusca > Cephalopoda > Sepiida > Sepiidae > Acanthosepion > Acanthosepion lycidas. The sequence goes on along the minus strand of OZ010600.1, from coordinate 79,410,766 downwards.
TTAAATAAACCATTCAGGTTGATATGCCGTAAAACAAAATAAACCAAACCAAACTAAAATAAAGAATAGATATTCTATTCATACGAATCTATCCAAAAAATGTTGTCGGCATTAAATAACCCATTGAGGTTGATATGCAAACCAATCTAAACCAAAGAATACATATTCTATTCATACGAATGTATCCTAAAAATGTTGTCGGCATTAAATAACCCATTGAGGTTGATATGCAAACCAATCTAAACCAAAGAATACATATTCTATTCATACGAATGTATCCTAAAAATGTCGGCATTAAATAACCCATTCAGGTTGATATGCCGTAAAAGAAAATAGACCAAACCAATCTAAACCAAAGAATACATATTATATTCATACGAATCTATCCTAAAAATGTTGTCGGCGTTAAATAACCCATTCAGGTTGATATGCCGTAAAACAAAATAAACCAAACCAATCTAAGCCAAAGAATATATATTCTATTCATACGAATCTATCCTAAAAATGCTGTCGGCATTAAATAACCAATTGAGGTTGATATGCCGTAAAATAAAATAAAGCAAACCAATCTAAACCAAAGAATACATATTCTATTCATACGAATATATCATAAAAATGTTGCCGCCATTAAATAACCCTTTGAGGTTGATATGCCGTAAAACAAAATAAACCAAACCAATCTAAGCCAAAGAATATATATTCTATTCATACGAATCTATCCTAAAACTGTTGTCGGCATTCAATAAACCATTGAGGTTGATATGCCGTAAAACAAAATAAAGCAAAACAATCTAAACCAAAGAATACATATTCTATTCATACGAATATATCCTAAAAATGTTGTAGGTATTAAATAACCCATTGAGGTTGATATGCCGTAAAACAAAATAAAGCAAACCAATCTAAACCAAAGAATACATATTCTATTCATACGAATCTATCCTAAAAATGTTGTCGGCGTTAAAGAACCCATTGAGGTTGATATGCCGTAAAATAGAATAAAGCAAACCAATCTAAACCAAAGAATACATATTCTATTCATACGAATCTAACCTAAAAATGTTGTCGGCATTAAATAACCCATTCAGGTTGATATGCCGTAAAACAAAATAAACCAAACCAATCTAAGCCAAAGAATATATATTCTATTCATACGAATCTATCCTTAAACTGTTGTCGGCATTCAATAAACCATTGAGGTTGATATGCCGTAAAACAAAATAAAGCAAAACAATCTAAACCAAAGAATACATATTGTTTTCATACGAATCTATCCTTAAACTGTTGTCGGTATTAAATAACCCATTGAGGTTGATATGCCGTAAAACAAAATAAACCAAACCAATCTAAGCCAAAGAATATATATTCTATTCATACGAATCTATCCTAAAAATGTTGTCGGCATTAAATAACCCGTTGAGGTTGATATGTCGTAAAACAAAATAAACCAAAGCAATGTAAACCAAATAATACATATTTTATTCATACGAATCTATCCTAAGAATGTTGTCGGCATTAAATAACCCATTGAGGTTGATATGCCGTAAAACAGAATAAAGGAAACCAATCTAAACCAAATAATACATATTCTATTCATACGAATCTATCCTAAAAATGTTGTCGGCGTTAAAGAACCTATTGATGTTGATATGCCGTAAAACAGAATAAAGCAAACCAATCTAAACCAAAGAATACATATTCTATTCATACGAATCTAACCTAAAAATGTTGTCGGCATTAAATAACCCATTCAGGTTGATATGCCGTAAAACAAAATAAACCAAACCAATCTAAACCAAAGAATATATATTCTATTCATATGAATCTATCCTAAAAATGTTGTCGGCATTAAATAACCCATTGTGGTTGATATGCCGTAAAACAAAATAAACTAAACCAATCTAAACCAAAGAATACATATTTTATTCATACGAATCTATCGTAAGAATGTTGTCGGCATTAAATAACCCATTGAGGTTGATATGCCGTAAAACAAAATAAAACAAACCAATCTAAACCAAATAATACATATTCTATTCATACGAATCTATCCTAAAAATGTTGTCGGCATTAAATAACCCATTCAGGTTGATATGCCGTAAAACAAAATAAAGCAAACCAATCTAAACCAAAGAATACATATTCTATTCATACGAATCTATCCTAAAAATGTTGTCGGCATTAAATTACTCATTGAGGTTGATATGCCGTCAAACAAATCAAACCAAACAAAACGCAACGATCGCAGTTAGCCATTGTAAAAACCTTAATCCAACGCACACAAATGTTATGTTCTTTCAAAACCATATTTTATAAAAAATTGCATAACATTAAACAAACATTTGTTAATAATGGATTTCCTAATTCCATCGTTGATCAACAAATTATAATTTGTATAAATAAACTTAATACCGTACTGGCAAATGTACGCAGTTGTTGGCTTTAAGAAAGCTTTATTCAACTAAGAATAGAAGGTTCGCATATAGTGTCCTTTTATAATCCCAGTAAACAGAGATAACTCTCAAAGAGGAGAGTAATGAAAAAAAGGGAGACTACACTTGGCTACTCATAACAAATGCCTCTAGCAAAATTAATAATATTAATAATAATAGTGTACGTCTAAATAAACATAACACTATTATACTATTGTAACCAAATGCATAATAATTACAAACATGATGAAACAACATTCAAAAACATAATAGGTAGAAATGTTAAATCCATTAATAATAATAAACAAGTTAAGCTCATCATATATGATAAAAAATTTTAAACTATTGATCTCATAGTCTCTAACAACCCTACGACCACACAACTATATCCTCTACAAAAAAACAATGTAGTGTATAAGTTTACATACCTATTCAGAGATTGTATCGCTGATACTAATAATAAACCCACTTCATATATTGGTTTTACTACAACCACGCTCTCCCGTAGACTTACCTGTCATCTTTCTGATCTTAGTTCTATTAAACAACATTTCTAAGAAAAGCAGATCCATGTACATAATATTAGAGAAATATTGGTTGATAACACAACAATACTTACACATACACATTGTAAAAAGAACCTTCAGATATTGGAGGCCATCTATATTCAACAAAGCAACCCACATACAACAAAATTACGTTTCAGACTAGTCACAACACATTACATTGCATCTAGACATAAGATTCAGTTGTTAATATTTCGGTCTCTCACGTGGTATGACGTCATAGAACGGCATCATGAATTAACGAACAGCGACTGCTATTCTGCGACCGTCATCGTCGCATAGTAATCTTCTAAGTCAGTAAAACAAAGTATCATATTTAATGCTGAATATCTTTGTTTATATGACCGTATAAGCACTCTGAAGATGGCTCATGTGAGCCGAAAGCTTAGATCAAGGAACAGTGTAATAAAAAATAGCCAAATTTTGGACAGATTGTCATTATTTTAGCTGAAATTAAAGCAACTATACGAAGTTTAGAACGGCTCATGATCAGACATAGGCATTCATTGTCTGTTATATTTAACAATATTGGTTTAAATAATGATCGGCTGGCTCAATACATTTAATATGTATATCTATATATATATATATATATATATATGTGTGTGTGTGTGTGTGTTTATATGTGTGTGTGTGATATGTGTGTACTTAATGATCTCCTGTCCCAATACACTACATATATATATATATGTATAGATATATATATATATATGTGTGTGCGTGTGTGTTGTGGTTGTGTGTGTATTTAATGATGCACTGCCCCAATTCGCTATATATATATATATATATATATATACATATATATGATTATTTTTTGAAAAATATGATTCCTTCGCTACATAAGAGTTCCCATGTTTCAAAAACTTTAATTTAAGCTCTACATCTGGAAGAGCAGTGTTTTTTAAAAATAAAAACAAAAATACTAAAGTACTCCGGATTATATATATAGAGCGTGTTCTTTCCTATTTTTCTACATATCTGCATATATATATATATATATATATATATATATATATATATATATATATATATTTTATTGGGGCAGCAGATTCTTATTTAAACATATATATATATATATATATATATATATATATATATATATATATATATATATTGGTGCTTCAGCTATGTATTTAGACATTCTGGATAAAATACAATGATATATGTATATAACCATGTAACTTTAATCCCCTAAATACACATAAACACACACACACACACACACACACGCATATATATATATATATATATATATATATATATATATATATAATTCTAAGGTCACTATTAAAACACATTAAGTGATATTTGTTTTGTTAGCCGCTATTATTTGTAGTACTCTTATGAACACTATTATATATGAGGCCGGTAAGAAATCTTTACAAAAATATATGAAAAAAATATTTCCATGTGTGTGTGTGTGTGTGTGTGTGTGTGTATATATATATATATATATATATATATATATATATAAGATTTAAGAAAAAGAAAATATTTCATGTATAGTGAAAAGATATTAAAAAAATATACAAATAATATTCAAAATAGAGCGTTAATGAAGAGATTATTTAACTATTTAAATATCAATTTTTAGCCTGACATCGGTGTTTCCTAGTATAATTTCCAGTCATCAGGGGTAGTGCTTTTGAACGGTTTTTCAAATGGACACACTATCTTGATCGTGTTTTGAAAATGAAAACATTATATAAATACATACATGCAAAAAACTATTTCTTATTTATTTTAATAGTTAAAATATTCCAGCCTTGAAAATGGCCAAATGTATAGCCGAAAGCGCTCGGATAAAAAAGAACTTTCGGACCGTTTTTATATAATTTATCATCTGAAATTTTGAAAATTATCAGATCGCATGAGAAATTCTATAAAAAACTAAATCAAAGAACCTTGTCTGTCGTATTCAATGAAATGTGCATGAAAGAAAGATTACACCCTAAATACACAAATTTTAAATATATATATATATATATATATGTGTGTATGTGAAATATATATGTATATAACTATAGATATATATATATAGAGAGAGAGATATGAAATTTATTATATATATATTATTTATATATTATATATGCACGGTACTTATTAAAAATCGCTCAATATCAGTGATAGAGCTAACATAATCAACTTGATCAGTTTGTCTGATGATCGGAAAAGCGTGAAACCAAGGGTCACAAACACACATCAACCCAACTATATATATATATATATTCCATCTCCTAATATATGCATGTCAATTTATTCCATGTCCTCATTAAAAGGCATGACTCTATATTTCCCTTACCATGTAAGAATGCTAGTCATTTTGTACACCTACTCGTCGGTGTTGCGCATTCGGACATAATTTTTGCTGCATATGCGCAACTCTTTGCTTTCTGAGGCTATGACTCGCAAATAAGGAATTTCACGTTCTTGTTTTCTTTTTCGGAAGAATTTATTAGTTACGAATTGTTATCGATTCACAGCAAGCATTTCCGCCTCGCCTGGGAAAATCTGCCGGCGCCCCCCAAACCAAGATTCCTCGGTATTCTTCAGTTACAAATGAGTATTTTTAGATTCGAGCGCATTTTATGCAGAGGCTGCTACGCTTGTAACTAAATCGGTGCGCTAACATGTATCAATGCTCTAAGGCTGACACATCATAAGATATATATATATATATCTATATATCTGCTGTGATGTCTTGCCCTTACATATATATATATATATATATATATATATATATATATATGTTTGTGTTTCTGTGTGTGTTATAAAAAATATACTTTTAAAGTATGCTACATTTATGGGGAAAATTTCTTAATATCAGAGCGTATGTAAATGTAAAATTGGATCTTCAGGTTAACACCAAGCGGAGACATTCAGTTTCCAATTGGAACACAATCTTCAGGGCAACTTGAATATATATACATATATATATATATATATATATATATATCACCGGTAGGACAACTCAGAGTTTCATATACAACGCAATCTTAAGGTCTTGAGTATAGGCCGACGGTTACGTAAATTTATTAATATATACTTAGTAGGTCTGCTTTATTACATCGAACATTGTTTCATTAACACCAGCACTGTATATATATATATATATATATATATATATATATATATATATATATATATATATATAATGTTGTTTCATTAAGACGGGCTATATATAAGGGTGTTTCATTAAGATGGATCAAAGTCAGCAGTAAATAAATCAGTGTTATTGGGGAAATTTTATTTATTTCTCTATTGGATCATGTTATTTAAGTCATGACAATTATGTGCAAAAAATAATATCGCCCAAATGTCTACCAAATCTCTCTATTCCCATTTAAAGAAAACTAACAATTTTTAACCCAATGGGTTCATTGTTCCAGTTTATTGGCATTGACACACCGGCATCTAGTTATTGAAAAGGATTACACAGTCTAGAATGCGCTTACACTAATGTTGTTTATATGATCAGCTTTGTCTTAGGTATTTGCTGTCATTTATTACTGATTTGTTTTGAGACAAAGGCAGTTAAATTTGTCCAAAATATTTATGGATAGAGTATTGGTCAGGTGTCGGTGTTTAAAGTGTTAATTTGCAGATAAACTCAAGTAAAAAAAAAAAGGAAAAACCTGTATAGTGATCACAATGGGATTTCCATTAAATCTCACTAGCACACAGAGTTGTACGTGTGTGCAATTTTGTAAAACTGTATTCAAAATAACTGCTGCTTGTAAAGGGTATTTCATTAAGACGGGCTATATGTAAGACGGATCAAAGTCAACAGTAAATAAATCAGTGTTGTTGGTAAAAAATTATTTATTTTTCTATTGGATCATGTTAGTTAAGTCATAACAATTATGGATGAAAAATAATGTCCGCCAAATCTGAAAGAAACGAAAAAAATCATTAGACGCTTAAACTTAATTCAAATTAAAAATCGGTCCAAGTTACTGGAACATCCTTTATATATAATAGTCCTATTTATGCTTGCATTCATTCTTAAACGCTTATAATCCATTTCTTCCTGATTTCTATATAAAATCATTAGCAATATATTTACATTATATATGTAATATATTTATATTAGTAATGCTTAGATTAATTCCTGACCATGGACAGTCACTTTCTTCATGATTTTCAATGCACTGCTATAGTAAAATCATTAACAACGCACTTATATCATAAAGGGTGTTTCATTAAGACGGATCAAAGTCAGTAGCAAATAAATCAGTGTTATTGGTGAAAATATATCTATTTCTCTATTGGATCATGTTATTTACGTCATGGCAATTATGTGTGAAAAATAATATCGCCCAAATATCCGCCAAATCTGAAAGAAAAGGATAGAATCATTAGATGCTTAACTTTATTCACATTTAAAATCGATCCAAGTTATTGGAACACCATTTATACATACATACATACATACATATATATATATATATATATATATATATATATATATATGGGGGGTATAGTTATCGCTCATGTAAAAGCGATATCTGAGGGGTTAAAATACATTATGAAAATGAAAAACTTTTTAGAAGTTTTTATTGTAGTTTTACTCCCAAGCTAATTGATTAAATTTAATATTTCCAATAAGCAAAATACTTTGCACTATTTCAAATCAATTTTAAACTTATTGCAATCTTGTTTTCTGATTACCGAAAAAAATCGATAAAATCGTCCATATTGACAAATTTGTGAACACAACATAATTCTCTTTATTAAAAAATCTTTCAAAAATAAAATATACATTTTGAACCGTTATTTGGGGAAAATTAGCCTTTTCAAAATTTAATTAATCTGAATAGAGATAAATATTACTTACTTTTATTTTCAAATATCTCGGAAAAGCATTTTTAACACGAGAGGGTTGTTTCTATGAGATGTTGACACATCTATCGACAGTTTGATGCTTGGAAAATTTATAAGGTGTAAATAATCGTAATAACATTTTATGCCGAATACATTAACGCCTTTTTCATATATCATATAGATAGTATTAATATATAACCCTACAAATCAAAACCTACCCACATTTCTCACCCACACAAGGCAGACATGTTTACGGAGGTGTTGAGGCCTCACACTTATACACACACCCATACGAATATACACACTTACACACATCATACTCACTCACTCCCTACTGAGCCAAATGATAACACACACCCACAGCAATATACACGCTTACATACATCATACTCACTCCCTATGAGCCAAATGATAACACACACCCATAGTAATATAAACGCTTACACATATCATACTCACTCACTCCCTAAGAACCAAATAACACACACACACACACACACACACTTAACAGAGACACATCCCCTCTTCAGGGACCAATAAAATTGTCAAACTGACCAGGGGAATTCAGAGAAGCATAGATCCATCCAGCTCTTATCTCAAATATCAACTTAAAGAGACTGTTTGACCAACACAAGGAATGTTAAAAGATTCATGTTAAAAAGATAAAAAAAATAAAAAACAAATGAAAACTACAGACAAAAGTTCATTTTATCCATCAAGACATTCATTTCTGTAGTTTACTGTTACCAGCAAGCAGAAATATTTCTTCTCCTGATGAAGGCCATGAAGGCCATGTTCGCTGAAAATAGTCGAGGAACCTAAATGATAATAATAATAATAATAATAATAATAATAATAATAATAATAATAATAATAACGAAAGAATATTAATCTACAACCCAGTGTGTCGGAAGATTTTAATTTTTTAATATTTTTATTGTTCAATATATATATATATATATATATATATATATATATATATATATATATATATATATCCTTGTGCTGGTATGCAGAAAATAGAAAAGAACACGTTGGGTGCATAATCCGGGGTTCCTTAGTATTTTTGTTTTTATTTTTAAAAAACAGTGCTCCATACAGAAGTAGAGCTTATATTATAATAATATTTTTTAAACAAAAAATATTATTATAATATATATATATATATATATATATATATATATATATATATCTGTAAGTAAAAAAAAAAATTCTTAGAAAGAATCCGTACAAAAACTTATTGTATACACTAAAAGGAAGATTGGAAAAAAAGTCACCTAATTTTTAATATAGTGTTATTTATTTATAATAAATGCATTTTTGCAGAGAAGAATTAAAACTTTGTTACTTGCAAATGGATTTTTAATGTTTTTTCTTAGAAAAATAATTTGTTGTTTTCCTTTTCTTTTTTTTTCTTTCTTTGTTTTAACTTTTTTAATTTAACCGGTTTCGCTTAGCTTTTCGAAAAGTTTTTAACTTTTTCTATCTCCACGTGTTGATGCTTATATTTCGAACAAATGAAAAAAAATGAAAATCAAGGGGCGTAACTGGCTATATATGTCGTTTATGTTGAAGGGAATTTGGTAGAATCTATTTATGTAATGAATTAAGTATGGGTTTAAACTTCTTGATGAAAAATGTTCAGTGGTTCTATAGTCGCACTGGTAGAATGGGAACACACTAAAATTTGGCAGATTTTGTCTTCTGTATTCCTTTATATGTTGGCTAAGGGGTATTCTACTGGTGTGGGGGTCCCTAATTTGTTGGCTATGAACTGTCATCTTTTGTCGGAGTGTATGGCCATTGTGGCAAATGTAATGCTTCGCGGCCACCTTTGCATGTAATTATGCATATAAAAATTCTCTGAGTCGTACAAGTAATCATTTTTAATTTTTAATTTTGATTCGTCATTGAACTGAAATTCATGGCCCTCCGATATGTAGTTGCATACCCCGCAAATATATATATATATATATATATATATATATATATATATATATATATATATATATATATATAGTTGTATATTTAGGCAGAAATCTTTCGTTTATGCATGTTTCATTAAAAACGACAGACAAGGTACTACGGTTAAGGTTTTTATTTAATTTTTCTCGTGTTCAAACAAGAGATTTTTTTTCTGGACAAAGAGTGTCTAAAATCTATCCAAATGTTTTATAGTACCGAGCGCTTTCGGCTATACTTTTAGCCATTATCAAGGATGATGCGATTTTTCACCTTAATTGAGTGCGTGCATTATGTGTATGTTTTAGTGTGTTGTAGGGATGTTATAATTTCTGAATATATTAAGTGCATCCACCTGTAAAAAAGATTAAGAATAATGGATGCTTTAATAAATTAAAAAAAAAGGAAAAGCCAACTCTTAACAATATTAACTACGAACAAGGCCACAATGTACTGACCGTATTCGGAAATTAAAACATCACACATAAAACATGCACATAATGCAAACACTCAAGCTGAAAAATTGAATCATCCTTGATAATGGCTAAAGGTATAGCCGAAAGCGTTCGGAAATATAAAACATTTGGACAATTTTTACACACTCTTTGTCCAGAAAAGAAAGCTCTTGTTCGGACACAAGAAAAATTAAATAAAAAGCTTAACCGTAGTACCATATCTGTCGTTTTTAATGAAACATTCATACACACTCACACACACACATATATATATATATATATATATATATATATGTATGTTTGTGTGTATATGTATGTATATGATGTGAGATCAATAATTCCACACATTTGCACAAAGTTATTAATTGTAATTTGATCGAAAATGTTCACTCTATAAGGTTCAATCAAAGTGACTTGTAAACACCCTCGAATTAAACGTTTTGACAAGGAGTGAAATTAATTTTACAATACTACATACTGGTCTCTCCTGCCGATTTTGACGTATGAGGATCAAGCAACTCAATTCCTAGAAAATGACAGCCAGACTACCAGCAGAAATCCATATAATTATAGTGATGAAGGCTTTGTGCAGCACCAACCACACTTTTTGAAGGGTCGAAGACTGAGACGTGGTGCACTGTGTGCCACAAGGTTCCCAAACGCCCCTCCGCAGGTTTTGAATTCAGATTTGTCCTTCTCCTAGACCAGTTGCCATCAAAGGTTATAGAACGCAGTCTGTCCATAAACGGGATGGGAAGAAGAGGATTCTTATCTTTCTTAAGGATATTAGCACGTAAGTGAATATAATGGATGCGAATCGATTTTTTTTACCACTGTGCTTCCATACAATACTACTTATGTGAAAATAGCATATTATACAACAATATTACATTTGTGTTGTATAATATGCTATTTTCATAGCCAGGTTGCCTCCTTGTTGATATCCCTACGTATATACAGAGCATAGATAGATACATTGATAGATAGATACATAGATAGTTATGAAGAGACTGTCATAGATAGATAGATAGATAGATAGATGCTAACATATAGCTATCTAGCTATATCAGTAACTTAATATTTTTCCTTCTTTCCTTCATTCTTTTTCTATTATTCAGACCTATCTATCTATCCCTATATATATATATATATTTCTATCTATATATATATATATAGATATATATAGAGAGAGAGAAAGAAATAAAGATAGATAGATAGATAGATAGATAGATAGATAGATAGATAGATAGATAGATGCTAACATCTATCTACTTAGCTATATCAGTAGCTTCATATCTTTCGCATTTGTATTATTCTGATCTTATCTATCTATTTATCTATCTATCCATCTATCCATATATATATATATATATATATATATATATATAGAGAGAGAGAGAGAGACAGACAGACAGACAGACATACAGAGAGAGAGAAATATATAGAGATAGAAAGAATGATAGATAAATGCTAACATCTATCTACTTAGCTTCATATCTTTCGGTTTTGTATTATTCTGATCTTATCTATCTATTTATATATATATATATATATATATATATATAGATAGATAGATAGATAGATAGATAGATAGATAGACAACATCTAGCTACGGAGCTATATCAGTAATTTCATATCTTTCCTTCTTTCTTTCTCTGTTATTCAGATCTTAACTATATATATATATATATATATATATATATATATATATATATATATATATATATATATATATATAGTCTTAAGGTTTGCTATATTTATGGAATAAAGTGCTCAATATCAGAGATAGAACGTGTGTAAATATAAAAGTGAACATGGAAGTCATATGTGGCCTGACGATTACATATAGCATGAAACAGACTGTCGCCTCTAAGTGTTGACTTCTATGTTCACTTTTATATTTACAGAAATATTTACAAAGAAATATATATATATGTTCACTTTTATATATATATATATATATATATATATATATATTACTATTTCTTTCTCTCTCTCTCTCTCTCTTCATATATATATATATATATATATATATTTACAGAGAATGTGTGTGAGATAGATAGATAAATAGATAGATAGATAGATATTAGGTTGGTGCAAAAATAATGTCGTTTTCTCACATAGTAACATATTCGAGAAAACGACATTATTTTTGCACCAACATAATAGTTAGATAGATAGATAGTAATGTGGGAATAGAGACAAATTTCAATTGACTAAAACAAAACCATTTCTACCTAATTTAATTGATTGACCTATAGAAAATGAAACTAGAAAGATTGATCTAAAGACATCCATATGCTTAATCATAAAAGGTCAGACACGGTCAAATCCCCGGGAATTAATTGACAACCTTTATTTTTCTTTTCTCGCAGCTAATTCCCATCTTTTGTTTGACACAAATAAGTTGTTATTTAGTAATAGAACTTATTATTTCACACATTGAATGTAATTACATTTTTTCTCTTACTCCAAAATTCAGTGATACATACCCGTTGCTTCGACCTACCCAGTGAGACTGTTTCAGTGGAATTGTTCCTTTAAGCCTGTCTAATTCTCGCATAAGACATCGATATAAAATGAATCGGTCGCTTAATCTGCAGATTAAATATTTCCTTCCGAAAAAAAATATTTTCCCTCCTTTTTTACTCACCTTCCACTGCTCCTTACACTCCTTACTCTCTTTCCATTTCGCCTTGCTCTCCTTAGTCTTTGCACATATTCTCTATTTCTAATTATTCTCTTTACTTTATTTCCGTCTCTCCTTACTCTCCTTATACATTCTCTCTATCATATTTTACTCGGTCTTTGTTACTCGCCCTTCATCGCTCCTTACTATCATTTCATCCCGCCTTCCTGTCTATGCACTCTCTCACTATCAGTCCTTACATCCCTTTGTTACCGACCCTCCATCTCGCCTTACTCTCCTTACTAGATTTTCATCTCTGCTTGGTCTGCTTACTCACACAATTCACAATTTGTACTCTCCCTCCATCTCTTCTTTCTCTTCGTGTTTCCATTACATCCTTCCTTTCTTTCTTTTTTTCACTCACTTTATCATTCTTTACTTTATTTTCATACTTACCCTCCATTTCACTTAACTCTCCTTACTCGTTTTTCATTCCTTTTACTCTGTCTCTCTTTCTCTCTCTCTCTCTCTCTCTCTCTCTCTCTCTCTCTCTCTCTCTCTCTCTCTCTCTCCATCACTACTTATTCTCCTTTCTGACTATGGTGAAACACACCTATTCTATAGATAATAGACCCTCCCACCTAATATAAGTAGGAGTAGTAAGAGAAACGACGGTCAGTCGATGTCTGACGGCCGGCTGAACGGTTGAACTCTCTGCCTTCGGGCGGGGAGGAATCCGAAAGAGGCTACGCCGAAGGGCGGATTCTCTTTCGGGGAGGTAAACCAACCCTGAACCCGTTTATACGGGTTCAAAGGGCATATTTTTGGCCGAGACCACGGGCTCGGAGATCCCACATTAAACCGGCCTTGTGCCACATGATACCCTTGTGGGGGGGGTGACTAAATACTAGTCGATGTCTGACGACCGGCTGAACGGTTGAACTCTCTCCTTTCGGGCGGGGAGGGACCCGAACGAGGCTCCGCCGAAGGGCGGATTCTCTTTTGGGGAGGTAAACCGACCCTGAACCCGTTTATACGGGTTCAATGGGCCTATTTTTGGCCGAGCCCACGGGCTCGGACATCCCACGTTAAAAAGGCCTTGCGCCACATGAAGCCCTCATGGGGGGGGGGACTGAATATCGTCAGTCGATGTCGGACGACCAGCTAAACGGTTGAACTCTCTGCCTTCGGGCGGGGAGGAACCCGAACTAGGCTACGCCGAAGGGCGGAGTCTCGTTCGGGGAGGTAAACCGACACTGAACCCGTTTATACGGGTTCAAAGGGTATATTTTTGGCCGATACCACGGTCTCGGAGATCCCACGTTAAACCGGCCTTGTGCCACATGATACCCTCGTGAAGGGGTGACTAAATACCAGTCGATGTTGGACGACAGTAGTCGACAGTTAGTCGAATACGAAAGTAGTCAGCGACCACAACAAGATCACTCTGCGTAATCCCTATTATATCAAGTTCCTAACGTTTTGTACGTCGAACCTATTTTAGGACCGACTTAGTACAAATAGAAGCCTCCACTGCGAAATAACTCCACAACACTGACTCTCCTTATTCTCGGCTTACTGTTATATCACGTTGAAATACCAGTTACCTTACGATCACCGCAGTTAAGCAACGTCGAGCCTCATCAGCACCTAGATGGGTAACCGCTTGGAAGTATCAGGTGCTGTAAGCTTGAGTGAACGAGTGGTGGAATGGATAATGGCTCGGAATTGTTAATCGGAGACCAGAGTTAGAATTTTTGTTGGGTTCGATATATTGACTTGCGTGAAAATATATCTTCTCCCCACCCCCAGCTATTGGCTAAATAGTAAGACTTTTATCACTAAATCCTTATTAACCAAAAAAAAAATTCTTACAACCATTATTTTTTTTCTGGCATTAAATAACACACAAAGGGTTGATAAGCCGTAAAAAACAATTCAGTCAATCAATTACTCACCTTACTCTCATTCCTTCTCCCATTGTTAAGTCTTTCGTCTCTCTTTACTCTCTCTTCTTACACGCCTTACTCCCCTTACTTACTCTCTTCGCCATATCTTTCTCCCT
>OZ010600.1:79335833-79393333 GCA_963932145.1 Acanthosepion lycidas | reverse complement strand
CCAGAGAACACATATTTTCTATGAAATTTCTTGGACATTCAGGCCGGTAAATATTGTCAATACTGTTTATTATAAACAGAGCATTTACTTAATTATTTGTATCGATAAATAAATAACGTATAAAGAATAAATATATTAAAATAATTGTATTTTAATATTATATTTATTTTATGACTTCAACCATTATTTTTAGCGAATATCATTTTTTGTTTTGTTTTTTTGGTTGTTTATTTTTTTTTTGTTTTTTTTTTTGGGTTTTTTTTTTTTGTTTTATTTTGTTTTTGTTTTTTTCCTTTATTTGGTTTTGTTTTTTTAAAAAAAGAAACTCGCCTGAGAGCAAACTTTCTTTATTCATAAGAGTGTATGCGCGATAGAGTTAAAAGACAATCTGTGCCAATCGAATTCACTCTGCGCGTGGTGACGAAGATGTGGTTCTACAGAAGGATGCTAAGGATATCATGGACCGAGCGTGTGAGCAAACGGTAAAGTCTCAGAGATGATGCAAACAAAGAGGAGACTTATATATAACACCAGGAAGAGGCAACTGAAGTTTCTGGGACACACAATGAGGAAAGAGAGCCTGGAGAATCTGACACTCACGGGTTGAATAGAGGGAAAGAGAGACAAGGGAAAGCAGCGCGTGCCATACCTAGCGAGATTGTGCAGGTGGATAACATAACGTGGTCTCGGGAAGGAAGCAGAGGGAAGGAACTTGCTGAGAACTGCAAGGGATAGAGGAAGGTGGAGAGCCATGATCGCCTACGTCCTGAAAGGACATGGCACATAAAAAGAAAGAAAGACTTTAACTCGGTTACTATAACAAAGGTCACAATATTTTTTGATCAGACCTCATATATATATATATATATATATATATATATATATATATATATATATATATATATATATATATATATATACTAGCAGCCATACACAGTCGGTCGATCAGAAAAAGCATCAATTAGACTGAAGCAAAAACAGCATCATGTTTATATGTAACAGAATCTATCTTCTTCAGTTACTTTAAAGCACTTTCATTAAAAATATTTTGAATTATTGTAGTTACTGATATAACAGAAGTAGTCTTTATTCAGTCAAAGTTAGCTGAGGACATGAAGGGGTAAAACCGGCAACATGAAGACCCACTTCAGACCAAAATTATTTTCGATTTTTTTAAATTCAATTTGTCAGTGTGCTACCAGGGATGTAAAAGAGGATACTTTTATAAAGTAACTGTTAAGTTTGATGAAAATTGGTTGAAAGATCAACCGAAAATAAGAAAGAAACCAGTAAAAATCGCCATTTACGCGGGTTTTCACTATATGGGTGGACTCAATTATCAAGTTAAATGACTGTTAAACAATCAACTTATTGTTGGCTACAATTGAGTGAAGTTTGTATTAGATTGCTTGAAAATTGAGGGAGTTTTAGTTTAAAATTTGTGTTGAAATCGATTTTTCGTTTTTCGCTAAACACAGTAGCGTAGAAATAAAAATGAGGTATCGTTGAGCTCGTCTACATACTGAGTTTGAACGAAATCGGAGGTAAATAGTTGAATTTATCGATTTTTGATCGGCTTTATCGATTATTGATTTTTTTTTAAATTATCGATTTTTTTGACAGTCATTTAAGAAAACAGGAAAATCTCTTGTGTTCGTGACTCAAGGATTAAAGATTCTGTCTTCTTAATTCTTGTTGTTTTATTTTCCTCTCTCCTTAATAGTGCTTCTCATATTCCCTAACCCTCAGTAACCCCTTGCGTCTTAGTGGCTTTATTGCTTTGTTTGGGATAAAGGGATTTTTAAAAAAAAATAGTTCAGCAGTAAAACGGTGAGATCTAGTTGCCAATCTTGTAGAATGATTCAGTCCATTCAGTCGAAGCACTAAAATCTCATCAGAAGAATTGCAACGAAAATATTTGTAGAAAACATGGGGAAACCACGTCTTAGAAATTGACAGAAGCCGAGATGCCAGGTCAGAATCGATTACTTTTTTTTTTTATATAAGAGTTAGTGTCGTGCCAATACTGTGGTTTGAAACTAGATCTCCAGTGAGGAACGCAGGCAGTTCCTTTATTAAGTAGATCACGTGATTATAAAGGAAGTGAATAAATAGGAAGTAGCGCAATGACTATACGGTCACTGTTCACTCTTCTTGTCTATCCACTATTGCTATACATCCACTCTCTCTCTCTCTAGTACTATACGGATTACGATTCTCTTCTGATCATTATACTATTTGGCAATTACTACTTAAACAAGTATTACTAGTACAGATATTATTGGAAGGTATTACTACTACGAGTACCGGCGTCTATGAAGTCTCGAGTATAACGATCATTTTTGGAAGTGATAACAAGCTTTCGCTTCACATAGGAAAAGTGACAAGTGAAACCGCCCAACATTGCAAAAACATTAAAAACTCTTCTCTGGATATTGTCAAGAATCCCAAAATATATAATAGAAGCCCCAGACAATAATAAATTACGAGACAATATTTTACAAGTGTTTCTGGTATTTCATTAAAATAAAATCCAGAAGTGTCTGCGTAATATTATAACACATAAATAATTTTAAAATATTTATCAATTTAATTTGAAAAAAAATGAAAATAAATCTTTGAAAATATTATTTTCCAGTGGATATGTTTTCCCTCCGCAGTCCAAAATTCTGATGTCATAAGTCACCATCATAAAATAGGAGTTATTGCTTTAAAAGCTTAGTTCTCATAACATGTGTAAAAGTAAACATGACTTTACGAGCCATAGAAACTGACAGAGTGCACGCGTCACTTGTTTTTAGACAGAATAAGATGTGTAATTGTGAATGTAGTAGAAAGAGGGCGCCATTATTAATAATAAC
Source organism: Acanthosepion lycidas (assembly GCA_963932145.1). Lineage (NCBI taxonomy): Eukaryota > Metazoa > Mollusca > Cephalopoda > Sepiida > Sepiidae > Acanthosepion > Acanthosepion lycidas. Next base: position 79,390,472 of record OZ010600.1, on the reverse strand, counting down.
CGTCTGCTTGTAGCACAATTATACAACGTTATTATACAATAATTCTTTGAAATGAACGTAATTATCGTAAGGATGTGTTTCACATTAAATGTTAACTAGTAGTACTCGAGAAAATTTCATGACTTTCCTTTTTTTAATTTTGTTTTCTTTCTTTTTCGGACTGAAATCAAATAGCGTCTCGGATATGTCTTTTCTGTTTTTCTTCACCATTATTGATGACGTATTGGCTGGGTGTTTCTCTCTGTCTTTCTTTCTTTCTTTCTTCTTCACAGTAAAACCAATTAGTGTCTCTGATATGTCTTTTTACGTCTTTCTTCGCGACCAAAATGGAATAGTCTACTATTTATGGGGTATTGGCTGAGCGTTTCTCTCTTTCTTTCTTTCTTTTTCTCACTGAAACCAGGTAGGGTCTCAGGTATATCTTTTTCGTCTTTCCACGCAATGAAAATGGAACAGTCCATTATTTATGAGGTATTGCGAGGGCGTTTTTTTTCTTTTTCTTTCTTTTTTTCACTGAAACCAAACAGAGTATCTGATATGTCTTTTCCATTTTTCTTCGCAATCAAATCCGAACAGTCCACTACTTAGGAAATATTAGCAGGACGTTTCTCTCTTTCTCTCTCTCTCTTTCTTTCTTTCTTTCTTTCTTTCACTGAACCCAAACAGCGTTTCTGATATGTCTTTTCCATCTTTCTTCACAATCAAATCGGAACAGTACACTATTTAGGAGGTATTGGCAGGACGTTCCTCTCTTTTTCTCATTGAAATCAAACGGGGTCTGTGATATATGTTTTTGCACGCGATCAAAATGATTTATAAATGTAGTGGCAGGGAGTCACCTACATTGTCTTTTATAAGTATTTTTTGAAAAGAAGCTGGCTGTTAGTAATTTTATATTTAAATTTTTGAGATGAGTAATTGACCTTTTACTTTATTTAACACAGGCATACTCTCTAGCTAGCCCTTCGCTGTCCATTATTTGGCTGACATGGAATATCTGACGATTATTGTGTCATTACGTCGAAATGATGTCAGTCGTTGATTGTTCCTAATGAACCAGTGTTTCGCACCCTGAACCAGGGAACTGAATTCACGTTTACTTGATAGCAGTAACATATGTATTTAACCAATTTCCTTATCCACTACACCACCATTCCGAAGGACATCAGTGGTGTTTTATTTTTTTTTTATTTTTTTTTTTTTCAATGTTGACAATAAGTTATTATGGGAGATTCATATCGTTTGTCATAATTTAGTTTTTCTTTAATGTTGGCGATCATGGCTCTCCACAATTTCTTGTCCTTTGTAGCGCTTAATATATTTTGTCTTTTCACCCTCTCCCCCAGCATGGCTTTCCTCTGGTCCTCTTTTGTGATGTCAACAAACACTCGTCGCCACTTTTGTAATGTCAACGAATACTCGTTGTCACTTTCGTAATGCTCGTTGTAGTAGAGACTTTGTAATCGCAGATACAACTATAGTACACTGTTGAACAATGCGGGTGTCAGACGCCTTCGAATATCACTCGCACTAATAGTACTTGCTCGATAATACTCGCTCGAATAGTAACAACTGTATAGTGATCCGAATAGTAATCCGTATCGTGATCAGTATAGAGAAATAGTATAGTGAATAGAGTAGAGAATAGCGGTCCGTGTAGTAAAAGAGGATAGACTAGTAATGGAGATTCGTATAGTATAGAGGATAGACTAGAATATAGCGATCAGTTAGCCACAAACTTTATTCCATATATGCGTTTACTCTATGGTCACATAGTCTACTTAATTCAATAATGGGGTCGCCTGTGTTTGTTCACTGGCGATCTATGTTCAAACTCAAGTGTCGGCAACAACACTTAATTCCAATATAACAGTATTCATTATCTATCTATCTATCTATCTATCTCAGTTTCTTTATATCTATCTGTCTCGTTATTCATTATCTATCTCAGACTGTTCATATCTACCTGTTTATCTATCAATCTGTTCATATCGATCTATCTATCTATCTCTTGTATGTGTCTCTTCTTTTGTGATAGATCGATAGATATCAATCTATCCTATCTATCTCAGTCTCTTCATATTTATCTAAGTATTTTCTTGTGATGTCAACGAACACTCGTTGCCACTTTCGTAATGCTCGTTGTAGTAGAGACTTTGTAATCGCAGATACAACTACAGTAAAGCAGTTGAACAATACTGGTGTCAGACGCCTTCGAATATCACTAGCACTAATAGTACTTGCTCGATAATACTCGCTAGAATAGTAACCACCGTATAGTGATTCGAATAGAGAAATAGTATAGTGAATAGAGTAGAGAACAGCGGTCTGTATAGTAATAGAGGATAGGGTAGAAATGCAGATTTCCTCTATGGTCACGTGGTCTACTTAATTCAATAATGGGATCGCCTGTGTTTGCTCACTGGTGATCTATGTTCAAACCCAAGTGTCGGCAGCGTCACTTTATTACTATATATCATCCCCTTATCTTCAATCTGTCCAAATTTTCCGAACCCTCTTTCTTCATTATGTGCCCAAACAAAACTTTGATACACACGTGGAATATCGAAGGCAAAAGGGATATCGGTAAGCACCGGTCCACCTACCCTGAAGAGCTTATGTAAATGGATTGCAGTAGGGTGGTTGGAAGGGTTGGCAAATGAAAGGGACAGACGTTGCTAAGGGCTAAAGATGATAGGAGCTTGTGGAGAGCCACGATTGTCCTGAATTTTCGTTTATCCTGTTGAACGGATTTTCTCTCAAGGAGGCTCTGTGTTGGGATTTAAGTTCAGCTAGGGCCTCAAGTGTAACATGTACATAAGGTCCATCGCTAAAGATGCCAGCAAAATGGTCGATTCCCGTTACCGCTCCAGTAAGTACCTGACTCCACGTGCTATGCTCTTCCTTTACAAGAGCCAGGCTGAAAATCGAGTACTGCTGTCATATATGGGGGCAGGAGCTACCTAGTCTTCATCTTGCTATCTCGGTAGACTCAAAACGCCTAGCGGATGATTATTTTCCACAATACAATCTCTTTCCCACAGACAAAATATGATTCAAGTCTCTTCAGACGGAGTACATACCTTAGTTCCGCCAATTCTAACCTTCATGTCTAAGACCCTCCACGCAAAGCACATTCTACCGAACGACCCTCATACCCTTCGTATTCCATCAGTAAGTTCCACGAGAACAGCTTTGTCCTACGAACAACTAATTTGTTAAACCGACTCCCAAAAGGATGCTTCCCAGATCACTAAAATCTCAACTTGTTCCAGTCTGGGGTTAGCTTTAATCTTCTCCCCGGATCCTTATAAACTGTGCTCCTCACATCTTACTCTGTAACCCTCTACCTCGAGTGGCTCTTGGACCTTGTAGAGAGTGAATATTATTTTTTTTAATCATTCACTCCAAGCAAGGCAATAAAGCCACTAAGACGGTGGCGGTTCCTGGGACGAAGAGAACAAAAGAAAAAAAACACTATTAAAATTTGAGGAATTAAGGAAACAGAAAATACCGATTTAAATTTTTGGAGATCAAAGTTGACTGGAAAGCAAGAAGCCAGAAGAGAGTTTTACAAACGAGAAGTCTGAGGGAGAAAGTGTTCGCATAGAACTTATGGTTACATCTAGCCATTTCAACTAATAATTGATGAGACCTAGCTGCCAATCTAGTACTGCACTTAAATTTATAAAGTCGAGGTACCAAAAAGGAAAATGATATTTATTCTCCTTATTTACAAGAAATGTAGCACAAGGTCAAAAGGGTCAGTAGGGAAGGCTGGTCTTCTTCTGTCTTATAATTAAACCTAGTTAGCCATGATTACTGACTCAAACATACCACAGTATTCTTTATACCAAAACAACACATTCTTACTCACTATTCTTACTACAGTCACCATAATACCTCAAGTCTCTATGCAGTCCTTACTAGTCTCCATATGTACAATTTTTCTAGGCGGTGGGAATAAAAATAACAACAAATACCATAGAGAAAACTAATATTGTTTTTGTAAAATACAAAAATGTGGCACAATGCCAAAAGGAAGGATAAGGGAAGGCTGGTCTTCAATCTGTCTTATCTTAAACTTAGCTAGACAGAATTATTGACCCAAACATACCACAGTATACCTTATACCAAAACAACACTTACTTATTTACCATTCTTACTACAGCCACCATAATACCCCAGTGTCTCTATGAAATCCGAACTAGTTCTCATATATATAATTTGTCTGTGGGGGATGCGGAATAAAATAACAACTTTAAAAAAATGAAACCCCAATGAATACAGTGTAACCCGGATATAAGAGACCATGATATAAGAGAAACCCGGATATAAGAGAGATTTTATCTGGTCCCAAATTAGAGCCTGTGTTAATGTATATAAAATAGACTAAACCCGGATATAAGAGAAACCCGGATATAAGATAGTTCTTCTCCGGTCCCGACAACTCTCTTATATCCGGGTTACACTGTATTTACAATCTTCATACAAGAAACTAAACGTAATGGAGGAAAGTTTCTCGGAAGAATTATCATGAAAATATTTATAGAAAAGTTACGTGGAAGCTACATTATGGCGGGGAGGGGATTTTTTTTTTAAATGTTAAAAATACTTTTTCTTCCTTTTGTTTGCGTCCTGTCAATCTATTTAACCAAATTCCAGGAATGGTGCCAGTCATTCTCAAGAAAAACGGGAATATCTACTCAAAGTCTTTTATTGTCCCCTTTTTTTTTTTTTTTTTTTTTTTTTTTTCGAAACAAAAGTCCTTCGCTTTAAAAGTCCACAGCTATTTGGTCGACTGAGGATTTTTATTGTCGTAAATCTGGGTAATCAATAATTCATAGCAAATTACTGCCAGCTGTTAAAGCTATACCGGAGATTCGTGCTTTTGACTGAAGAGGAATGAAAGTAGGGGAGATAACTGGACGAAGTGGGGAAAGGAAAGTAATATTTATGGCGTTTAAATTAGATCTGATTTTTTTTTTTTTTTTTACGGACGCGGAAACAACAAACAAATTAGAAAGGCACAGTGGCTAGGAAGTTCGCAAACGAATTCGCTTCTCCATTGGTTTACGGCCACACCACGTTGAACCACGGCTCCAGAACGATCACCGACATTAAGCAACGGCGAGACTGGTTAGTACGGAGATGGGTGACCGCTTGGAAATATCAGGTGCTGTAAGCTTGAATGTGCCTGCGGTGTAATGGATAATGGCTCGGATTTGTAAATCGGAGAGCCGAGTTCTAATTCCCATTGGTTTCATTATATTAACTTACGCGCAAATACTCTTGGAAAACGTACGAATCCACCTCTTCTCCTCCAGCTATGGGTTAATTAGTAAGATTTGTATCACTATCTCCAAAAATCTTACAATCTAAAATATGTTAAAACCTTAAATAGCCTGAAAATGGGTTGATAAGCCGTAGAAAACAAATCAATCTCTTCTTCGTCCTTTTATACGCGATCACGACTCTACACAGCTTCCTCTACAACTCTAAGCAATGTCTATCCTCTTACTATCCCTCCTAGTTCCTGTTCTTCCATTTGAATACGATAGTTAATTAGATGATCCCTTCTTCCTCACTTGCCTTCAATAAGCCTTGTGAGTGTCAAATTCTCCAAGCCCTATTTCCACGTTAGGTGTCCCGGAAAGTTCCGATTTTTCTTTCTGACTCGAAGTATAAATGTTCTTCTTGTGTTCTCATATGCTCCCTCGGCGGTATTCTCAGTATCTTTCTGTAGAACAGTACCGCTATTGCCCTAAGTCTCTTATTTATCTGTGAGGAAATTGTCACCCATTCACTACCATATGGGAGGATGTCTTCTCACCGGATTTAACTTTAACGGCGAGGCGATCCTAACAGAACTACAAGTCCTACCAGGATTTATTATAGACGGACACAATCTTAACAACATCGCATACGTAGATGACACCGTGTAGAAAGCAGGCACAAATTAAACTGCCGGAAATCCTAAACAAGTTCGTAAAGGAAAGCGGGTGAAAAAGAGGACTAACGTGCTATTGTTAGAGGACAGAATCTATGGTCGTTAGCAAAAGGGGCAACCCAAAATGCCAACTACGAATTGGGGGGTGTCAAAATCAATCACGTGAAGAAATTTAACGAACTGGGTTAAAAGTAAGTCCCACATTTCCCAAACCCTCTTACCTCATGTGTACTAGAAATATCAGCTGTTTTTTTTTGTTTTTTTTGTTTTTTGGGGTGGGGGGGGTTCTGGTTTGATTTACACGTTTTCTTTTGCTTCACTTTTCTCCATAAAAAGCTTCCTTGTTACTCATATTTTCTCACCATGATAGTCTCAGCATCCTTCTGTAGTGCTATATCTCCCTTGCCACGAGCATTTTCTTTTTCTCTGAAGAAATTCTCCAGCATTCACTGCCCTATTGGCGAGCTGATATTATATATTACTTTCTATGTTTCATACGAGGTTTTTTCTGTTTCTTAATACTTTGTTTGACTTTTAGAAGGCATCTTTTGCTATTCCTATAATGCTTCGGATTTCTGTGCCACATTTTCCGTTGTAAGCCACTGGGCTTATAAGCATCTGTACCCAAATTTGGCTAAATCTTAAGCAACTTCGCTAGTGACGTTAGAACAGCTTAGGCAACACACACGCACACTTCGTTGATTAAAGTACTTTAATTAGGCAGTATTTCCCACCCTAATAAAATATTTCCCATTAATATTTTTGTTTTGCTGCCGCTTCCTAAGAACGAGTGTTTGAGCGTGTAAAGCCTCAAGGTCTTGTCAAAGATCTTCCTTCTTTGAACATTGTGAACTGAAGCTACAAAATCACAAACAAAAAACAATAAAAAAATAACAGAAATCACATCACTTGAGGACTACCAGCAGATACAACCCGATATAATAGCCATAGATCCTCTGTTGATGTTTTCAAAGGCTAATTAATATACGTTAAATCTAGGGTAATATAATAATATGAATATTATTGGATAATCCTAGTCTTTCAATATTATTGGATAATCTTACTCTTTTGGAAGGCATCTTTTGCTGTTCCTATAATGCTTCGGATTTCTGTGTCACATTTTCCGTCGTAAGCAGCTGGGCTTAAATTTGACTAAATCTTAAGCAACTTTTCTTACTGACATTAGAGCAACTTAGGCAACACACACACACACACACAGTTCGGTGACCAAAGTACTTTAATTATATTTAAATATCTTTCTTTTTTATTAAAAAATGATTTTTTTTAATTCATAATCTCATCGAAGATGAAGAAGAGACTTGAAGCAACAGAAATATGGTTCTACAGAAAGATGCCGAGGATGCCATGGACTGAACGTGTAAGCAACAACGAGGTTTTGCAGAGAATGGAAACAAAAAGGAAACTTATATTTAACGCCAGGAAGACGCAGTTGAAGTTTCTGGGGCACTTAAAGACGAAGGAGGGCTTGGAAAATCTGATATTCACAGGACAGATTGAAGGAAAGACAGACAGCGGGAAGCATCGCATAACATACTTGCTGATGTTTGCAAAGGCTATAAAATTAATATACGTTAAATATAGGGTAATATAATAATATGTATATAATCCTAGTCTTTCAATATTATATATGTATATAATCCAGTCTTTCATGTGTGTTTATGAAATAATCTTCAGATTAAATGATGTCAAAATGAAAATACTCTCCAAATTGTTGTTTGAGGTCTTTTCTTTCACACAGGCTTTCAGTCGTCCATTTTTCAGGTAAGTTTTTTTTTTCAACAGCAAGTTAACTTTATATCTTATTCTGGAAACTATGTTTCATTGAGGGATGTTTTCGCGTGTGAGGATGTGTATTTTTTCTTGAAAGATGCACCTACATTTTGAATGCAGATGGCAGTCTTATTTTCACAGATACAATTTTCTAAAAGCCGTTTACAGGCGTAACTTCTATGCCTCGCCATCACCGACTGCTAAAAATCAATATTCTTTCTTTTAGCAAACCTAGAAAACATTTGAACCCAGACAGAAATATATTCAATATACGAGACATAAATAAATAGTGGGGTTGATGATGGAGATTATTCAGCTTTAAGTGTTTACTAAGTAAAGAAAACGTTCATCTGTTACCCTCAGAATTGTTTTACCGGAAGCATGAGCCGCCATTTTGAAAATACCGCTAATGGGCCTTTGTTTCAGCGGACATGCGAGCTCTTTACGGGCCGAGAGATTTGATTTTTTTTCTTTTTTTTAAATAGAAGAAAAAGAAGAAAAAGAAATAGAAGAAGAAAAAAGAAAAGGAAGAGGAAGTAGGAGAAGAAGAAAAAGAAGAAGAAAAAGAAATAGGAGAAAAAGAAATAGGAGAAAAAGAAAAAAAAGAAAAGGAAGAAGAAAAAAATGAGAAAAAGAAGAAAAGAAAAAAGAAAAGAAAAAGAAGGAGAAAAAGAAGAAAAAAGAAAAAGAAAACAGAAGAAACAGAAGAAGAAAAAGAAAATGAAGAAGAAGAAGAAGAAGAAGAAGAATTCGGACACAAAAACAATATCTACCCTTGTTGAGTTATTTATGCCGGATTTTTGTATCGGGCACCCAGTGAGGATCAAAACCCACTACCAAATAGTAATAGTCAAACAGATTAACATCGTTAACCATCACCCCTTGCCGAGGAACCTGAAAAAGTCAGCATTACTGTTGGTTGATATTTATATTATCTTTTCCTTCAAACTGTTTTTCAGAAAATGCTTCTTCTTCTTCTTTGTGCCGTGTCCCTTCAGGACGTGAGCGATCATGGCTCTCGACAACGTCCTAGTGTTTAACCCTCTTAGTAATGCTTAATTTTTTCCCTATCCCTGACACTCCGTTTTTCACTACCCATGTACACAACGGTAATTAAGTAGGTTACTTGCTGTTTTTTCTTTGGACTTCTTGCCTTCAATATGCCCTGTGAGTGTCAAACTTTACAAGCTTTCTTTCCTCATTCTGTATCTTAGATATTTCAATTGCTTCTTTCCAATTCTAAGTCCAAATGAGTTTTAGTTCTTATTTTCCTTAAAACTTCCTCGTTACTTATATGCACCAAACATGTTATTCTCAGCCTCCTTTTATAAAAAAAAACACACATTTCTGTTGCCTCATGTCTCTTTTCCATCTGTGAGGAAAATATGAAGGCGTTAAAGAAGAAGGAGGAGGACGACGACGACGACGACGACGAGGAGGAGGAGGAGGAGGAGTGGAGAAGGAGGAGAAAGAAAAAAATGTAGAAAAGAAGATGAAAAAGATGAAAATAAAGACAATATTTACATCATTCGGACGATTGTCCTCATCTTTGTCGCCATATTTATTACAAAGTTTCGGCCGTTGTACGCTCCGGGCTTCTTCAAGTGGTTGGAACGTCGAACTGCACCTTTTATTTCGTTCACTGGGGTAGACTGTTCTACTTCCATGTGCCATATTTAATGGATGTCAGTTATCAGTTATCTCCTGTTAATTTCCCTCTCCAAGTTCTCCACTGCCTTAACCAGGTATTGAACTCACACTCTTTCCTGTCAGTGGATCTAACCAACGCCTTTATCCACTGTGCCATGAACGGACAGAATCATCACCAGTGTTGAGACGCCAACAAGGCGGTGGAGGAATAATGATCTGGGGTGGTATTATTGGAAAAACATTAGTGGGCCCATGGAGAGTACCAGATGACGTCAAAATGACTGCTGATGCATACATAGCGTTTATGAAGGAGCGTCTTGAACCGTGGATGAAAAGGCAAAGAGTTGCCTTCAGAAGGGCCATTGTTTTTATGCAAGATAATGCTCCCTGACATGCTGCTCACAAGACTACTGAATATTTGAAACAGTTAGGCTTCGATGGACCTTGAAAAATGAAGTGGCCAGCAAATTCTCCAGATTTGAACCCAATCGAAAACCTTTGGAACATCATGAAGCGAAGACTGTACGCCAACGGACGACAATTCAGGAGCAACGCTGAGTTGTGGGAAGCAATTCTTGACATATCTCGTGGCATTACAGCAGATGACATCCTACAATTAACAAATTCTATGGATCGTCGACTTCTTCAAGTAATTTCAAAACAGGAAAAGCACATTCCCTATTAATTTGTTTAAAACTGTGCCTTTGTTTGTATCTGTTATTATTTGTTTGATTATCTTATTTATTAGCTTCTTTTGATCATAAACATTCACGTGCAACATTAATAAACGTGCTGTGTGCTCAATTCTGGGATTTTTACTAAACCTTTCTAATAATTTGGCACGCTCAAATCACCGTACTGATAACAAATATGGCGCCAGTTTCTTTATATTGCGCAGACCAGTGTTGCAGAAAATTTCAGTAATTGCGCAGGTCAGTGTTGCCAACATTGTATGAAAATTTTGTGCGAATTGATTGGACGTTTTTTGAAATATTAGAAAAAAGATATCTCGATAATAATTTGGCATGCAGTGTAGACAGATACGAAAATAAAAATATTAAAAGAAGGAGAAGACAAAAATGAAGAGGTTAAAGAAGAAAATGAAGAAGAAGAAAAAAAAGAAGAAAATTTAGACGTTGGATAAGGAGAAGAAGTATAAGAAGGAAAGGAAGGTGAGAAAATGTAGACGTTAAAGAAGAAGAAGAAGAAGAATCAGATGTAGACCAACAGAGAAGTAAAAAAAAAACAGATAAATTTAACGATGAAGAAGCAAAGGGAAAAGAATGCGATGGATTTTAAGAAGCAAATGACTTTCGAGAAGAAGAATTTAAAGAAGCAGATCAATCTAGCGAAGAAGATGTTAAGGAAGAAAAAGTCTCCAAGAAGTTCGGGAAGAAGAAGTCAAGGTAGAAAAAGAGTCTTCAAAATTCACTGCTATTTAGGTGGATAGTTAACAAATAGCAGTTCAGCACTTTTTTCTTTCATTTAAAAGGAATTGTCTTGTTTCTTAATACTTTGCTTAGCTTTTGAAATACAGTTAAATTCCACTAATTGTTATAGCTCTTTCTAGTACTGATGGAGGTTTCTTTCCTATTCTGGTTGTGTGAAGGGTTAAAACGTTTATTGTATCATAAACTTTTCTTCTATTTTCATATGCTGCCCGTACCTGTTGCTATTGCAAATGCTCACAGGATGTGGGTTTGTTATTTGATAAAGGTCATTGCGATTTTGTAACGCAGACGTTAAAGAAAAAGAAGGAAATGAAGACGACAAAGACTAAGAAAAGGAAGAAAAAGAAGAAGAGATAGAAATGGAGATGTTAAAGAAAAAGAAGGAAATGAAGACGACAAAGACAAAGAAAAGGAAGAAAAAGAAGAAGAAAAAATGGAGATGTTAAAGAAAAAGAAGGAAATGAAGACGACAAAGACAAAGAAAAGGAAGAAAAAGAAGAAGAGGAGGAAATAGAGATGTTAAAGAAAAAGAAAGAAATGAAGACGACAAAGACAAAGAAAAGGAAGAAAAAGAAGAAGAAGAAGAAGAAGAAGAAGAAATGGAGATGTTAAAGAAAAAGAAGGAAATGAAGACGACAAAGACAAAGAAAAGGAAGAAAAAGAAGAAGAAGAGGAAATGGAGATGTTAAAGAAAAAGAAGGAAATGAAGACGACAAAGACAAAGAAAAGGAAGAAAAAGAAGAAGAAGAGGAAATGGAGATGTTAAAGAAAAAAGAAGGAAATGAAGACGACAAAGACAAAGAAAAGGAAGAAAAAGAAGAAGAGGAGGAAATAGAGATGTTAAAGAAAAAGAAGGAAATGAAGACGACAAAGACAAAGAAAAGGAAGAAAAAGAAGAAGAAGAAGAGGAAATGGAGATGTTAAAGAAAAAGAAGGAAATGAAGACGACAAAGACAAAGAAAAGGAAGAAAAAGAAGAAGAGGAGGAAATAGAGATGTTAAAGAAAAAGAAGGAAATGAAGACGACAAAGACAAAGAAAAGGAAGAAAAAGAAGAAGAAGAGGAAATGGAGATGTTAAAGAAAAAGAAGGAAATGAAGACGACAAAGACAAAGAAAAGGAAGAAAAAGAAGAAGAGGAAGAAATGGAGATGTTAAAGAAAAAGAAGGAAATGAAGACGACAAAGACAAAGAAAAGGAAGAAAAAGAAGAAGAAGAGGAAATGGAGATGTTAAAGAAAAAGAAGGAAATGAAGACGACAAAGACAAAGAAAAGGAAGAAAAAGAAGAAGAGGAAGAAATGGAGATGTTAAAGAAAAAGAAGGAAATGAAGACGACAAAGACAAAGAAAAGGAAGAAAAAGAAGAGGAAGAAATGGAAATGTTAAAGAAAAAGATGGAAATGAAGACATCAAAGACAAAGAAAAGGAAGAAAAAGAAGAATACGAAAAAAATGGAGTCGTTATAAAAAAGAATGAAATGAAGAGGCTAGACGAGAATAAAAAGAAGAAAATAAATACGTTAAAGAATGATAACCTTAAAAGTGAAGACGTTAATGTAAAAGGAAGAAGTAAAAGTAGAAACAGAAGGAAATCAAATAGAAGAAAATGAAGACATTAAAAAGAAGAAAAAGAAGAAAAATGAAGACATTAAAAAAGAAAAGGAAGAAGAAGGCGTTAAAGAAGCAGAATCGTCACAAGAAGAAATGGAAACGTTAACGAAGAGGAAAATGAAGGCGTGAGAGGAGAATAAAAGGAAGAAGAAGAAGACGTTAAAAAAGATGTTGAAAAAGAAGGAAATGAAGACGTTAAAATAAAAGGAAAAGAAAAATAAGATGTAGAATAAAACAAAGTGAAGATATTAAAGAAAAAAAGAGGAAGACAGAGAAGCTAAAAACGAATGCAAATCTAAAGCAGTAGGAAAAATGAATGTGATAAATTTTAAGAAGTAAATGACTTTCGAGAAAAATTTAAAGAAGGAAACCAATGTAGAAAAGAAAAGAAAGAAGTTAAGGAAGGTGATGTATCTGGAGAAGAAATTTCTTTCGCGTTTCTTCTTCTTCTTCTTCTTCTTCTTCTTCTTCTTTGCGTAAATAGAATGAGAAAAGAAGTGATTTTTTTTCATGCCCAACCGGCTGTGACTAATGATGGCCTCTTTTGAAAAGAAGGCAACAAATTCTGAGTGTAAAAAACAAAACAACGATTACTAACAAAGAGGAAAGAGTCTGGACTGTAAGGGATATAAACGTTCATGTTTTTGAAGATAACTGAAAATGAAGGCCGATGAATACAAATATTAGGGTTTAAAAAACTTACAAGAAAATAACATGCAAGGAGAATAGCGACATGTCGCAATGGTAACAAAAATGGTGGATTTTCTCTAAAGATAGTCTCTGTTTTGTCGCTTGTACAGTTGACAATATTTGTTTATAAATCTTTTTGTATGTTTGTTTCTTGTTAGTTTATTATTATTTTTTTCTATTTCTTCAGCTAGAAGCAGCAACAAGTCAAAAGAATATAAAGAAAATGTTAAAATTATAGCATTGACAGAAAAAAATAAATAAGACGCCATATTATTTTGTTCATCGATTATCATTAAAAAATACTTCAAGAAATATTTTTTTTATATTTTCATATTTCCTGAAAACGATTATTTTTTAGTTTATTTTAATTCATTTTTTAACACTTTTTTCTTTCCTACGCCGTTCTTCCTGCAAATAATTTTAGTAATTTTTTTTAATTTTAATTTTTTTTTTACGATTTCATTCTTGTTTCTAGAATTTTATCTTTTTTTTTTCAATTTGGATTTTTCAACATTCTTTTATTCACGCGTCATATTTATCTCTCTTTTTTTTCTTTCGTCTTTATGTTTATCTCTCTTTTTTCTTCCTTCTTTTGTTTATTCAACTTATCTTTATTCCACCTCGTCTTTATCCCTCCTCTCTCTCTCTCTCTCTCCCCTCCCTACTTCTCTCTTGCCTCTTTCTTCCCCCTCTCTCTCACTTCTATCTCTTCTAGTTCTCTCTTCCCACTTTCCCCCAACGCTCTTCCTGTTTCCAATCTCCTTCTATTTCTTCATTTTTTTATCCATTTTCCTATCGCATTATTTCCCCCTTTTATTCTTCCTCTATCTTCCCTTTTCTCACTACAATTACTTTCCTTGTTCATTTATAACGCGTTTATCTCCCCCTCCTCTCTTCTGCTTTCTCTTCTCTTTATATATATATATATATATATATATATATATATATATATATGAAATGGTCAAAGTCCGACAATTATTGTAAGACATATTTGTATCTATAAAAACAATGTATAAACATAAAAATGTCTTAAAATAATTGTCGGACTTTAACGACTTCATAATGTGTGACGTCATTTGTTTACATTTCGATACGCATCGAGCAGATATGAATGTATGAGAGAAAATCATGGAGAATTGTAGTTTAAAAACAGTAAAATCGACCTCGCTAACCGAAACGCTCCTCTGTGGCTAAATCGGTAAAGCACGTCAGGCTATATTATGGTTCCGTATAGGATACAAGTTCGATTCCTGATGCCTACTTTCTATAAAAATTTCTCGGACATTCAAGCCGGTAAATGTCATTAATACTGTTTATTATAAACAGAGGATTTAAATATTTGTATCTATAAAAAAGAATGTATAAACATAAAAATGTCTTAATATACACATATATATATATATATATATATATATATATATATATATATAGATAGATAGATAGATAGAGAGAGAGAGAGATAAAGAGAGAGAATTTCAATTTAAAAAAACTCAATACCCCATATGGGTGGCCATTTCACCTTCTAAGGAAAAAATTTTCCTTAAGATGTGAAACTGCCATTCATATCAAGTATTGAGTTTATTTAAATGTAAATTATCTATATATGCTCTATAATATATATATTGAGCTCTCTTTGTGGATCAGTTTTAATATTTTACATTATTAGGAATCACTTGTATTATTTACCCAAGTATATATATATATATATATATATATATATATATATATATATATATATATATATATATATATATATATATATATATATATATATAGGTTTTTTGTGGTACAAAATTTTATAATAGAAAGAAATAAATAAAAAGAAGGCATTTTTTAAAAAAGCCAAAACAGAACGACCGGTTTCATCCCAGGACTTATCAAGTATTTATTCTGTGAATTTAAAAGCGTGTAAATCTTACAATTATCGAATGAATTAAATGACGAAAAAAAAAATTTATGAATTAAGGAGACTAGATTCCAATAATATTCAGACCCAGCAAGCATTCCCTCTATTTACAAAGGGAAGGCTCACGGGATCTGATATACATGGACTCCAGGACCTTAAGGTGAAAAGTGGAATGGGACCTCGATAAAATAGTAAATGCCTTCTTTTTATTTATTCCTTTCTATTATATATATATATATATATATATATATATATATATATATATATATATATATAAATCTGGAGGAGAAGCATGTTGCTCGGTTTTGCTAGGAAAACGAGTTTGGCATCTTGCTCTTACCCATTTACTGTCGAAACGGTTAAATGTAGCCGTCTCTTATACTCCAATAGCTTCATGTCTCGCACTTATCGCCTGTGGAACTCCTCCCCTTTTCCTGTTTCCGTGATAGCTATAATCTCCAACTATTCAAATTTAATGTCAATCGACGTCTCCAAATTCCTTGATCTATCCCCTATCCTTCTCTTAATCCTTTCCTCTATCACTCCTATTTGCTCTCGGTCCAACTCCCTGTAAACCCTTGGATATTTTTTTACTAAGCTGGTCCTCGGTCTAAGCTTTCGACTCACATGAGCCATCTTCATCCTTATGTTGGATAATTTTTGTCTTTATTTTCACCCGAAATTAAAGCAACCATACGAAGTTTAGAATGGCTCATGATCAAACATAATAGACATTCATTGTCTGTTATACATTATGAAATGGACAAAGTCCGTCAATTATTTTAAGACTCTTTTTATGTCTATACGTTCTTTTTATAGATATAAATATTTAAGTCAATGCTCTGTTTTATAATAAACAGTATTAATAACATTTACCGGCTTGAATGTCCGAGAAATTTTCATAGAAAATATGCGTCCTCCGAAAGGAATCGAACCTGTATCCTATACGGAACTGTCATATAGCCTGACGTGCCTTAACCGATTGGGCCACAGAGGATGAAAATTTGTTATAAACAGAGGATTTACTTAAATATTTGTATCTATAAAAACAGAATGTATAAACATAAAAATAAATAATTGTCGGACTTTGTTTAACAAAAATAATTCCTCATAAATATAGCCTATATTACTAATAATTTTACTAATTGTTTCTTGATTTTCCCTGCTAAAATTAGGATGCGGCTTATACGCCCGTGCGTCTTATATGTCATCAAATACTGTAATTATGTGACATTTTTACACACACACACACGTATATATATGTATATATATATATATATATATATATATATATATATATATAAGAAGTAAGAGATTAAGTAACAGCTGTTTAAAAGGATGGTATTTAGCATTGCTCCTCAAAATCGAAATAAATTTATTACCAAACATGGATTATTATTATAATTTGCTGTGTATCATATATTGAGCTCTCATATGTACTAAAAGTCCTCTTTGAATATTCCTACCAATTACAATTTGGTATTATATATATATATATATATATATATATATATATATATATATATATATATATATATATATATATATATATATATATGTATGTATCTATATATATATATGTATGTATGTATGTATATATATATATGTATGTATGTATATATATATATATATATATATATATATATATATATATATATATATATATTGTTAAATATAACAGAAAATTGTTTAAAATATATTTTATATTTCTACGTCCTTTTTATAGATACAAATATTTAAGTAAAGTAAAAAACCAATTAGTTTGTAATTGAAAGTGTTGACACCCGGAACCTTTTGTCGCCACAGTCAAACGGACAAAAATTGCGCGGTTTGGATACATTACAAGGCACGACATCCTGTGCAAAACCCTCATGCAAGGCACCGTTGAAGGTGGATGTAGGAGAGGGACGTCAACGGAAAAACTGGTTGGACAATGTCAAACAATGGACAGGTATGACTGGACACGAATTGCTGATGGCTGCCGTTGATAGACCGTAGTGGAAAAGAGTTAGTGTGACTTCTGCATTCGGATCCGCCCTTCGATTACAAAATTCAAGGGGATCATGATGATGATGATGATGATCCATAAAAAATGTCGTTACTAACCAGAAGAATTTAGAAACGCTATTGTATATTTCTTTGATCAAATGAAAAATTACGTCATTTATTTTTGCTTGCTTGAAGATGATTTTTCCACATGTAGAAAATATTAATATGCGCCCTGTTTTTTCCCCAATATCACCTTTCCTAACAGAATCGCTACCCTCCCAAGCAAACATACGCAATAAATATATCAACAAATCAAAATAAAACAGATGAAAAAAGTCAACACAACAATACAAACAATATTAGGGGGAATACTCATATTTGAAAGTTTTTCTTGTAACAATATACCGGCCTGAATTTTCGAGAAATCTTAGAGAAAAAAAAAGGCACCCTTCAACATGATTTGAACCAGCGTCCCCCTTGTAAGAGAAATAGTCGTTAAACCCGCTGTGGTTTTAACCGACACGGCCACGAAGAACGCCGTCAGTCTTATGCCTATCCCTCTCGTTTAGATTACCGAAAGTTCATAATTGCTGTTTCGTATCCAAAACGTAAACAAAACAATTTCTAAAGAAGTAATGGATTTTATTTATTAATCCGACATATTTGTATCACTTTCAACGTTATTTTCAGTGGATAGCCTTACTTGAATAGACTCTCCGTTTATTTACAATCGCCTAAAAAACGTTTTTGCCGGCAGAAATAAGCTACACCAAAATTTGATTACGTAATCCCAACTCAACATAAATAAAAAGTATTTGGAACAAGTAAGGAGTATGTCTTTCATTTGCTAGTTTCAGCGTTTGTATTCGATTTTTCATGGATTTGATCAAGTTATCAACAATCGTCTGATCCATATTTTCCCACTCCTTCAGCAATGTTTCTTTCAGTGTTGCCACTGGCGTGATTTTGGTTGCACGCTTCCGAAGTTTTCGGTTAAGGTGCTCCCAAACGTGCTCGATTGGATTCATGTCAAGACTTTGTGCAACCCATGACAGTGACTTGATTCATGCAATTCCTTCCAGGTCTTTGCTACTTTGCTAGTATGACATGGCGCTCCATGTTGAAAATGGTAGTCTTGTCAATCTGATTGGTTCCCAATAGTGGGAGTAATCCTTTCTCTAATATTTGATAGAATTTTGAACCATTCAACCGATCGTCAACAAGACTCAGCTCAGATTTCCCTCCAAACCAGACAGCACCCCATACAATTACTCCAATCCCTCCATGTTTTACAGTCGCCTGAAGACATTCAGTGTTCCACGTCTAATTCTGAGTTCTCCAAACATAAACCTGTTTCGAATTCGAATCCCTGCAGAACTTTTACTTTTCATCTGACGAAATTGCATACTACCAAAATTTCATAATCTTTGCTCTCGAATTCTCTCGCCGAGTCCATACGCCTGTTTCTGTTAACCTCTGAAATCAAGAGCTTCTTTCTTGCAACTCTTCTTTGATAGCCTAGTTCTTTCAGAGTCTTTCTCACCGCATATGGCGACATTTCTATGATGTTGGCGTCATCTTTGACGCTCTGACGACGGTTTCTGATGACTTCCTTCTTCAGCGCCCTTTTCGTTCGTTCAGACACGATGCTTGGTCTTCCTAAACGTTGTTCCACACGACAATGGCCTTCGTCATTATGTTTCTTGACAATATTATTAACCGTTTGATGACAGACCTGGAAGAACCTAGTAATTTCTCTATTTGACTTGCCACACTGATGGCATCCTATTATTTGTCCTCGTTGAAATTCACTAATTTCCTTACTTCAACGAACTTTCGTTACAAAATATGTCAACTATCGTTCATAGATGAGAGTAGATTGATACTAACAAGGTATTGTCTGAGGAAAAAAAGAAGAGACGTTATTACACAAGCCAAAATTGCTGTAATCAAGGGTATCATAGTCCACTGTATTTGCAAACACTGTTTATTTCCGTCTACTCGTCAGAATATCCCAAAAAGCTAAAATGCGCCCCCAACAGGATTCGAACCTGCGTCCCAGGTTGCTTTTAACCGATCCATGTGACTCAAATATTCCCCAAACATGGAGCTTATTTGCTTGTAATTATCGGCTTTCCGTCAAGACTTCTGTATACCGTGCCTCTTCAGAAGATGGGCGTTTATGACTCTCCACAACTTTCTTTCCTTTGCTGTTTGACAAATGTTTGTCTTTTTCATATCACCCACAGTTTGTCTTCAGCCATCAATTTACACAAGTTCGTTAGGTAGGTTACTCCGTGTTTTCTTATGTCCCTTTTAATATCAGTTTTCTTCTATGTGTTTGTCCCTTCAGGACCTGGACGATCAGGGCTCTCCACAACTTCCTATCATTTGTAAATCTAAACAATATTTATCCTCTTCCTATCTCTCCCAGTATCTATCGTGTCATCCATTTGCACAAGATCGGTAAGTAGGTTAGTCGCATCCTTCTACCCGTTTTAATGTCAATCTTCTTCTATGTGCCGTGGCCCCTTAAGACGAGAACAATCATGGCTCTCCACAACTTCCTATCATTTGTAAATCTAAACAATATTTATTCCCTTGCTATAACTCAGGCTTTCTTCTGCAATCCATTTACGCAAGACCGTTAGGTAAGTTGCGCGTTGTTTCCTTCTGCCCCTTTTAATAGCAATCCGCTTCTATGTGCCGTGTCTATTCAGGACGTGGACGATCATGGCCCTCCACAACTTCCTAACATTTATAACTCTAAACATTATGCGTTTCCTATCCCTAAGAGTCCTCTGTGATGTCATCCATTTGCACAAGCTCTTTACTTATGTTACACGCTGCTTCCTTGTACCCCTTTAATATCAATCCTCTTCTATGTGCTGTGTACCTTTTGGACGTTGACGATCATGGACCTCCACAACTTCCTCTAATTTGAAAATCGAAACAATATTTATCCCCTTGTTGTAACTCAATCTTTCTTCTGCAATCCATTTGCACAAGATCGTTACGTAGGTTACTCGGTGCTTCCTTCTTCATCTCTTAATATTAATCCTTTTCTATGTGCAGTGTCCCTTCAGGACGTGGACGATCATGGCTCTCCACAACCTCCTGTCATTTTTTAATCTAAACAATATTTATCCACTTGCTATAACTCAGGCTTTTTTCTACCATCCATTTACGCAAGATCGTTAGGCGCCGCTTCCTTCTACCCTTTTAATGTCAATACCCTTCAGGATGTGGACGATCATGGCTCTCCACAACTTCCTATCATTTTTAAATGTGAACAATATTTATTCTCTTTCTATCTCTACCAGTCCCTGTTCTGTCATCCATTTGAACAAGATCGTTACGTAGGTTACTCGCTGTTTCTTTCTGTCCCTTTTAATGTCAATCTTCTTCTATGCGCTATGTCTTTTCAGGACGTGAACGATCATGGCTCTCCACAACTTCCTATCATTTGTAAATCTAAACAAAATTTATTCCCTTGCTATGTCTCCCAGTCCCTCTTCTGTTTACAATTGAACAAGATCGTTACGTGGCTTACTCGCTGCTTCTTTCTGTCCCTCTGGCTTTCAACACTTTCTCAATTAAAATTCGAAAATAAAAATTATACGCCACATGCTAATATACTCGTAAAACGATATGCATTTAATAGAGAGCATGCAAACGTTATATACGAAGACATCTTTTCCTCAGGGAAATTCTCTTCTTTTACAGTAAGCGTGCGTGGCTGATCTCCAAACGTAGCACATGTCCCGCAGATGTCTTTTTCTAAATCCCCAATTGGCGGGGAAAATAGCTTTCCTAATGGCGCCAGAAAGCAGATTGGAAAAAAAAAAAAGAAAAACGTTCGTTCTCATTAAACGTCATTTTCTTTTTCGTTCCCTCAAAACACCTAATTTGGAAGCATTTGGGATAAACATATATATATATATATATATATATATATATATATATATATATATATATGTATATATATATGTAATTATTTTTTTAAATATGATTCCTTCGCTACATAAGAGTTCTCATGTTTCAAAAACGAGAGCCGAAAGCCTCAATATAATTATAAAAATTAAATTGAGTTAAAGTATCAAGCCCTTCTTTAACTCAATTTAATTTTTATAATTATATTGAGGTTTTCGGCTCTCGTTTTTGAAACATGAGAACTCTTATGTAGCGAAGGAATCATATTTTTTTTTTAAATAATTATAATTTAAGCTCTACTTCTGTATGGAGCACTGTTGTTTTTTTTAAATAAAAAAAAATACTAAAGAACTCCGGATTATTTACCTAACGTGTTCCTTCCTATTTTTCTACATATCTGCACACACACACACACACACACACACACACACACACATATATATATATATATATATATATATATATATATATATATATATATATATATACCGGTGTAATAGCAAAATTCTCCAAATCTTGTGGCAGCATAATTGTCCATCCCACAAAATGTTTTATATCCAAAAATCTACTACACTAATTGAATTTCTTTTTCCAGGTTTACAGATAACACGTACAGCCATCTTGAAAATCTTTATTGTAAGAATCACCGAGAATTCCTTTGAGTTATTCAGCTAGATTCAAGTTAAAATCGTTTTGTGTCAGTCCCACTATGTCTTCCCAACTGAGCAACTGTGTGAGGAAAAATCATTCAGATCTTGAGTAATGGTACATGCATTCATATTCTGGCTTCCATTTTTCAAAGTCCCTTCAAGAACAATCAAGATAACGGTGAATAAGGTTTGAAAAGAAGGAACGGTAGAGAAGAAAACTGGATCTGGATGTCACAACTGGAAGAGGGATGGTCATTTAACTTAGAGCTAAAGAGATCTATCAGAAAAGATGCAACTCAATCCATAAAACGTTTGGCACGTGAGAGAAGTTTTTCAGTTCTGACAGTCTAAAGACCAGTGAAAAAAAAGACTTGAAAATGAAATCAGACGTGAAACCTGTGAGGCAACTTGTTACTCCAAGACAGAAAGTTAGAAGGTTTGAATAAGTTGGAAAATGATCCTGGAATAATATATATATATATATATATATATATATATATATATATATATATATATATATATATATATATATATATATATATGGGCTTCATTTCAATCCTTCATGAGCTTCCAATCCTTAACTATGATTAATTAATGCTGAACATGTCATTTTCGTTTATGTGATGATAGAATATCGGGCAAGAAATATATATATATATATATAATCCTTTTAATTTCTTTTTCTAGTCAATACTATGTAAAGGCGAGGGAGATTTTTAGCTTAATTTCTTGCACGTGAAATTATTTACACTATTTATATTCAGACTACTGTTCTCATCTTTTTGTTGTTATCACAACGTTTCGGCTGCTGTGTCTTGCCTTCTCTCATTACTCATGTGTATATTGATCTATGTAACCTACGAGGAATTCTTGACTGAACTCTTAGACTCTTCTCGTTCCACGGTCCATGCCTAGGGATATCGCGTCTATCGCGTCTAGTATTTTTAGTTTTTAGTTATTGCCCGCCCGTTTCGACAGAATCCAAGTCCACACTGCTCAGTCTAGGGATTGAACTGTGATCTGAATATAAATAGTGTAAATAAAGACGAAGGAGAGTTTATATGAAACTATTTTCTTTTCTAAAATTAAACTTTGAAAAGAAAGCCTCAAAAATAAAGAAAATTCTTGACATAATACTTTAATGAAAGAGATGTCAATGCATCTTTGGTACAAATTGTGGTAACTGCGCATTTTCCAATGCAGCTAGCGATCGGTGTTCGAGCCGAGTTAAAAAAGAAATATTTAAACACTGCTTTTCAAGCAAGTCAGTTCTTTTGATAGACGCAATACAATCTGTTGTTTTCTCCTGCAATTTGACTCGCGGTGCAGGATGAGGTTTTGTGTTTTTACACTTTCTCATTTCTCAACTGCTTTTTTCTTTTCTTTTTCTTTTTTTTTTCTTTTTTCTTTTTTTTTTACTTATTTTTCTTTTTTCTCCTTTTTCTTTTTTCTTTTTGTTCTTCTTACTACTTTTTCATTTTTCTTCTTTTTCTTTTTTCTTTTCTTTTTCTTTTTTCTCTTTTTCTTTTTCTTCTCCCTTTTTTTTCTTTTTTGCTGGTTCTAGTTTTTCATTTATGAATTTGTCTGTATTTTTGAGTCTAAAATTTGCTTTCTTTTTGTTTGAATTCGACTTCCTTCTCTTTCTTCTCATTCTCCTTCACCTTTTTCTTCTCCTTCTCCTTCTTGAATATATTTGCCTCCTTTAAATTTTAACTGATTACTTCTTCTTCATGATTATTCATCTTCTTTTATTTATAATTCATTAGTTTCTTCTTTCTCCTTTGCTTCTCCTCCACCTCCTCCTCCTCGTCTTATTCTTATTTTTTTTTTATATTTCTCTACTTTTATTTATAATTCCTTATTTTTCTTCCTTCTGAATCTTTTCCTTCATCTCCTTCTCTCCCTCCTCCTCCTCTTCTTCTTTTTCTTCTCCCACCTCCTCCTCCTCAAATACCTTTTCCTTCATTTATTCTTAACTCTTCATTTATTTAATTATGATTTCCTTCTTTTATTTATAATTCATTAGCTTCTTCTCCTGCTTCTTCTTCTTCTTCTTCTTCTTCTTCTTTCCGAATGTTTTCCTTCTTTTATTTGTAGCTCCCTAAATTCTTCTCTCACCATTCTCCTTCTACAACTTCTTTTTTCTTCTTCTTTCATTTATTTTACTTCTTCATATTATTATTATTATTATTATTATTATTATTATTATTATTATTTTCAGATCATTGACTTTCAGAGAAAGATCAAATAACGCCAAACCTCCTCGATACCCTAGCACTTGCATCAGTATCCTTGCTAATTTGTGCAAAGTATGGTATTAATTTATTCTATTTCCAGAATGTTCCAACCCTCCGCCAGTTATGATGGTCGCAACATTCATCTTCAAATTGCACACGTTTTTCAGTCCTTTTTTACATACAGAGTCGAAAAATTGCAACACTCGGAAAGACCAAAATCTCTTGAACTCAGTACAGCCATTCCGGTAACAGAAACGTGACGTGGTGGATAATATTCGACGACTGAGATAACCAGACTTGACCCATTTTCGAATTGAACATGATGGGGCGATGCTTGTCTCCTTCAGTTAGCCCGCCTTCAACTCTTGCTGTATTGTTTCAAGAGGAGCTACCCGTGAGGAAGGACTAGATAATTAAGAAAGTCTTTCCAGAGATTACATATAGCTGGAGAGGTTATGTAGCATCCCCAGATGCAACACCTTTTCAAAATCTTTTGACATATATATATATATATATATATATATATATATATATATATATATATATATATATAGAGAGAGAGAGAGAGAGAGAGAGAGCGATGGTTCTCGTGATGAATTTATTGTCTAGTGCCGCATTGATTTTGTGAGTAATGACAGTTAAGACATCAGCTGTGGGTCTAACAGGGCGAAATCCATACTGTTTATCGCACGAGCGGTTGTTCCTGCTGAGGTGTTCAGCAATCTTCTTGTTTATTACGGGTTCAAAAAGTTAGCTGGTGACACTGAGGAAGTTAATGGGTCGACACTGAGAGTGGCAGGAACACTCACTCGCATTCCTAAAATCGTTGCGCACAGCTGACACATTCCATAGACTTTGGAAGCATCTCTTCTTCCGGCAGCGGTTGAGCACTTTTTTTTCCAGTATTGGAGATAACTCTGGCCTGATCTTCTTAACATTCTTGCTAATATTAAAAATATCTGGGATTTAGGTCCACTGGGCTTTTGTCCTTTTAATAAGCTTTGACATTACTTATGCTATATTACAAAGAGTGGGGAAGTCAGGTAAGGGATGATCCTCATAGTCAAATGTAGAGCAAGAGCCAACAAATATTGAATAGATCTCTATATGAGGATGTAGTAACGTCAGTGACATTTATGATAGGGAGATTTCCCAGAACTCACAGGAACGAAGTCTTTTGTTTTCAACCTTGGACTGTTTTTGTATATTTTCTCTTTGCATTTTATTATTGTAGCATACCTACGGATGATAATGGGTATTATAGTAGACTTATCAACTACCTAGGTTAGATCATAAACGATAGTGGAGTCATGGAAATCTAAGGCTTCGTCATCGGTTCTGACTGAATGATCTAATCACGCCTTGTGGTGAATATTGAAGTCACCACAAATACGAATGTTGAATGAGGGATACTGAGGGATTCTTTTTGTAAAATTTGTCCTTTGTAGTGAAAGAGATAATCACCTACCTGGAAAAAGATCTCGTGCTTTGTGTGCGATCTACCAAAGAAAAATTACCGAAAGTAGTTAGCAAAAATCTGCTACTTTAAGCATCAGAATCTATGCTATTGTTCTTTCTTCTCCTAAAAGGGCATAGCCAATCAGAAAAATCTCTCGATAAATAAAAGCCGTTGTTTTTCGCTACGGGGGTAGGATTTTTTCTGAGCTTGGTGGACGAACATGCGTTTCTGCTGGATTTATGATCCCATTTTGTCGTTTCTATGTTGCCTGTTGGACTGTTACGACGGACTATCACTTGAACTGTGATTTGGCTACAGGTTTTGCGGACAAGAGACAGAAGAAACATATTGCAGGCGTTTATTGCTACTACAAGTTAACAGGGTTTTTTTCTTTACTACAATAGATATTTAGACACGATGTCACCAATTTTCTCGGTTATTTTGTCAAATGTGTGCAAGGAATATACAGTTTATTATTGCATATGAACACACACATACATATCCATATATAACTTTAACGGCTAAATTATTAAAAAAACAAATCATACCAAATTATATATATATATATATATATATATATATATATATATATACATATTGTGTATTTAAGCAACATATTTTCATTCAAACAGGTTTGGCTGAATAATATAGACCTAATATGTTTGCTTTCTAGTTCACGAATCAATTTCTTGACAGCCGTAGAGAGAGAGAGAGAGAGAGAGAGAGAGAGAGAGAGAGACAAACAAACATACAGAGTTTGTCTGATAATAGCAAAAGCGTGAAAGCCAGGGTCACAAACTCATATCCATACAACTGAATATACATATATATATATATATATATATATATATATATATATATAGTATTCATCCAAATAATTTTGTTCAAATCCAACTGGCAAGGATCTGTCTGTTTCATTTTTTCTTATTTTTTTTTCAATTTTCGAAGATTTTGTGTATTGGAATCGAAATTGTCGATAAGCTGCATGAAACTCAAGTCTATGGTGTTGTTTTGTACAAGAACCACGTGGTGCCTTTGTGCTTGGTATGATTCCATTGACCATATCCTATTTTTTTCGAAAGCTGTAACTTTGAAATAGCCCACGGTAACGTCATATTTACAGGTTACTGGAAGTGAAACCGTACAGAAAACGTTGCGTTAAATGCTCACATATATATATATATATATATATATATATATATATATATATATATATATATATATTAAATATATCTATATATAAGTTAGTAGACGGTGAAAAAATTCGAGAGATAAAAACAATTGAGCAGCAATGACTTTCAGTAACAAAGAACACAAGACTTCTGCTACATCATAAAAATCACACTCATCTATAACAATTTCAAGTTCAACGTCCACCATTTTCTTCAGGTCAGAGGCACAGCGATAGAAACAAAAATGGCTGCAAGCTATGCGGACATGCGCAGTTCACACTTAAAACCTCTTCACTAATACAGATACATAGACGATATCTTCTTCAAGGTGACATGGGGTTAGGACACACTCCATGACTCCAGAAATGTATTAACAACTTTCACAGCATCATCAAATTCCCAGTGGAATACTCAGACACTTCCATTCGGTTTCTGGCTGTACAGGTAGGTCTAAACAACAAACACTTCTCGACAGAACTACAAACTAAACCTACAGATGATCATTACTGCCTCAATTTTAACAGCTGACACTACTAACCTAAAAAAATGTCAATAATCTATAGCCAGTGTTTACGCATAAAACTGTTCTGACACTGTATTGCAAAAATTTACAACAAATCAACCACTTTCTCATTAGAAATTATCCCCTTAAAACTATCAAAAAATTAAGATCAAAAAGGCTTCCAAAAACAATATATATTGTTGGTTCTTCACTCCCATCATAGCATCAGAAATTAGCTTCATATTCACGGAGATGAAAGCATACTTGACAGAGAATAAGACGTACAGAAATAACAAGAAAAGCATGGTAAACTGTATGTTACTTTCATACAATTTATTTTTGTGTGTATCGCTGTGTGTATTTTTTAGGTTAAAATTGTTTTATGACACATGTGATAATAGGGAGAATTTACTCCGTAGTATTACAAGTCATATCACAGAGAGTGCTGCTCGGACCAAAGTGCGTTGCGAAGAGAGAAATTATATACGTGTTGGCTTTAACAAGGTTGGTGGCGAAGAGATTGAATTTAACGTCTTTTGCCGGGATATCTGTACTTCCGGTAGGAACAGCTTTTGTTGCATGCTAGGAGATTTTTATTATTATGCTTTAGTACATTTTTATGTTACTGTTTTATTTCGTTTTATTTTAATTTTCATAATGATTATTTTATTTTTATTTGTTTATGATAATAATAATAATAATCTAGAATCCCCATGGGATTCGATTTTAATTACAACAGTCAAAAACTATCTTATACCCACTAAATGATGTCCAGTACTCAAAACTTAACTCAACAATTAAAAATGTGATTAGCTATTTTGTAGCGTCAAAACAATTTCAGGTCCGCATAAGCACAAATAGTGTATGTGTGAAAATGTGTATGTATGGAAATGAGTGCCTGTGTGTGTGTGAATGTGTGTGTGTGTATGTGTGAAAATGTGTGTTTATGGAAATGTGTGCGTGTTTGTGTATTTGCGTGTGTGTAAATGTGGGTGCGTATGTGTGTAAATGTGTGTGTGTGAAAATGTGTCTTTATGGAAATGTGTGCCTGTGTGTGCAAATGTGTATGTGTGTGACTGTATGTGTGTATGTGTGAAAATGTGTGTTTATGGAAATGTGTGCGTGTTTGTGTATATGTGTGTGTAAATGTGTGTGTAAAAATGTGTGTATGGAAATGTGTGCCAGTGTGTGTAAATGTGTGTGTGTGTGTGTGTGTGAATATATGTGTGTATGTGTGAAAAGGTGTTTGTGGGAAAATGTGTGTATGGAAATATGTGCGTCTGTGTGTATGTAAGTATGTAGAAATGTGTGCGTGCATGTGTGAAAATGTGTTTGTGTGTATGTGTGAAAATGTGTGTGTATCGAAATACGTGTGTATGTATGTGTGTCTGCGGAAATGTGTGTGGGGGTGTACTATTTTAATTTTACTTTCGTAGACGATGTAATCGATAAACTTAGTTCGAATTACAATCTCACCTACTTAAAAAGGCATGACTCCATTTCTCCCTATATCACATTCATTACCAACCATTTTGGCTATAAAAAAATTGTTTTCGTCTTTCATATATATTCACTGTCGAAGAAAGGAGTGAATATATGATCACTTCGGCGAAAAAGATAAAAAATATTTCATAAAAGCCTTACCGGTCCTGTCAGTAACTGTTACATCTATTGTCAACCTTGACATGGGAGCAATGGCACCACGTCTTTATGCGTACGTGTGTAACTGGAAAAGTTCAGCTTTCTTTGTGCTTAGGGGGATTTTGTTTTATTTTTGTTTTTTGTTTTTGTTTTTGTGTATTGTTTCTTTTTAATTTTCTTTTTTTTTTTTTCTTTTTTTTTTTTTGATTTTCCAAGATATTTTTCATTTCTCGATTGTGTAAATCGTGACTTATTAGGGTCGGGTGTATAAGTTGTTTACCCGTTTTTCTGTGCCTCCTTCGATGCGAAGAAAGGCAGGCAATTGTACAATCGCTAAGCGACTTAGTCGGCTGCAGGCGACTCAACAATAAGGTGTTGAGTTCAGCACAGATACCAGCTTGTTTCGTTCACGATGCCCAACCAGAAGCAGGCAACAGCCAGCAGATTCTCTGGAATAACAACCAGACGAGCTAGCTAGCTAGCTAGATATGATATGATCAGAATAGATAGATAGATAGATAGATAGATAGATAGATAGATAGATATGAAGAGAATAGATAGATAGATAGATAGATAGATAGATAGATAGATAGATAGATATGAACAAAACAGATAGATAGATAGATAGATAGATAGATAGATAGATATGAACAGAATACACTGATGATAGATTGATAGATATGAACAGCCTGACATAGATAGATAGATAGATAGATAGATAGATAGATAGATAGATATGAAGAGAATAGATAGATAGATAGATAGATAGATAGATATGAACAGAATAGATAGATTGATAGATAGATTGATAGATAGATTGATAGATATGAACAGCCTGACATAGATAGATAGATAGATAGAAACAGAATATATAGATAGATATGAACAGAATAGATAGATAGATAGATAGATAGATAGATAGATAATTGGGTAAGTATTAACAGACTGAAAACCATATATCAGACAGATAGAAATGAACAGAAGGTATTAGACAGATAATTATCTCCAACGTCTTCTTGAAATAATAAATATAACTGAAAGAAAATAAAACATAGTTGCAATTACTTAAAATCCAATGTCTATAACGACAGAGTTAAAGTAAAACTTTCCTGCCAAACATGAGGATGGCTGACGCTGCACTCCAGGAGAGCAACATTCTACGCTTTGTTGGCCTCACGTTTTTCAAGTGAATTGCTATTTTTGCTGCGAGGCAAGTTATTTCACTGTCTCGTGCGAAATAAAATTTCACGTCAGAATAGAACTTGCACATTTATAAATCTAGCACTCTTCCCTATATTGAATCCTGTTGACATATCTGGTCAGGTGCACTTACTATACATCCCATGATTCTTGACAGAATCCAAAGAAGAATCTGCAATGTAATCGATCCTGATTTCAAGGGTCTGCAATCTCCCCCCAGTATCTCGTCTCCAGTCATCGACGTAATGTGACTTCTCACCTGTCCTACAAATATTTTCATGGCAACTGCTCGGATGAGCTTTTTCCTGGTGCCCTGACTAGACGAATTTAAGCGTGCTCCTGGATTGGTACCTAAGTCACACTGTTGGACTGTTGAACTAGATATAAGCCACCTCCTCTTCTCCTCTAACAGCTTTTTATTCTTTCACTTCCTACCTGTGAATCTCCCTTCCGATTTGTTGCTTCCCTGATAACTACAATCTTCAAAAATTTTCTTGAACCCTGTTCCTTTTTCTCCTTTCCTTATCCTTCTTTTCAAGGCTATTTATAGGCAGACAATAAGACTGTAAGAATTTTCCAAAGATAATAATGATTATACTGATAACAATTTTAACCCATAGCTGGAGGGAGGAATAAGTGGATTTATATATTTCCGAAATTTAATGCGCGTAAGTTATTACGAACCTGCTCGGAATTGGAACTCGGCTCTCCGTTTTCAGATTTTGGGCCGTTACCCATTACACTAGAGGCATATGCAAACTTACAGTCCCAGGTATTCTCAAGCGGTCACCCATCTAGGTACTGACCGGGATAGATGTTGCTAAACTTCTGTGATCGAACGAGAACCGCTGTTTCAACGTGATATGGTCGTAAGCCTCGCTAACGCAGCATTTGCTCTTTGGAAAGGAAATTATTTTTCAAATGACCCTTGTTCTTCGGGGAAACACATCAAAATAGAACTTTTCCAAATAGGCTTATATATTCAGTATAAATAGATGTGAACAGATAGATAGATAGATAGATATCTGGCTAACTCATCCCTGTAGAAGACGCTTGCTCAGGCGCATTTGTGTTTCTTCAACATCCTCAGAGTTAAACTGGTTTATACTACAACTTGCTGAGCGAACCTTTGAAGTCGTTTCTGAGACAAAAGTGTAGGATCTGATGTGACCGGTGTTTAAACGAGGGCCAGTGCGCTCAAACTTCGGTCACGATGACTTGTTATTTGGTGTTAGTACAACCCTCGATGAAGGTTTTGTTTATCATAAATTCCTGAAAGAGTTTATCAAGCTTCAGTTAAGACTGGCGAAGTCCGTGCTGTTGCTTTGGCCATCTCGAAGGCCTTTCGCAGGTTTTTGGCACACTGGTCTTCCTCAAGTTATTTCCGGAATAAAAGAATTTTTTAACTAATTAAGTCTTTCCTGAAATGAAGAAATGAAATGAAATGAAATGATCCTGAATGGCCACTCCTCTGGATCGTTTTGTACTAATGCAGGTGTTCCTCAGGGTTCTACCCTTGGACCTACTTTGTTCTTAATTTTTACCAATGATGGAATCAGTTCTCAACTTGGTATCTATGCTGATGACACAGCCATTTACTCTTGTTTGATCATTTCCATTAGGTGAAGTTGGCAGAGGATCTAAAAAAGATGACCTGCAGTTTGTTGTTAACTGGAGCAAGGAGGGGCTTGTTCATTTTAGATCCTCCAAAATGAACTGTTAATCACCTGAAAGACCTTTTCCTGCCTTTCATCAGCATGTCTGACCCTAGACCATAAGAGTGAGACGCTCTCTCGGTCAAATATTCTCAGCTGATCTTAAGTGAAAAGACGATATTGAATCTATTTCTAGATGTGCTTCTGAGAAAGTCGGTTCATTATGTCGTTCTAGGCCATTTTTCTATTCAGTAGCTGTCTTGCCTATTCATAAGTCTACCATTCGCTCATGCTTTGAATACTATTGCCACCTTTGAGACAGTGCTCCTGTTGTATGTTTAGAGATTCTTGATAAAATCCAAAGACTAATCAGCAACGTTATTGGTCCTGACTTGGCATCTCGGTTTATACTGCAAATTTGATGAGCGGTAATGCAGCTTTTCCGCCGCCGTAATACAGGTTCCCTTTCTTTTTTTAGATAAACACTTTCATAGGAATTGTTCGGATGAGATCTTCAGTATGGTACCCAGACTTTATGAATTTAAGTCCAGTACTAGATGAGCAACTAAATCTCGTCAGTTCGCAGTCGAAATGGCTAGATGTAACCGTAAGTTCTACGCTAACAATTTCTTTTCACGCATTTCTCATTTTTGGAATTCAATTCTGGCTTTATGCCTTCGAGTCATCTTTGATCTTCAAAAATTTAAATGTAATGTCAATCGCTATCTACGGTCTTGATTACTCTTCTATTCTCTCTCGCTCCCTCCTCTCGCTTTATTTTCTTGTTCTTTCACACTCAGTATCCCATCGAGTTTTAGTGGCTTCACTGCCTTGCATGGAGTGATATATATATATATATATATATATATATATATATATATATATATATATATATATATATAAAAACATTTTTACGTTTATACATTCTTTTTTATAGATAAAAATATTTAAGTAAATGCTCTGTTTATAATAAACAATATTAGCAACATTTACCGGCCTGAATATCCGAGAAATTTTCATAGAGAATATTCGGCCTCTAACAGGAATCAAAGCTGTATCCTATACGGAACTGTCATTTAGCCTGACGTGCCTTAAGCGATTGGGCCACAGAGGAGCGTTCGGTTAGAAAGGTCGATTTTACTGTTTTTAAACTACAATTTCCTATGATTTTCTCACGTACATTCATATCTGCTCGATGCGTTTCAAAATGTTAAAAAGAAAGAAAGAAAAGATGGAGTAAAAATCCACCGTTCTTAGCATTTACTTTTTTTAAAAAAAACTGCTCAATACAAAGTAGAGTAAAATGATATTTTTAGTATAATAGATTATAATAAAAACATTTTACATCGCTAAACAAAAGCTTCCGTGTTTCTATACAATGATGTTGACCACTGATATTATTAATATATATATATATATATATATATATATATGCGGTTCTTAAAAAAATTACCCGCGATTCATTGGCCTAGGTGTGTTAAGGTCATGAGTATATAAAGTTAGACCTCCCACTCTTTCAGTTGCGTTCTAATCTTCTGAAGATCATGGTAGCGTTAAACTAGAGTAACGACTCGGGTTGTCCTTTGTTGAGAGTTGACATTGTGAAACGTTTTGGGCCCTGTCATTCAGACACTGATATTAATATATACATATATACATATATGTGTGTGTGTGTGTGTGTGTGTGTGTGTGTGTGTGTGTGTGTGTGTGTGTGTGAAAATATATAGAAAATAGGAAAGAACTCGTTAGGTAAATAATCCAAAGTTCTTTAGTACTTTTGTTATTATTTTTAAAAAACAGTGCTCGATACAAAAGTAGAGTCTAAATACAGGGTGTTTCAAAAAGAATACACCAAAATCATTACGCTGTTTTTTCAGGTCTATAGCATTGTAGTGGACTGAATCAGTGGTTATTTGATAGAGTACTTATCAAAGTTTGATTAGGTGTCAGTTTCACCGCTTCTGGTGCAGCTGAATTGTGGGAAGATAAATCAAAATGGCGACTCCTCAGCAGAAGGCTTTATGCGTGCTTGAGTTCGCGAAACCAAACGCCATTGTCACGGTGCAGCGTGCTTTCAGAACAGAATTCGGCATTGATCCGCTCCATCGTGAGAGCATTCGACGGTGGGTTAAACAGTTTAAAGAGAGTGGGTGCCTGTGCAAAGGAAAGAGTCCTGGAAGACCACGTGTTACATAGGAGCAAGTGGAGAGGATTCATGATGCATTTGAGAGCAGCCCACGTAAGTCCGTACGTCGAGCAAGTCTTCAGCTTGCCATCCCTCATACCACTGCCTGGCGTGTGTTAAAGAGACGATTACACATGAAATCATACAAACTAAGCCTCGTCCAAGCACTTACTAATTATGACAAGGCGATGCGGAGGACATTCTGTGAGTCAATGCTGGAGATGGAGGCAGGTGATGAAACTCTCGTTTCACGTTTAGTTTTTAGTGACGAAGCGAATTTCCATTTCAGAGGCACAGTCAATCGTCACAATGTGCGCATTTGGGGAACAGAGCACCCAAAACTGGCTATTCACTTTACTGCAAACAGATTCGAATGACTTCATTTTTCAGCAAGATGGAGCACCACCCCATTGGCATCTCGGGGTTAGAGCTTATCTGAATGAAAACGTGCCTCAGCGATGGATTGAGAGGAGAGAGGCTAAAGACCTTGCTCTCTGTGTTTGGCCTGCCAGATCCCCGGACCTCACTGTGTGTGACTTTTTCTTGTGGGGGTATGTTAAAGACCAAGTTTATGTTCCAGCACTTTCAGCAAGTGTCGATGACTTGAAAGATCGAATAACAGCTGCAATCAACACGGTGGACTGTGACATGCTGAGGCGCATTTGGGAGGAATTCTCATATCGGCTTGATGTTGTCTGCGCTGCCGGTGGTGGCCACATTGAGCACTTATAAAACATGAAATGAAACTTGAATGTATATACGACACATGTGTTCATGCTAGAGGTTTGTATTTTTTTTCGTTTTTGACACATCACGTGATGATTTTGGCGTATTCTTTTTTAAACACACTGTATAATTATTCTTTAAAAATATGATTCCATCGCTACATTTAAAATAATATAATTATTTAATTGAAAATATGATTCCATCGCTATATAAGAGTTATATTGAAGTTTTCGGCTCTTGTTTTGAAACATGAGAACTCTTATGTAGCGATGAAATCATATTTTTAAATAAATAATTATATATATATATATATATATATATATATATATGAATAAAATGACAATTGAAAAAAGATCTTAGATTTTGCCGACGCGTTTCGTCTTCCGACTTTTTCGAGGCAAAAATGAAATCGAAATGTTCTTGTTGTTATAGTTACATTTAAAAAAATCCAAATTTAAAAAGATAGACGCTTCTGTCTAAGCCTTTTTTTCTGGTTAATGTAAATTACCTTTATAGTAAGAGATTTTTTTCCATGTCTTGTCCCCAGAATTGATCTGGGAATTTAACTATATATATATATATATATATATATATATATATATATATATATATATATATTGTTTCTTAAGTAGCATAGTGATTATTAGGTCGTTTGCCTTTAGACTATCAGACATGGGGTCCAATCTTGCCTAAGGCCGTGGGCTGCATCATATTTAGGAGATAATGAAAAAGGCAGACGATTATAATAACTACCACAAATTTTGTTGGCTCTTTACGGAAGAAAAACTGTAAATGTTTGTAGAGCCGTATCAGTTACTAAATGCCGGATAAGATGTGTTAGGTCAGTGTTGATACTCGACACAGTATTGACTGGCGCGATTGGCACTGCTTTAATGATCATGTTAAATAAAAAGAAAAAAAATGGACTGCTGCACTCTCGTTTCCTGTGTGTAAACCTTCAACTTTTTGTACGTGTACATCTGGGATGCTTCTGACCCCAATTTAATTGCAACCGCCTCAAGCGCCATTTCAGTTATCCTGGCACTGCATGCCGTCTGACGAACAGAAAGTTGAAATGGGAAAAGGGAAATAGACTATTAGTCGGATACATATGAATATCTGAAATATATGCATTTGCTTATATATATATATATATATATATATATATATATATATATATATATATATAGGCAGCAATCCTTCTTTCATGCAAGTTTCACTAAATGTAGGTTCCCCGCGAATTTGTGGTATTCTGATATAGTATTGAATGGTGACAGATAAGTTGTTGTGGTGAATGAACAAATTGTAACAAATTAATGGGCCGTGAATCTGATCAGCGAGATCTACGATAGAAAATGTCGACCAGATTTTTCTCCTTCGCCCTTTGGCCTTGTGCCACAATTGTTTTAATTAAAACAATAAATATATATTATTTCAAATCTACTTCATGAAACAGCCTATCGCCTCTGAGTGTTGACTTAAATGTTCACTTATATATATATAAGAAAATATTATGGCAGATGGAAAGATAAATAAACAGACAAGAAAAGACTGTGATAGATACATACATAGATAAATAGACAGTCATACATGAACAGACTGTGCTAGATAGATAGATAGATAGATAGATAGATATGAAGAGACTGTCATATATACTCATAGACAATTGCGTCTAGCATGAAACAGCTGTTCGCCTCTGAGTGTGACTTCAATGTTCATTTTTATATTATATATATATGTAAAAAAAATGCAAAAAAGAGACATTTGAACTATTTGTACATGCTTTTTTATGTCATGGAATTTCTTAGGTTCCCTGTGAATTTGTGGTATTCTGGGATATGTAGGACTAAATGGTGATGGATGAGTGTTTTGTAGTGAATTAACAAATTCTAATGAATGAATGGGTCATGAATCACATTAGTGAGATATATGATAGAAAGTGTCGACCAGATTTTTCTCATTTACCCTTTGGCCTTGTGCCACAATTGTTTTAATTAAAACAATAAATATATATTGTTTAAAATCTACTCCAATATACGAAACCCGATGAAGAAAGACAACTTATTCAATGCTGGCTACTTCTCTTTAATTACAAGAATAAATGAAGAATTTGGAGTCTTTCTTTGCACGGTGTTCTGTATAAAATTATGGTGTTGTCAACTAAAGGCTGAGTGAGTTGAAATTTATTTCTTCAATTGTGAGAACACCGGAATATATATATATATATATATATATATATATATATATATATATATATATATATACTCGACTCTCCCGACGTATGAGGGTCAAGCACATCAGTTCCTAGGAAACTGACAGCCCAAACACCAGCACATATGATTTGATTATAGTGGTGAAGGCCTCGTGCAGGACCATCCACACTTTTTGGAAGGGTCGAATACAGAGACCTGGTGCACTACGTGCCACAATGTCCCCAAACGAGCCTCCGTAGGTTTTGAATGCAGGGTTAGCCTTTTCATAGACCAGTTGCCATCCAAGGCTATAGAACTCAGTCTGTCCTGCTATTTACCCATAGCTGGAGGGAGAAGAAGAGGATTCCCACCTTTCCCAAGGGTATTAGCACGTAAGTGAATGTAATGGATTCGATTGGAATTCGAACTCGGCTATTTGAGATGTCATCAGAGACAAGGTTATATTGAAAATCTGGGAACCAGAATAAAAAAAACGCATTGAACAGTTCCCTCTCAGGTGAATGGGAAAGCAATGAAACTGAGTCGTATATATATATATATATATTAAAAAAATGTTTTAAATCGCTACATAAAAATTTCTGTTTCGAAACTTAAAATTGCTCCATCATTAGTCGATGTTCCTGAAGATGGAACAATTTAAAGTTCCGAAACAGAAATTTTCATGTAGCGACATAAAATATTTTTAAAATAAATTATTATATTTTCCTCTGTGTTGTATCGAACTTTTTTCTAAAAAAAAAAGTAAATGCTAAGAATGGTGGATTCTTAATCTACCATTTCTTTCTATTTATTTGTATGTATATATATATATATATATATATATATATAGAGAGAGAGAGAGAGAGAGATATATAGATATATATATAGATATATATATATAGTTAAACCTAGTGAGCCAGGCAAACCTACCAAAGTTTCACCTAAGTGGATCGTCAGTGTTTTCCGTGTGAGTATAGTTTCTTATACTTATAAGATTTCTATTAATAATACATATATATATATATATATATATATATATATATATATATATATATATATATATATATATATATATGTGTGTGTGTGTGTGTGTGTGTGTGTGTGCGTTTATACTGGGTGTTCATAAATTCGTGTGTACTTTAAAAAAATTATAAGCTTGAAAAAATTATAAGCTTAGAAATAATCTGTAAAAAATGTTATAAAGTTTAATGTACTTAGTTTTAAGTATAGCTAAAATAACTAATGTGATTTCAGGCATTACTGTAAATCAGTTGGCAAATGTTTTCCGTGAACTTTAAAATTGTGTTACCCTTTGTATTGCTAATGATTGAGGACATGTGGATACTTAAATAAAATTTCAATAAAACCTTAAAAAAATATAGATTTACTTTTTTCTAATCATTTTTACAAATTAATTCTGTCGCAAATACAAATAAAGTGATAATTTTTTAAAGTGCACACGAACTTTATGGACACCCTGTATGTATATATATATATATATATATATATATATATATATATCGAATATGTGGTGCAGTTCAGTTTATATTACATTGAATCGTTCATATAAAAAGTAGATTAGTAAAGTTAATCATATAAAATGTCGAAATCCTTTCGCAAACAGTTAATGCCACATTGACTGATAAACTCCTACCACGACAAAAATTCTCAAATTGCCATATTAGTAAAAAAAACAAAAAAAAATGTACTCTCTTAAATTTCCGAAAAAATTCAACCTTAGCGTTGCGACTGCACGCTCCAAAAGTTTGTATCCGTTAACAATAACACATTTAAAAAAAAAAAAAAAAAAGGAAGACATATTTCGATTTGCATTTAATTTTTTTTGTCTTGGATGCTACCTGAATTTTACCAAAAACAAAATAATTTCCATACCTGAAGATGACCGAATGTACAGTCGAAAGTACTTGCGTATTAAAGAAAAGACCTTATAGAGTTTATAATTTTTAAAAACAAGGATCATAACATTCATCGAGTAATTTGTAGGTTAATGCATCTTTAAAATTTTCTTTGCGAAAGGATTTTATATCATTAACTTTACTAAACTACTTTTTGTGTGAATGATTCATTGTAATATAAATTGAACTGCACCATATATATATATATATATATATATATATATATATATATATATATATATATATATATATAAATATATAATATGTCATCATGGAATACGTGTATGAAGATATAGCTCATTAATGATTTACAAGCTAGCCCATTTCCTCAATCGAGTTACATTCTTTTCCTTTTAGGATTCCATAACCGTGTCGTTTCAACTTCCCCAATACTCCATTTGACACTTCAGTTAAACACTCAATTCAAGTCTAGTCTTCCATAAATTTAATAAAGACCAATCATATTTCAGCTCGCGTAGACACCGACACCTAATATATGCTCAAGTTTTAACGGAAAATTAGCCAACCTGCTATCATTTATGTGGTGGAGAGGACTCAGAATCGATGGTAGAACGTTTAGAAACGGAAATAGTGTGCATATTGTGAGTTTGCATATGTGCAGTTTCGCGACTCGGACGATTCGGGAAATTTCTCGTCTTAAATGATCGTCGGTCAATTCAATCCGTAAGATACAATGCAGTGATAATATCTATGTCAATAAAGTACATATGTGTCAAACTAATAGGGAGATGCACCCTTGTGCAAATTAATTGAAACAAAACGAATAATTCCGTTATTATTTACTCTTTTTTTTTCGTATTTTTCCAATGAAACATGACCCATTGTACATGTTAGTACTTCGTATGTCCACTCCACAAAGTCGTTCTTTGCAGATTGACCACAGATTCTCGACTTGATTTAAATCAGGAGTTTCTTGACCAGTCTTTGGGTTGCTCACTGGTAAAGGAAAAAAAATTAGAAAGTATAGGAATATGTGGAGATCCGTGATCGCCTGAATCCTGAATTGATACGGCATAAAGAAGAAGAAGATGAGGAGGAGTAAGAGGTTGAGGATGAGGAGCCATCTAATAGTCGTACCTTGTGTGCTGATAAGTTGTTTTGTGTCAGGTAAGATCGTCAATTTCCGTAGGCACTCGGCAAATTTCGGCCGTGTATCCTTCATCAAGCACAGTCATCTCCTAACATCCTCGGCATCTTAGCTGAGATACTTACATTGGTGCTAGAGGCCTGTGTTCGAACCCAAGTACACCCCAGGAAGCTGATTTTTTTTTTAGGCAGGCATATTTACAAGATGGGGTAACAGTCTTCATAAATTTATTTCTCATATTCAGGTTATGTGAAGGTTATTTTGGCAAGCCTGAAATCTTGAATTTTGAATCTTTTGTTTTCTCGACAAAGCCACTCATACAAATGGCGTAACACAATCTTCCTTTTTTATCAACGTGTACAAAATCGTTTACGTCATATTGTGTTAGAAGATTTATTTTCCACTTTGCAACCTTCTCTTCTGCAGACGAAACGTTCCAAGCCTGCCGCTAATCTATCATTATTTCAATGGCTAAAGTTCAGATGAGCGCTCCATTCTTTAGTTTGCAGAGTTTGAATTAAAATCTTTTCCAAATAACAGAAAAAAAAAACGAATAATTCCGTTATTATGTACTTTTTTTTCGTATTTTCCCAATGAAACATGACCCAGTGAACATGTTAGTACTTCGTATGTCCATTCCACGAATTCGTTGCTTGATGAATGACGACAGATTCTCGATTGGATTTAAATCAGGAGAGTTTCTTGACCAGTCTTTGAGTTGCTCACTGGTAAAGGAAAAAAAATTAGGAAGTATAGGAAGATGTGGAGATCCGTGATCGCCTGAATCCTAAATTGATACGACACAAAGAAGAAGAAGAAGATGATGATGATGATGATCCATCCAATAGGCGTACTTTGTGTGCTGATAAGTTGTTTTGTGTCAGGTAAGATCGTCAATTTCCGTAGGCACTCGGCAAATTTCGGTCGTGTATCCTTCATCAAGTACAGTCATCTCAGAAATATAGACAAATTCCGTTATTATTTACTTTCTTTTCGTATTTTTCCAATGAAGAATGGCCCAGTGCACATGTTTGTATTTCGTATGTCCATCCCATAAATTGGTTCCTTGCAGATTTACCAAAGATTCTCGATTAGATTTAAATCAGGAAAGTTTCCGGTACTTTGATTTGCTCACTGGTAAGGCTTGCTAGTGTGTTCAAGCAGCGTTACAATTTTTCATACGCCTACTTGGCAGACAATGATCGTAGGACAACTAATCGACAGACAAGAAAATATGGTCCTGCGTGATAAAATTACGATGTAATCACGGATGGCGCAATATTTGTCAATGTCAACCAAATTTCATCATACACTCCGAAAATAGATTCATATTACTGCACACCACTGCAAATGACCTAATCTGAGGAAAAAATAGAAATCGATTACACCATGTCATTCCAGTGGCTTCTAAAACTGGCCGTATGATTTCATTTAATTTGCAAAAATATGTAGATAGATAGATAGATAGATAGATAGATAGATAGATAGATAGATAGATAGATAGAAAAATTTAAACAGGCTGAGATAGATAGATAGATAGATAGATAGATAGATAGATAGATGCAGTGAGGACATAGGAAACACTGTATAGTAATATTCGGTTCCATACATCTATTCGATAATCAGGCCAAACGTTTATACTCTTAGGAAGATTGTATGTAAACATTGCCAGAATGAACGAATCAGGAGTCTCCCCATCATGTCCTACACGCTTTAAATGGATGGCATGTCTGACGTTCTTAACAGAGAAGTTTTCGATTATTTTGCAGCATCATTCCAAAACTTACATATATTTGAATCGATACCTCGCCTAGTAAGGGAAAACCTAAGCGATAGGTATCACCATCCATCCAGCAACTGGTCGTATCGAACAAAAAATAATTCTCGGGTCATGGAATATCATAAACTAAATCAATGTTTCCAGTTATAAAATATAAAGCAGGAGATGAGAATAAGTTAAATGTAAATATTTTAGGCGTATGTCAAACAACATAGGCAAACAATGGAGATTTTATCAATGACAAACACATGATCATATAAGGTGTTCCAATAACTTAGACCGATTTTAAATGTAGCTTTAACACGTTGTTTGATTGCTAATCTTTCCAGGGTTTAAATTTCCAAGGACTTAAGTTGTTACAGAAAAGAAAAAGAACATTAGAAGCTTAAACTTAATTCTCATTAAAATCGGTCCAAGTTATTGGAACACTCTATATATGCAGGCGGAGAGAAAAATGAAAG
Source organism: Acanthosepion lycidas (assembly GCA_963932145.1). Taxonomy (NCBI): domain Eukaryota; kingdom Metazoa; phylum Mollusca; class Cephalopoda; order Sepiida; family Sepiidae; genus Acanthosepion; species Acanthosepion lycidas. The sequence continues at coordinate 79,348,621 of OZ010600.1, read as the reverse complement.
AATAGGACTGATATTAGACCAAGGCATGAAGAAATCTTTTCTTGGGATACTGTCAACTAACGGAAAGAATTCTTGTTGTTAAAGTGAAATGAAAGCTTTCAACATATCCATCGTAGTTGTATATGCACCAACAGCACAAGGTACAGAAGAAAATATGTAAAATTTTAAGTATACCCGAGACAACACCAAGGCTCAATGCAAAACGCAAGAATTTAGAATAGTCATGGAAGACCTAAATGGCGTACCCACACCTGATTTCCCTCCTTGAACAGAGACTCTACTGAGTGATATGTGCATAACACCGTCACTGGTATCGGACATTATTTCTAAATTAGACTCCCATAAGGCAAGCGAGTGTGACGGAATCCCACCTATCGTCCTAGAGAAAAACGTGCTCCCGAGCTGTCTCCACAACTATTGCCGCGCCGTTTCCTGCTTTCCAGCTTGATGGAAGTCCTCCTCTGTAGTCACTGCCTTTCAGAACTCTGAAGAACATTCTGACCCCTCTAACTATCGTCCTATTAGTCACCTATCGCTTTTTGGCAAAGTATTCGAGGCTTTAATCAATGCTGAAGTGGTTAAGCATCTTACCTCTCACGTCATACTCTTTGACAAACAATATGGCTTCCGCTTTGCCAGGTTTACCGCTGATGTGCTAACGACCATCACTGAATTTATATATCAAGCTCTTGATAATTACGGTGATGCTCGAATTGTGGCTCTAGATATCTTGAAGACGTTTGACAGGGTTTGGTACTCTGGTCTTCTACGCAAGCTTCAGGGATACTGTATGATCTGGATGATTGTTTGATTTAATCAAATTGTTCCTATCTGTTGACCATGTTCACCATAATCTATGAATATAGAATACAGCGCAGTATGTAATCCGTTCTATGAAACAACGTTAAAGATTATCACTCACGAGTCAGACACTCTACTGAATCTGACTATATCGCCAATACCACCAGCAGCTGTTCCGTAATTCTTCAGTCTTCGATATCAAAGGCTAGCAGTGAATATTTAGGGAAAACATGGCCGCCTTTATACACGTCGCATTGAATATTTTGAGCTTTCTGATTGGTTAACCCTTCAGTTGGTGAACTATAAAATGAGTCAGCTAATTTTGGCTGGCTCACTAGTACACCAGGGTAACCAAAAATTCTAACACTATCAAATCATGAAATGAAGGTCGTTTTGAATGTGCTTGCTTCCAGATCCTTTCACCACCTTCCATTGATATGTAAACTACGGAAATTGAACGGGACTAAGGCGACACCAAATTTGCAATACGACAGACTCCAGAAAGATTCGAATGTGACGGAGAAATATTAGGTTGGTGCAAAAATAATGACGTAATAATGTAGTTTTTTGACGTATTTTTAACGTCAAAAAACGACATTATTACGTCATTATTTTTGCACCAACCTAATATATGGTCGGTGTTAAAAGCGGAGGCAAGGAACAAAATGAGATTGGAAACTCGAAATGGGACACATTGAGAGAAGCTTTATTAGCATCAATGATCCCGATCATCCCAAAGAAAAAAAAAGAATGGATAAAAAATAAAATTATCGACTGACTTGATGATAAGGAGACAAAAAACAATGCCAAGTTGCGGCACAGAATATATGACTGTACAAATAAATTGGGAAAAAATGCAGGCAGGTTAAAGAGGAATGACTCAACGAAAATGTGCAGAAACAGAAAGAATGAGTAACACAGACATGACATAGTGTTGGTATCAGACACAAGAAGAAACTACAAGAACTCATACAGAAGCTAGTGAAGGAAGACGAGAAGAAAGGACTAAGCACCAATTGCAAGAAACAGATTGCAAATTACAAATAGGAGATAACAAAATCAAACAAGTATAATAATTTAAATATCTGGAAGTGTTTATTAGAGGATGGAAAGTGAGAGACTGAAATACAAAGATGTGCTAACGGCCATCACTGAATATATATATCAAGCTCTTGATAATTACGGTGATATCTCGAAGGACTTTGACAGGGTTTGACTCGCTGGTCTTCTACGCAAGCTTCAGGGCTACTATATTACTACTGGACGATTGTTTGATTTAGTCCAATTGTTGCTATGAAATCATGAAATGAAGGTCGTTTTGAATGTGCTTGATTCCAGATCCTTTCACACGAACGCGGGCGTCCCCCAAGGCTCTATCCTATTTCCAACGCTCTTTCTGATCTTCATCAATGATCATTCTGATGTCATCATTTCCTAAGTAGGCATTTATGCGGATGACACTACCATTTACTCCTGTCACAATAGCAAAGCCGTCAGAGTTGGTAACGTTAACGTAGCCATTGCTCTTGAAAAGTGTCTACAATCAGTGCTTAGCTAGGTCGGGAAATGGTACATAAATGTTGATGCCGCCAAAACGAAACTTATCCCATTTAACCACAAAAGAGAAACTTTCCTGTCCGCCGTCAGCATGGCTGATGCTAGACTCATGGAGAACAACACACTGTGCTTTCTTGGCCTCACGTTTTCAACTTACTTGAAGTGGAACGACTACATTGAATCAATAGCTGCATCTACTGCAAGGAAATTTGGTTAACTGTGTCGTAATATATAGACATATATATATATATATATATATATATATATATATATATATATATATATATATATATGACATGCCTTAACCGATTGAACCACAGAGGATCGTTCGATTAGCAAGGTCTATTTCATTATATATATATATATATATATATATATACATTCTGTGTTTCGCCCTGTCTCTCTACCCAGCCTCTCTCTCTCTCTCTCTTTCTCTTTCAATATATCTCTCTACTTGCACGTGCCCGTGTGTGTGTGTGTTCGTTTTAAATTGCTTGGTTCTTCAGCTCCATCGAAAGAGCAAATGATCCCTACAGCTTCCTCAAAGCAAATATCATCAACTGGTTCAACAAGTTGCAAGTTGCATGGTTCTTTTTCCCCGTGTTAACGTCTTTCAGGGCTTCTCTTCCAAACACAACTCGGCCGCCTGTTTCCTCCCCCCTCTCCCTACCACCTTTCTCTCTCTCTCTCTCTCTCACTCACTCACTCTAACTCATTCAGTCTTTCGCTTGCTCTCTCTCTCTCTCAGTTGGTGTGCGTTGTCCTAGTTTCAAGCCATCACGACCCTCATCTGTTTGATTTCCAAATATCGGCTTTCCGTATATCGAAGCTGACATGTAATCTGAGAGTCAAGTGAGACACTACGACTGGAAGAATTCATTAAACGGCTAAACAAAAGCCGGATAAATTAAAGTTCGAAAAAAAGGAATCCGTTTTAAAATTAGTCGAATGCCAGGTTAGAATGACACACACTACCTCTATATTTCAAAGAGTTATGAACTGATTTGGGATCGAAATTTATCACTGTATAATGTTCAATGTCTGTAATTAATTCTCACCAGAGAATAAATAAAAAAAACTCTAATATTTGCCTATCCCCGAACTAAGTAAATGTTTATAGACTCAAATATAAGCAACCAATATTTATCCATACCCGAACCAAATACTATTCAGACATTTGGCCGACGGACATTTAACCGAATGGACATTTAGCCGAAAAAATAATGGCGTACTTACATGTATGTCACACTCTTTATTGTACTACATATATTTATATTTATTTAGTGTATTAATTTATAATTTTTCATTTTTGTTTAGAGGCTTATTTTTAATCTATTCTCTATATATTATATTTTACTTCAAATATTACTGTAAAATAATAAGTATTTTAAGAAAAAGCACATTTTACTACAGCAAAAATCTTAAGCTTTTACGGTATGAAAGATTTTTCAATTTCGCTTTTAATGATCATTATCTTAAAGGGATGAACTAGCTTTTATCTTACTGTTAAATATGAATTTAAATAATTAGGTGCTACTTTTTACCCAAATACACGTAAATATTTTAAAAAATACTAATTTCAATAAACAAATATTGAAATAAGAAAACTTTTAACTTTAAGTTTAGATTTAGTAATTTAATCACTCATTGGTAATTATTAGTCCTAATCTACCTTATAATAATGCTAATTAAAATACCTAAAGTATTGCTTGTTTATATTTTACTTGTACTTTTTCAGCCAGATGTCTGTCAGCCAAATGTCTGTCGGCTAAATGTCTGTCGGCCAAATGTCTGTCGGCCAAATGTTTCTTGGTCAAATATCCGTCGACCAAATGTCTCTTCGCCAAATGTCCGTCGCCTAAATGTTTCTCGGCCAAATGTCTGTCGGCCAAATGTTTCTTGGTCAAATATACGTCGACCAAATGTCTCTTCGTTAAATGTCCGTCGCCTAAATGTTTCTCGGCCAAATGTCTGTCGGCCAAATGTTTCTTGGTCAAATATCTGTCGACCAAATATCTCTTCGTTAAATGTCCGTCGCCTAAATGTTTCTCGGCCAAATGTCTGCCGGCTAAATGTTTCTTGGTCAAATATCCGTCGACCAAATGTCTCTTCGTTAAATGTCCGTCGCCTAAATGTTTCTCGGCCAAATGTCTGTCGGCCAAATGTATCTTGGTCAAATGTCCGTCGACCAAATGTCTCTTCGCCAAATGTTAAATGTTTCTCGGCCAAATGTCTGTCGGCCAAATGTCTGTCGGCCAAATGTTTCTTGGTCAAATGTCCGTCGACCAAATGTCTCTTCGCCAAATGTTAAATGTTTCTCGGCCAAATGTCTGTCGGCCAAATGTCTGTCGGCCAAATGTTTCTTGGTCAAATGTCCGTCGACCAAATGTCTCTTCGCCAAATGTCCGTCGCCTAAATGTTTCTCGGCCAAATGTCTGTCGGCCAAATGTTTCTTGGTTAAATGTCCGTCGACCAAATGTCTCTTCGTTAAATGTCCGTCGCCAAAATGTTTCTCGGCCAAATGTCTGTCGGCCAAATGTGAGTCGGCCAAATATTTCTTGGTCAAATGTCCGTCGACCAAATGTCTCTTCGCCAAATGTCCGTCGCCTAAATGTTTCTCGGCCAAATGTTTCTTGGTCAAATATCCGTCGACCAAATGTCTCTTCGTTAAATGTCCGTCGTCTAAATGTTTCTCGGCCAAATTTTCAACCAAACCCTTTATTTCGTCCACCGGGGTAGCTTGTTCTACTTCCACGTGCCATGTCTCTTCCGGGTGTTTCTGTTATTTCGATTTAACTCAACTCTCCAAGTTTTGGTTGCCCACAAAGTGTCGTGAGTTCAATACCAGGCCACAGCAGTGGTGAACCAAAACTCAGGGGGTTGAGTTAAAGGGAAATCACTGACACATCCAGAAGAGGCATGGCGCGTGGAACTAGAACAATCTACCCAGGTGGACGAAATAAAGGTTTCGGTTCGAAATTTCAATCACCTGAAAAAGGTCGGAGAATACAACGGCCGAATGGCTGTGAATGTGGCAATGAAGATGAGGATAACGGCCCGAATAATGTAAATAATGCAAATCAAACAAAATATATTAAAAAGCTAAAAAGGACAGGGAAATTTGAAGAGGCATGATCGCCTACGTCCTGAAAGGATACGACACAAAGAAGAAGAAGAAGGAAGAGGAGGAGAAGAAGAAGAAGAAGACGAAGATGAAGAAGAAGAATAAAGAAGAAGAAGAGGAGGAGGAGGAGACAAAGAAGATGAAAAAGAAGAAGAAGGAGGTGGAAACGAAGCAAATTATTATAGGCTCAAATATGAACGACAAAATATTTACTTTATCCCCAAAAGCAAGTAAATACTTATGGCCTTATATAAATTTCAGCCATTTTCATTTTTTTCTTCGTCCTCACTATTTCCATAATAGTTTTTTTCATTATTCTCTATCCTTTCATTTGCCTTTTTACGATATTTCTGTAATCTTTTAAGTCAAAATTTTCACCACCAAATCCATGCTAAGCTCAAGCGAAATAAATAAATCCCCTTGTTATTGATGCCATTCCATGCAGAGGGGAAAATCTTTTTCATTTGCCCACACACAGCTTTCAACTAATACTGCTCATTTGTGGTTGAGGTATTGATCTGAAACGTTCGATATGTTTCTGAAATAGCCAAGGTGTGTAACACATTATTTATTATCTCTCAGTTGCATCTCTGTCTTCGGACAGAGGGCGCTCAGGGACGGCTCCGTCAAAGGACAGAGTCACAACTGAGAAAATTTATACTGAGACATGCCCAACATTGGGGAACAGCTACCTGTGGCCGCGCCCTCTCATTGAACCAGAGAGAGGGATCGGTGCGAGCACCGAGGACAGCGTAACCGACAGTTGCGGGGCTTAGGGCAATTTTTGTTCCTAGCCAGGGTGTACGCGCTCGGGCTCCCCACATTAAACTGACATTATGTCACAACCTGACCTCGTTGGGGGTTTGAGTAAATACAAGATTTATTGTATATAAAATACAGTTGTGACACAAAGAAGGATAGACTAAGGTTGGTCATCACTTACTATCTTATACTTAGCTAACGACCCATTTACTCATATGAAAATCAAAATCAAAGAAGGACATGATATTAATATCGGGGTTAAAAAGCACAATTTAACAGCTTTGTAAACAGACACTAAATAGTATTAAAAATTGGTTTGTCGTCAATACCAGTTGGAAAACTAACATCCGATAGAAATTGGACAAACAACTATAGTATACACACGGAACAAAGACATTAAAAGACCTGTTTCATAAAATGGCTGATGCTAACCTCCAAGTGAATGGCTCATTGCACCTTATAGGACTAACGTTTTCAGCGGACATGAAGCGTATATTGAACTCGTTGTTTCGTCTGCAGTAAAGAAACTTGAGTCAATGTGACGAGCTAGACAATTTTTTATCCACAGAATCTATCTTACATATTTATAAGTCTACCATTCGTCCTTGCTTTGAATATTGCTACTACATATGATCTGGTGTTCCTGCTATATGTTTCGAGATTCACGATAAAATCCAAAGAAGAATCTGCAATATTATTACTCCTAACCTAGCATCTCATCTTCAACCACTTTCCAACCGCTTTAACTTAGCTTCTCTGTCTGTGCCTTTTCTATAAATACCTTAGCGTAAACTCTATGCTAATAATTTCTTCTATTGCACTTCTCGCTTGTGGAAATCTGTTCGCCTCTCTGTCAACCTTGATCTTCAAGAATTGAAATGCAATGTTAATTGTTATTTTCTATCTTCTTCATTGTTGTGCATATCTTCTCTCCATAATAGTATATTTTTCTCGTATTTTCTAACACTCAGTAAGCCCTGTCTTTCTTAGTGGCTTTATTTCCTTGCTTGGGGTGAAATGATTAAAAAAAAAACTATTAATAAAATTCCATAATTCCTCGTGAAAAACTTGGAAGACTTTCATGAGTGAGCAGAAGATGCGGAGATTGGAAGAGGACTATTAAAAGATATTCAGAGAATCGCCGAAGATGACAAATGCCACAGATTTGCAGGGTACTTTTAAGTCGTAACAGCTTTCAGAGTTATGGTAAACGATAAAAGAAAAACACTGTAAAGTTTCAAATAAAATAACCTGCCTCCAAATGGGTCAAACAATAGATAATAAATCTGTTAGAGGAAGCTAATTTCCTAACCCTATAAAGGACGATAACTCAAAATCAACTGAGTTACTTCCCTTGTCTGTGAAAAGCAGCGCGCCACTTTTGAATTGAACATGGCGACAAACTAACACGAACATAGAACTCATTGTTTCAATCCATTTAATCATTAACAGCAAATACATAAAAATTCCTTATTTATTTGCTTTCATTTTTATTCGTTTTTGTTCATGCCAACAGCCTGGGATATTTAAAAAAAAACTTTTTCAGAAGCTATTATACACTGACGGACCACTTTTTAGGCCTTGTGCTAAAACAAACTTCATTTACTAAGCAGATGTCTTACAGTCATATCACGTTGAAACACCGTTTCCCGTACGAGCTTGGTCAGTATCTAGATGGGTAAACGCTTGGGGATACCAGCTGCAGGAAGTGCAGGTGGTGTCATGGATAACGAGTCGGAATAACGCGTCGGAATTGGAAATCGGAGAGCCGTGTTTCAATTCCATTTGGGTTCATTAGATTCAAGATATCCTTGAAAAACGTATCAATTCACGTCCTTCTTCACCCCCTCCCCCCTCAGCTATGGTTCAATTTGTATAACTTGCATCAGTAATTCATTATTATCTCCCCAAAATCTTTACAATCTAAAGCTGTTTTCTCGTTTGGTTTGTTTTACGGTATATCAACCTCAATGGATTTTCTTAATGCCGGCAAGATTTTTATTGCTGGTAATAATTTTTTCTTCAAAAATTCATTCCTGGTAATGATTTTTTACTAAAATTTATTGCTGGTATTAAAACCTACTTTTATACTTTATAGTGTTTTCACCCCAGTTTGGGGGTTAACTATTTGCCCATAGCTGGGACCTAACAGGTCCTACCACCCCGATTCAGGGTGGACCTCGAAAAACCAGCAATTAAGAGGTGGTTCTACGCTCCTTAAAGCCTCCTGATCAGCGGCCTTGCTGTTGAATGTAGTTTATCGTCTTACCCAGGACGGGATATTTTCTGGCTTTAAATAACATGAAAAAGGTAGATAAGCCGTAAAAAGCAAATCAGTCATTCACTCAGTACTAAACAAGGCGCCTTCTATTGGAGCAAAGATTTTTTCCCCCCGAGAATATTACTTTACTGTGAGCGCTCTACTTTTATAACCTTATGCCAGACTAAATTAAGTAAATTGCGTGTCTCGGTTTAAACAGCTAACTTGCCTTGGAGAGCATTAAGGGTCGTAATATCATCGATTCTGACCAAGCATCTCGACTTCAATCACTTTCCTATCGATGTGACCTGACTTATGTCTTTTCTACAAATATTTGATGGTAGTTGTTCTGATGTCTTCCTCCTTTAAACGTACGACTAGATTGGCAAATAGGTCCCACCGTTTTACTGTTGAACTAACTAGATGCAACCGTGCGTTCTTTTCTAATAGTTTGTTTTCTCGTACTTCTCACTTGTGGAACTCCCTTCTGATTTCTTACTTCCCTGCAACCTACTGTCTTTAAAAATTTAAATGCGACGCCAAAGGCTATTTTCTGTCTTCCTGAATAATTTTATTTTACTGTCTTTCCTCCTCACTAAAATCTTCTCATTCTCTTTCACTCCCAGTAACCATTTGCGTCCTAGTGGCATTATCGCCATCTTAAAAAAATGTCGGTAGTCTCCGATTACTGGTAGCTTTGCTTTAAATTAGTAAATCATTATGGGAACCCCTATGCTGGAACCTTATGCCAGACTAGTGGAAAATATCGTCTCTTACCGACAATACACTAACCAAAACCTTACAATGCGTACGCATGGCAATGGACCGTCTTCTTTTTCCATTTATTGAATACAAAAACAGTCGGACATGAAGTTGGTTTGCAGAAACCGACCGGAGATGAAGCCATTAAAAATGACTGCTCTGCAACTGGCTGTGGAAGATACAGTTTCCGAAGCCTTTCTTTCCTCCCTAGTAATTCTTATTCATTTTTTCCCCTTTCCGTCTCAGCTATTTAATCTTAGGAACGTTCCCCCCACTGCACTCTTTCTTTCGTTTTCATATTTATTCTGCCTCCGCATTTCAACATTACTTGGCGTTAAACATCTTCTCACACTGACCAGCAAATACATCTTGCTATAAAAAAAACTGTTACATGTTACGAAAAGTTTTAAGAACAAGGAGGGCACCATCTTTCCATTTTCTCCGACTGTTCCCACATACACACCCATACATACACATATATATATATATATATATATATATATATATATATATATATCAAAGTGTAGGAGAACGAACAGTAAGATTACAGCGTTCAAAACATTAATTTAAAAATAGTGCTCAACACATAAAGTAGAGCCGTAAATATTTATTTATATTATGCAGTGTTACATTAGAACATGCACATATCCACTACAAACTTGTACATTTTTGTTTCAACCTCAAAAAAAGGGAAAAACGTTTTTTAGACGTCTCATCAGGTGGGGAATTATGCTGGGAAACGATATGCTGTACTACTTGGCATTCGCACAGGAAGCTCCAATACAAACATTTCAGAAGATTTGGGTGTCAATCTGAGGAAAGTGCAGAGGATCTGAAAAGAGTTGGATGAGTCTAACGGTGATTACGAAGGAGTTTGGAGTGATCACTTGTAAGAGCAACGTTATGCCTCCATTAATCTTCCCACAAGGCCCCAGACTCAACATGGAGGCTATATCAAGTGCCTTGAGGAGCCAGTACTGCCCTGGGTCAAGAGGGTGGCTGCTGAAAGACCTTATGTCAGTCAACAGAACTTTGTAACGTGCCACACAAGAAGAAGAATCCAGTCATGGCTATCAGACAATTTCTGCGACCACATCACCCTTTATATCTGGCCAGGTAACTCCCCAGACTGCAACCCCCTTGATTATTATGTATGAGGCGCAGTTGAGCGAGAGACCAACAAAACTCCTTGTAACACCAAAAAGGAACCGAAGGCAACGATTATGGACGCATTCACCAACTTAAACAAGGAGACCATGGAGAAGAGATACAGGACATTCCGAAGTCGTCTGGAGGCCGTGGTTGAAGCTAATGGCGATTTTATTGAATACATTTACTTTCTAGCATTTCAAGATATTTTTGCGTAATTTTATTAAATATTTCTGTTCAAATGAGATCTCAGTGTTATTTTCATTTTTTGCGTAATTTAGACAACAATTTATCCATCGCACCTTGAAAAAGCATATAAGAGACATTAGAAGTGATGATGTTCAAAGTCAACTTCCACCACACGTAGATGATTTATGAGCCACTGTCGTACACACAACAAATGAATGCAGTGTTGTAGGGTGGAGTTTAACTGCTGGACTGAACATGTCACTGATGGTCATACTTGCTTTGTGAGTCACTATATATATATATATATATATATATATATATGAAGAAATATAGTCTTACGGTGTGCTACATTTATGGGATAAAGTGCTCAATATCAAAGATAGAGCGTGTGTAAATATAAAAGTCAACATTGCAGTCAACACTTAGAAGCAACAGGCTGTTTCCTGTTAGACGCAATCGCCAGGCCACGAGTGTTGGTCTTTTTTCTCGGCTATTTAGATATACGGGTCAATGGTGTATTGTGGGCAGTTTATTTTTGCGGCTATTTTGACAGAAGTCGTTTATTTGTTTGTTTATTTATTTGGGTTAATTTATTTTGCTTGTTTTTATTTATTTTTATATTTTATTTTAATTTTTATAAATAAAAAATAAATAAAAATAAACCAACACTCGTGGCCTGACGATTGCGTCTAGCATGAAACAGCCTGTGGCCTCTAAGTGTCGACTTCAGTGTTCACTTACATATATATATATATATATATATATATATATATATATATATATATATATATATTTTAATTATAATATTATATTTTAATTTCAATTAAAAGGTGCAATTAAAATTTATGAATTCATGAATCATTCATACAAAAAAAAACAAATATAGAGGTTAATGATTTAAATGGCGAGAATACATCGTCGCAAACAATATAAATAAGATACATCAACCCCGTTTATAAATTCCAGTTGCATAAGGCCTTTTTAATTTTTTACAAGCTTTCGTCTTTTCCTACAGACATCATCAGGTATGGAAGTAGATTTTGTTCTTGTTTTTACTTCTCAGTAATAAGAGGACAATGAAAATAGAGATGTAATCCGAAAAAATGCTATAAGAAATGTGTTATTGTTTTGGAACGTGCGGTCGCAACGCTGAGTTTGAATTTAAATTTTAAGGTTGTGCGTTTTTGTACAAATATAACAATCAGAGAATTCTTTTTACTGGTAGATTTTCCGTCAATATGGCATGAACTATATTGTTCAATAATTACAGTAATGTCACACTTATTATCCGAAAGTTGCGCGTTGGATCAGTTATTTTAATTTCACTTAAAAGGTGCAATTATAATTTATAAATTCATCAATCATTTATATAAAAACAAATACAGAGGTTAATGATTTAAATGGCGAGAATACATCGTCGCAAACAATATAAATTGAAATCATTAACCTCTATATTTGATTTTTGTATGAATGATTCATGAATTTATAATATATATATATATATATATATATATAGATAGATAGATAGATAGATAGATATATTTGACCAAACAGAAACTTGACGAGAAAGATTTTAATGTCGGAATTTTCGGATATACCTGTGTCATTTCTCGACCAGGCAAGAGATGAGAAAATGGAACAAGGAAAATAAAGTGCGACTTTCTTTGCCGGGGAATGTGTTTTTTGTTTTGTTTTGTTTTGTTTTGATTTCTCGTATATTTTGTAATACTGAAGAGATCTAGTAGTTTGCGGGGTTGGTGTTTGCCACGATTAGGGCTGTAGAGCGTCTCTAGAAGACTAGTAACCTGTAGCGTGGAAGCGTGGAAACTGTATTCATTTACTCTGCCTAAAATTCTTATTCAATCTTAGAATGCGTGAATCTACTATATATATATATATATATATATATATATATATATATATATATATATATATGAAGAAATCGTGTTCTTTTTGTGTGGCATCGCTTCCAAAAAGTCATGACACCTGACGTTGCCGTAAACTATTTCAAATTTACAACTTTCCAAAGAATGCTGCCTGCCACATAAACGCCATATTGGTTCTTGAAAATGACTGACAGGACCGGAAGTACTTGAACTAAATATGAAAACAAACATGAATTTTGGACAGTCTATCCAAAATTTCGAGCTAAAGACACATTTTATTAAAAATATTGGAAAAAAT
>OZ010600.1:79290833-79330833 GCA_963932145.1 Acanthosepion lycidas | reverse complement strand
CCAGTTTGTAGATTTAATGCTACATCTAAATATTGGACAACCTTCTGATTCATATCGACCACTATTACAAAGTCGAGGCTTTTGAAAATTTTGAAAAGCATCTTTCTTATTTTGTCATTTACTCTTCTGTTGCCTGGCACTGTCATCAGCCTGTCATCCCTATATAGGCCGTGTTTGTCAATGTGTACTATCTCGTTGATCATATATATGATATACAAGCCCATTAATTCTGACGCCTAGCGCAGTCAAACGAACCTTGAGGTACATCGAAGTAAAATTATATCAGTTAGTTCAGGTGGTATATTGACAAAGCCCTTAGCAAAATCCTTTTTCATATATTGATGGATAAAAATTCTTGATGTCATATTTTATGGATACATTTTTATCTTTATTTTTAATTTCATCGAACCAAGAAATGCACTCACTTGTGCCCTTCCATTGCGTAGCGATCTTTAGTCAGACATAAAATCTAACCTAAAAATAGTAAACTTCTTAGATATAACATCCAAACTTTAAAAAACTATATACATCAGCAAAAACTCTAAACCGCCTCCGAATTTATTGAAGCATATACTTATATCCATACACAAAAGAATATCAACAAATTCCAGCAACAAAAAATATTCAACGAAAACAAAAAAAATAGCGCTTATCCGAACAAAATTAGAATATATAAAGGAAAAAACAAGTAAACACAATAGACAAATAAATATAACCTGGTTTAACCCACTCTACAACAATGCAACAAAGACAAAAATACGAAAAACATTCTTCAAAATAATTGAAAAACATTTCTCTAAACGCAAAATCTTTTTTTCAGAAGACTTCACCAATTCTACATAACATCTACGTGTAACCTTTACTTACTCAAAAGCATTTGTTTTTAGATTTCGTATGATGACTAAATTGTTGACAGAATTCCTATAGGCGACCAAAGCACTTTCATAATTTTCCCTATTTTCAATTTTTTTTTTCTTCTGTATTCTTCAAATCCTTTAATCTTTATCCTTCTACTACAGAACTTAGAAAGAACAAGTAATAGTCTAGTGATCCCCAATGCAGTTCATCATTCGGGACTTCTTCAAACACAAGATCTTCAGTGCTGGTTAAAGAAAAATATCCCCCCCAATAAGCACAGAGGCAACTCTCTTTTCTTAGTATGAGGAACAGCATTGTGATCAAATGTTCGATTTTTGCTTTGTCTAACATAACAAAAAAAATAATTGTTTATATGAAATTTTAACCAAATTGTTGGTTTGAATTTTCAGAATTAAAAGAATTTTCTTTTCTGACAAATGAGACTCACATTTCCTGTAAAGTTCATCATTCCTAATACTTGTAGTAACTCTTGTTTTAGGTCCGTTTAAATCTTTGCTTTACAGGTAATGTTTAGATTTAATTATTTCTCATATTGTTCAGATATTTGTGTAGAGCGCTATGTCAAAAGTTTCCACTTTTGTACAATGACTAATTAAGTCTGACAGAAATAGAGATGTTCTTGTAACTCAAACTTTTCTTTTATGAACACCTTAATCAAAAATCACCAACAAAATACGGTAAAAATCTGTTATAATTGCATGGATAACATGGAATATATAATAACAAAACACAATAAAAGAATACTCAACAAAGACAATAATAACCACAACAACACAAATCAGTAACACAACAACAAATGCAATTGTCGAAATAAAAACATTTTCCCACTTAACAACAAATGCCTAACTAACAACATAATACATAAAACTACCGTAACAAATGATACAAGCGCGGAAGCAAGACTTACATAGGAGCCACAGAAACAGACTTTAAAGAAAAAATTAATAATCATCAAACCTCATTTAAAACAGAAAAAAACAAAAATAGCACAACACTATCAAAATACATGTGGGCCCAGAAACAAAATAACATAATTACCAAGATGAAATGGAAAATTATAAAAATCTGATCCATACAGTAGCAAAAGCAGAAACTGTAAATTGTGCCCTGGTGGAAAAGTTAACAATCATCCCCTTCCAAGGATCGAAATTATTTATCGAATACGAGGAATAAAATAATGGAGAAATGCGGAGATTTAGATAAGCATCTACTTTCCTACCTTAATACTTATACGAAAAGAAAAGAAATACAACAGAAAACGCAATCTCATAAGAAACACAAACCATCATACCATCATACCAAACACCTAATCCATATCAATTCCAAACACAATACATCCAGAAATATCACCAGCAAAAACTATAATTTGTTGATACTCTTTCGTTTAGTGATATGGCTATGTGCTTGGAGACTTTCAAATCCTAATGTGTTGAATTTTTCTGTCGTCTTCTTTATACTTTTTTTTGTAGTTCAACGCATTAGGATTTAAAATAGACATAAAATGTAACCTATATATATATATATATATATATATATATATATATATATATATATATATATATATATGTTAGATTTTATGTCAATTTTAAATATATAGGTTTCTTATAGATTGAATGATATATCTAAGACGTTTACCATTTTTAGGTTACATTATATTAGGTTGGCGCAAAAATAATGTCGTTTTTGACCATTTTTTTTTTATTATCGTTCACCCATTTATCCAACTTTTTTGACTTCCCTATTTGCTTTAAATGGCGAACGACTGTTGAGTGGTCGACCTCGAGTTCAACAGCAACTTCTCGTGTGGTTTTGCGAGGATCGGCTTCAATTAAGGCTTTAAAATGTTCGTTATCAACCGCAGTCGGCCGGCCGCGACCGTCTTCATCTTCGAGGCTCTCATCACCATTGCGAGATTTCTTGAACCACCGTTGTGCCACACGTTCGTTAGTGGTTCATGGGCCAAACGCATCATTGATATCACGAGCTGTCTCGGCAGCTTTTCGGCCTAGTTTGAACTGAAACAAGAAAATCGTGAGGATTTGAATTTTGTCCATGCTGTCGAAAAGCCTGCAAAAAAATGAATGAAGACATTGAGAACGGTAACGAATAACACGATTCGAATAGATAGATAGAAAAACGCGCTTCAAAATGATATATGACATGGCTATATATATATCAATGAATTAATTCAGAAATCATATATAAAATAACATATGTGAGAAAACGACATTATTTTTGCACCAACCTAATATATTTATTATATATATATATTATATATTATATATATATAATATATATATGATATATAATATATATATATATTCGAATATTATATATATATTATATTATATTATATTATATATATATATATATCATATATATATTATATATATAATATATAATATATATAATATGTATATATATATATATATAATGTAACCTAAAAATGGCAAAAGTCTTAGATATATCATTCAATCTATAAGAATATATAATATTATATATATATAATCTAACCTATATATATATACAACATTTGAATATACATATATATATATTATATATATATAGTATATATATATATATATAATATACATATAATATAATATATATTTAATATTCGAATATATATATATATATTATATATATAATATATATATAATATATAATATATATATAATATATTATATTTATATTCGAATATTATATATATAATATATATATTATATATATTATATTATATATATTATATACATATTATAAATATATATACATATTATATATATATATATATATATATATATATATATATATATATATATATATATAATGTAACCTAAAAATAGTAAACTTCTTAGATATATCATTCAATCTGAAAGACAAACTATATGCATCAACGAAAAAATCCAGCCAGCCTACTAAATTATTGAAGACACATACCCATATCCATAAAGAAAAAAATATCAACGACTTCCATCAAGTTTCAAATATTCAACGAATGCCAAAAAAAAACATATGAAACTGAATTACGAAATAGCGTTTATCCTAACAAACTGGAATATACAATTCCATCCAGAAAAGAATAACCACAATATCAACAAAGAATAAACAAGAAAATAATACCCACCCATACAAAAAACACACAAAACCCAACATACAGATAACTATAACTACACCTCTTATTAAATGCAGGAAAACGCTGAAACGCTTTTCACAACACCGACAACATTATCAAAATAATAAGCACCAAAATAATAGCCAACCACACAAAACTCAGATTAATTACCATAACTATACGTTTTAAAAAACGCAAAAACAAACACAAAATATATTGTAAAAAAACGCGAACGCATATAGGAGTAAGAAGGCCTAGACACATCCACATAACACACACAGGCGCAAATAGATAATCATACACCAATGAAAAAACACAAAACAAACAATTAATTCATTTGACATCACCAACAAAAAACTGTTTTCATACAACTAAACACAAATACCAAACACTAAGTATAAAATAATACAATGCACTAAAAATACATGTCCAGTTAACACAAACGGACACATAAACACAAAAACAAACACGCAATTAGAAGCACAATATATTTAACAGAATTACACAACGCACAAAAACATATGCACAAACAAAAATTCAGCAATAACCTAAACTAAAATAGTTGAAACAATACCAAAGTTAAACAATATACTAAGCATAAACCAATGAAGAAAATGGTAAAGAAACAACTGTTTTTTCATAGAACTAGACACAAGTATAAAAAACTAAGTAACGTTAAATAATACAACCTACTAAAATATATTAAAACACTAAGTAAAGTTAAATAATACAACCATTCAAAAATACATATACAATTAACACAAACACACGCACAAAGACACAATTAAACGCCCGATACAGTAATCACAAACACAAGCACACGGACGCACATACACGAACACGTAAACATACACGTGCGGGTGAGTGTGTGCGTCTATGGTTTTGTATGTGTATGCGTGCATGCGTGTACATACATAGGTACGTGCACAAACATACACGCACCCACAAACTTCCAATCATCATCTAAATTAAATAGTCAACATTAAACCAGAGACCAACGTAGAAGGGAAAGAAAATCTACAATCAGTCAACACTCATCAAGCGAAAAGAAACGAATAACACACTCATACAACAATAAAAGTACAAGAGAATCGAGAAATGTCAGCAGTTTAACTCTGTTCCAAGGAGTAGTTATACATATATAGCCACGAATCTCGGAAGTAAACATGAATTAAGTGAAAAACCTATTTCATATGAATTCTATTTTTTTTTTTCGTTGAATATAAGGGACAAGGAAAATTTAAATAATTTTTTAAATTAATTTTGACACTGCTTTACTCCCACCAAAAAGAATTCTGGAAAAACTAAATAAAAAATAATTAAATTTTCCTTGTCTGTCATATTTAACGAAACATGTTCAAAAGTAATTTTGCTGCCGAAGTCTAAATTAATATATATATATATATATATATATATATATATATATATATATATATATATATATATATATATATGAGAAGGGGAATATAAGTGCTGACATGATTAAATTATTCTTTTCAGTTCTACCAACTCTCACCAACATCATGTAAATTTGTTACAGCATGATTACAATTTTAAACTAATTTACCCCGCGAGTCGATTAATTTGGTCTAAATTTACTAAACTTATATGGAAAATCCCCATATCCATATAGCTAACACTGTCTATAGGAGTATATATGTGCACACATGCATATGTTTATATGCATATAATAAAGTACTTATATATATATATATATATATATATATATATATATATATATATATATATATATATATATATATATATATATATATATAAAACACTTTATTTACTTTCATATATAACACAGAAGCCCAGAGAAAGAGTGCAGCAAAAATCAAACGAATATAGATTCCGATTGTGCCAGAGAGACAAGGATTCGTCCAATTCATGAAAGAAAGGATTCTTTCTCCGCTTTCTTGCTTCCATCCTCGGCTTTCGACTGCCTTCCGGATTTCGCTCTGGTCTTTTCTTCTCATTTCGGCACTTTCCGTTTGTTTCCGGCTTTATGCCTCTATCCGGCGTTAAATCTTTACTTCATAGGGAACATCAAACACTATTGACGAATAAAACACGTGACCATCTCCGTTGAGGGAAACCTCGTTGGAAAAGGGCCTACTAAAAGTCTGATGACACATCTGTTTCTATGTGGGTCATGTAAATCTTATATTGTTTATTATTATTATTATTATTATTATTATTATTATTATTATTATTATTACTGATTCAAACGCAACATCCTTTTCACGTGAAAAGTTATAAAAAAGACTTTTTTATGCGTATAGATCTAACTCAACTGCTCTTAATGTAACAGTGAAGGTGTGGTTTGAAGAACTAATTTCTAATTAAAGATTTTCCTTTCATTCTTCCACAACAGATGCACAATAAATGTAGGGTTTAGGCTGGCTTCCGAAAATGGCGGCCGAAGGACATAGAAAAGCCATATCCAATGTGGAAAAGAATCTTGTACAGCAAGTCATTTATGGAAGTAGATATACTATTAGTTCTTCCCAGGTTCGATAAAATTCAAAAAAGAATCTGCAATGTTATTAGTCCTGACCTGGCATCTCGGCTTCAGTCACTTTCCCACCGCCGTAACGTTGTTTTCCTGTGCCTTTTCTGTAAATACTTTCATGGTATTTGTTCTGATGAACCTTCCTCTATAGTGCCTAGACTTTATGAATTTAAGTGCAATACTAGAACTTTTACATTTGAACTGGCTAGATGTAACCATGACTTCTATGCTAACAGTTTCATTTCTCACACTTCTCGCTTGTGGAACTATCTTTGCTTTCCTTTCAAATTTGATCTTCAAAAATAAAATGCAATGTTAATCATTATCTTCTGTCTTCTTGATTTCCGTTCTTTTATTGTCTTCTCTCCTTAATAGTGTATTTTTCTCATATTCTCTAACACTCAATGACCGCTTGCGTCTTAGTGGCTTTATTTGCCTTGCTTGGGGTGAAATGTTTTAAAAATGGTGACTCTTGTGTAATATATTACTATTAGAGACGAAAGAGCATCGTTCTTTTCTTCTATCGCCTCAAATTGAAAAACTGTATAATATTACAGGAGATCGACGACTTCTATGAGCAATAATACGGATATGCGAAATGCAGTTTTGGTTGCAGCTGTACATATAATGTTCTACTAGCACAGCCTGCGATATCCCGATAAGAAATAACAATCAAAGTATATACCGTATGATTTTTCGCATAAACCATAAATATGTAAAAATCTGCAATGATACAGGTTCTGACCTGGCATCTTGGCTTCAGTCTCTTTCTCAACGCCGTAACCTAGCTTCCCTGTGCCTTTTCTATAAATACTCTCGTGGTAGTTGCTCTGATGAACCTCCCTATATTTTGTTTAGTTTCTTGTATATGAAATTGTAATCATTGTAAATATTCATTTGGTGTTTTATTTTTAAAAGTTTTTATTCCTCACCGCCACAGATAAATTATACGTATAGGAACTAGTAAGGACTTCAGTATCTGTCAATATTTCTGAGATGAGGTATTATGTACACTATTTACATTATTCGGACTATTGTCCTCATCTTTGTCGCCATATTTATTACAACGTTTCGGCCCTGCAGTATTTGTCTATATTTCTGAGATGAGGTATTATGTACACTATTTACATTATTCGGACTATTGTCCTCATCTTTGTCGCCATATTTATTACACCGTTATCAGAGTAAATACAAAGGATCTGCGGTCCATATAACATCAGGACAACCTTCAAAAGTTGGACGACACTTCGCAGATATCTCTCCCGAGTAAGAACCCCGATAGAAGAGAACATGACTAAAGACTGTGTACGCTATCCTGTGCAGCTGCGGAAAGAAATATTATGTTGTTGCAAAAATAATGACGTAATAATGTCGTTTTTTGACGTATTTTTAACGTCAAAAAATGACATTAACACGTCATTATTTTTGCAACAACCTAATATAAAGAGGAGACAGGCCGCCCCCTTAAGGTAAGACTTCAAGAACACCACAAAGCTGTAACACGAGGGGATGTTGAAAAATCAGGCGTGACCGACCACATATGGAGAGAGAAGGTAGATCACCACCCTCTGTGTGATCAGGTTGAGATCATAGACAAGGAACACCATTGGAAAATTTGTAAACTTAAGGAATCAGCACATATGCAAGGCAAAAAAATCTCCTGAGGCGACCAAGCATAGAAATGGATACAATATGGGAACCAGTAACAAGGAGTGCCAGAGAAAAAGCGATAATAACAACAAAAAGTTGCAATATGAGCTCTGGTAAAAACTTGTAATGATAACAGCAAAAATTGCAATATGAACACTGGTAAAAATAGTTGCTGAAGACATTAGTTTTATAATACCCAGAAATTCATGCACAGATGTCCTGTGGAACAGTGGATAAAGACGTTAGTTAAATCCAGTGACAGGACCGAAACAGTGTGAGTTCAATACCCGGTTAAGGCAGTGGAGAACTTTCAGAGGGGAATTAGCAGGAGATAACTGATAACTGACATCCATTAAACATGGCACGTGGAACTAGAACAGTCTACCCCAGTGAGTGAAATAAAGGGGTCAGTTCGACGTCCAACCACATGAAGAAGGCCCGCGCGTACAATGGTAATATATATGGCAACAATACAATGGTAATACATATGGCAACAAAAATGAGAACAATAATGCAAATAGGGTAGTTAGAATTTCATATTATTGTAGCTGGTGTAAGAATGTGTTGTTTTGGTGTAAGGAATACGGTTGTATATTTGAGTCAGTAATCGTGGTTAGCTAAATTTTAAGCTAAGCCAGATTGAAAACATTTGGCCTTGTGCCACATATTTGTATTATTCAAAGTAAATATTGCTTTCCTCGATGGTACATTAACTTTAAGTGTTTACGCGCAGCACTATATTGGCGGCAAGGTGTCATCATTTAATCGTAAGTTCTATGCTAACAGTTTCTTCTCTCGCACTTCTCGACTGTGCATTTCTTTTCCGGCTTCTAAAATTGCCTGTCAATTTTTAATCTTAAAAAATGTCATCCGTTATCTTAAGTCTTCTTAATTCTTGTTCTCTTATTGTTCTCGCTTCTTAATAGTGTTTTTTCCCGAATACTCGGTACGCCATTGCATCTTACTCATTTCATTGACTTGCTTGGGATAAAATATTTAAAAAAAATATATGATCCAAATCAGTTTTACATCATCTTAACGATTATTACTGTTTCGGGGTGATAAATTTTCAGTATAATTATTTTATCCCTAGTTTGATTCCATCTTATTATTGTTGCTTTTTACATGAAGCATTTTCACTATTATTATTTTATTACTAGTTTTACTCCATCTTATTATTGTTGCCTTTTAGATGAAGTATTTTCACTATTATTATTTTATTACTAGTTTTACTCCATCTTATTATTGTTGCCTTTTAGATGAAGTATTTTCACTATTATTATTTTATTACTAGTTTTACTCCATCTTATTATTGTTGTCTCTAAGATGAAGCATTTTCACTATTATTATTTTATTACTAGTTTTACTCCATCTTATTATTGTTGCTTTTTAGATGAAGCATTTTCACTATTATTATTTTATTACTAGTTTTACTCCATCTTATTATTGTTGCCTCTAAGATGAAGCATTTTCACTATTATTATTTTATTACTAGTTTTACTCCATCTTATTATTGTTGCCTCTAAGATGAAGCATTTTCACTATTATTATTTTATTACTAGTTTTACTCCATCTTATTATTGTTGCCTCTAAGATGAAGCATTTTCACTATAATTATTTTATTACTAGTTTTACTCCATCTTATTATTGTTGCTTTTTAGATGAAGCATTTTCACTATTATTATTTTATTACTAGTTTTACTCCATCTTATTATTGTTGCTTTTAGATGAAGCATTTTCACTATAATTATTTTATTACTAGTTTTACTCCATCTTATTATTGTTGCTTTTTAGATGAAGCATTTTCACTATTATTATTTTATTAATAGTTTTACTCCATCTTATTATTGTTGCTTTTTAGAGGAAACATTTTCACTATTACTATTTTATTTCTAGTTTTACTCCATCTTATTATTGTTGCTTTTTAGATGAAGCATTTTCACTATTATTATTTTATTACTAGTTTTACTCCATCTTCTTATTGTTGCTTTTTAGATTAAGTATTTTCACTATTGCTATTTTATTACTAGTTTTATTCCATCTTATTATTGTTGCTTTTTAAATGAAGCATTTTCACTATTATTATTTTATAACAAAGTAGAACACTGTATTATTACTATTATAAGAGATTATAATAAAAACATGTTGAAATCGCTACACAAAAGTTTTCATGTTTCAATACTTTGATTGTATTGCTACAAGAGACGGGATAATCAAAGAATTGAAACATGAAAACATTTTGCTATTTTAACATGTTTTTATTATAATCTCTTATAATAATAAAAATAATAATAATAATAATAATAATAATACATTGTTCTACTTTGTTATAAAATAATAATAGTGAAATATATATATATATATATATATATATATATATATATAGTGTGTGTGTGTGTGTGTGTGATAAATAGTTTTAAGTTACGATGAATAGTTTTAAAGTAAAATATATAGTTTCAAGGAATGCTATATTGATGTGTAAAATGTTCAATATCAGAGACAAAGCGTATGTAAATATAAAATATATAGGTGGATATTGAAGCCAACGTCAAGATTGGTGCTATGATTGTATTCAAATATGAAATTGTTGCAACCTCAGTGTACTAATTTTACAAATAGATAGATAGATAGATAGATAGATAGATAGATAGATAGATAGCAAATCCGTAAGAGCAAATGATAATCCACGTCGTTCTTTTTAATATAAAATATTAAAAAGATAGATCTGTAGAGTGCTCACTTTGTAGACTACAGAGCAATATGCTAAACATCAAGAAAAATATTAACACGTCACGTAAACACGGAAAATACGATAAATACCCTACCATATTTTCGTGATGTGTTAGGATTTTCCTTGAAAGGGTCGCGGCGATATTTCCTATCTCGTCGCCTTTTTGTGTGTGTATATATATCTAAATATGTCTGCGTGTTTATGTATTATAATCTGATTGTGTTTGTAGTGTCTTATGCAAGATGTTATCCTCCCTTGCCTCTGTTTATCATTCAAATGTATCCATGTTGTCATGAAGTTCAGAGCAACATTTGATCTTAACGTTTATTCCAACTTAATTTCAATAAAAACAAAATAAATAGAAAAACATATGCATTTCTCTTCTTCCGTAATTTTATAATTTTAAACTTAATATACATTAAATTTAAATTTTAAAATTGGTAATTTTTAATTTCAAATTTTATCGTATAATTTAATATTCATTAGTTAGAATAAATTCTATTTTAGTCTAACCCCAACATTAAAACATTAACTAATTATTATAACCTTAGTTGGTTGTCAAGTTTTTTGAATTCTCATATACTTGTATTTTGATTGGTCATTCCAGCTTATGTAACAGCGTTTCCCCTAGCGAGGGATGTTTGATTGATTTGAACCTTGTAAAAGCCTTTATTCTACATTCAACACCATCACTTGACCAGACACCAGAAGTTTTGAAACAAAATAGCTATTTTTATAGTGATTTTATAACATATTTATGTTATAATTTTCGAATAAATGATTATATATATATATATATATATATATATATATATATATATATATATATATATATATATATGCACTTGAAAATGCTTGGAAACTATAATTACCTTTTATTCATGCAAGGTTGTTTTTGTCTAATGTAGATGGCTTCAATATTTTTTTAGTCTTATTTGCTATTGGATTTTGGATTATTTTGGTGTTGCTTGTAAGGAACAGTTTAATGTTACAAATGGTTCGTATGATGTTAATCTGATGTTTAATAGTACTTTGTTCTGATAAATGACATGTGAAACTTCGGGAAAGAGTGGCTGTTGTGTAATCTATATAAGACATATATCGTTTATTTTTTACGGAAATGCAATCTTCAGTTGGACAAATAAATTCTTGCGATATTATTGAAACAAAGGAAGTTCAGTTGACCGCTGATGACAATTCCAGAACAAAGTAACAATAAACAATTTTTTTTCTATCGTCTGCCAACCGCAATGATGGAGAAAGCATTACCTCGAACCATGGCCAGTGAGACACGCTGCAAGAGCCACTTCGTTTCGCGAGGCTCGTCCCTTAATCGAGACGCAATCGCGCCAATACTCCGAAGGAACGCCATCGAACGAGGGCCAATAACCCCTGAATAATAATAATAATAATAATAATAATAATAATACATTACACTGCCACAGGAATAAAAAAAAAAAAACTATCAGCAAGAGAATGTTTAACTATGTTTTTCATCTCTTCGTCCCGGGTGACGGACCCCGGCTCAACCGCGGACCTGATCAAATTACCGGTCGAAAATGTATCCGCACAGGTCGCATCCCAAATCAACGACTTCCCCATTTTAAAAGGAAAAATGGTAATGCCATCCAGCCGCTTTCCATGACCACGGTCGAGGCCTACGGGTTCGAGTTGGGAAAGCATAAATAAATAAATGATAAACTATATATTAGGCTGGTGCAAAAATAATGACGTAATAATGTCGTTTTTTGAGGTTAAAAAATACGTCAAAAAACGACATTATTACGTCATTATTTTTGCACCAACCTAATATAAAAGATAATTATATGTAAATGATATTGGCGTCTTTTCTACAGCTTTAATATGTCGATGTATTGTTTTTATTGCTATTTCATTATTTTTCATTGTGGCGCGTTTGAATTCTGTAGACGTATTTGATGATATGGTCATTAATTTTATCTTGAGAACATGGTTTATATGTGATGTCAACGAACACTTGTTTGAAACTTTTGTGATGTCAACGAATACTCGTTGTCCCTTTCGTAAATGCTCGTTGTAGTAGAGACTTTGTAATCGCAGATACAACTATAGTAACGCCGTTGAACAATACTGGTGTCAGACGCCTTCGAATATCACTCGCAGTAATAGTACTTGCTCGATAATACTCGTTCGAATTGTAACCACTGAATAGTGATTTGGTTAGAGAAATAGTATAGTGAATAGAGTAGAGAATAGCGGTCCGTATAGTAATAGAGGATAGACTAGAAATGATGATCCGTATAGTAATAGAGGATAGACTAGTAATGGAGATTCGTATAGAGGATAGACTAGAATAGAGCCATCAATTAGACACAAGCTTTATTCCATATATGCGTTTACTCTGTGGCCACTCGCACTAATAGTACTTGCCCGATAATACTCACTCGAATAGTAAACACCGAATAGTGATTCGAATAGAGAAATAGTATAGTGAATAGTATAGACATAGAGGATAGAATAGAAATGGTGATCAATTAGACACCACGCTAATTCCCATATATACATTTTCTTTACGTGATCGACTCATTCAAAATGGGATCGCCTGTGTTTGCTATCTGGCGATCTATGTTCAAACTACAGTGTCGGCAGCGATATTTTATTCCTATATAACAATATTAAAATTATTCTTGTGTAAGGTTAATCGTCAGCCATATCAATATGGAATTTTTTTTCATTAAGAAAATTGTTTCAGGTGAGGTGATTAATTCAAGGCAATAAAGCCACTAAGATACAAGGGGGTTACTGAGTGTAAGAGAATATGAGTAAAAGAAAACATCAGGATAGAGAACAATAAAAGAACAGCAAAAAGTTCATTGGAATACATTCGGGCTTGTGCAAATCTAAGCTATACTTAGAAAACTACTATGTGTATATGTTTCATTGTAATAATAAGTTCCCAAGTTCGAGCCTTACTCCATGCTGACGTCAGGCGTAAAATATATTGATAATGAGATTTTAAAATTTCAGTTATTTCAGAGCAGGAACTTATTGGGCAGCAAAATTTATTTAAATTTGAAAAAACGAAATTTTACTTTTAAAATAATCTTGAGTCAAAAAAAGCATTGCTCCATGCAAAACATTAGCTTAATTTTTCCACTAATCTAAGCTTTAAAAATTTTAAGCTAATGTTTTGCATGAAGCAAGGCTTGTTTTTTGAACCAACATTATTTTAAGCAGCAAAGTTTTATCTAAAAATGCTAAATTAAAATATTAGAATTAAAAATATTTTCCTTTCCTTAAAATTACAAAAGTTATCTCCCTTGCATGACAGAGCGAAAGATTTTGAATTTGATACGCTGTAAATGAAAAATGAAAAAACTATTTTGAATATTCTTTTCCTGGTTAATTTTCTACAGTCAGCAAGAAATTAAGTAGTGGACTTGAAAGGATTAAAACTGACGATTGCGTCTACCATTAAACAGCCTGTCGCCTCTGAGTGTTGACTTCAATGTTCACTTATATATATATATATATATATATATATATATATATATATATATATATATATATATATATATATATATATACCTGCAGACACCTTAGTAGATATTTGTTGTGTATGTACGAACCTAGATGATAATATTTTGTTGTGTCTTTTTTTCCTTGCCATTCCCTCCTCCGTTAAAAGTGTGTAGCTTAATATTTCAAGACATGTAAAAAGCGAAGCAACCGGTTTCGCTCCCGCTCTTCAGGCCTCTACGGGAGATTTAACTTAAATTAAAAACAACAGAAAATGTGTAATAAGAAGGGGAAGGATTTGGTTCACTGTTGTGTCCCCGTCGAACTCTTTATTTCATCACAACGTGCTGGTGGCACTTTATATCGTGTCCTGTAAGCCTTCCCTATGTAAACAGCGTGAATGTTTGTTGGGGCTCGCTCTCATTTGTCTCTAGCTCCTTGTGTTCAGTATTTTTTCTTCCCTTCTCCTTCTCATTACACATTTTCTGTCGTTTTTAATTTAAGGTAAATCTCCCGTATGGACCTGAAGAGCAGAAGCGTAACCGGAATATTGCATATTTTCCAGTGCAGATATTGGCCCACCCTGTCACGTCGGGTTTTATACTCAGTGGGTTTCAATATCGTGCAACCTGATACAAGATTATTATTATTATTATTATTATTATTATTATTATTATTATTATCATTAGGTTGGTGCAAAAATAATGTCGTTTTCTCACATATGTTATTTTATATATGATTTCTGAATTAATTCATTGATATATAGCCATGTTATATATCATTTTGAAGCGCGTTTTTCGCTGTATCGAAGCGTGTTACTCGTTACCGTTCTCAATCTCTTCATTCATTTTTTTGCAGGCTTTTCGACAAAATTCAAATCCGCACGATTTTCTTGTTCCAGTTCAAACTAGGCCGAAAAGCTGCCGAGACAGCTCGTGATATCAATGATGCGTTTGGCCCAGGAACCACTAACGAACGTGTGGCACAACGGTGGTTCAAGAAATTTCGCAATGGTGACGAGAGCCTCAAAGATGAAGACGGTCGGGGCCGGCCGACTGCGGTTGATAACGAACATTGAAAGCCTTAATTGAAGCCGATCCTCGCAAAACCACACGAGAAGTTGCTGTTTGAACTCGAGGTCGACCACTCAACAGTCGTTCGCCATTTAAAGCAAATAGGGAAGTCAAAAAAGTTGGATAAATGGGTGAACGATAATCAAAAACATCGTCAAAAAACGACATTATTTTTGCACCAACGTAATATTATTTCCTTGGATTTCTGTTGTATACAGATTTCCCTCCGGATCCCAACCAAAGACCTAAGGTCAGAAACGGCTTCATGACATCTTCCACTGATTATTTTTTGTAAAAAATAAGACAAACATCACACACATTTTACATAGATAAAGGCCTTTGTAATATGTGAGCTGTACTTGTGAGTACATTTTTTAGGATCCCTTTAATGAGTTTATCAGTCCCTTTTCCACTAAACCCTGGTGCTCCAGTTACAACTGGAAATACTGATGTCCTCAGGAGCCACATGTTTTTAGATTTTCAATTCAAGATCTAAGTATTTTGATATTTTTTTAAAGATACATTACAGACTGTAGGGTCTGCCATGTCAATAAGAAAGCATATTCTATATTTGTGATCTTTGATTACGATGTCTGGGCGATCAATTTTGATTGTTCTGTCTGTGTGTATTGTAAAGTCCTATTTCCTATGTCCTTTCCGTAACCGGGTCTGGGTGGTGTTCATATCAATTTATAGCAGTTTCCTTTCTGTAAACGTTGCAGATTTTCCAGGGCAGTTATTGACACACTCTGCCTGTTTTTATATTCAGTGGGTGCCAATGCCGGTGCAACCTGATACAAGATGCTCAATTGTTTCTGGATATTTAGAACACAATCTGCATTTTGGGCTAACACAATTTTTCAGTATGAATGCGTGATAATTTCTAGTTAGCAAGCATTGGTCCTGTGCGGCAAGAATAAAATATCATTATTATTATTATTATTAGCTTGGATATCTTTTATATACACATTTCCTTCCGGGTCCCAACCAGAGACCTAAGGTCAGAAATGACTTCATGATATTTTCCGCTGATAATTTTTTGTAAAAAAAATAAAAATTAAAATATATATTACAGACTGCAGGGTCTGCCATGTCAATAAAAAAGCACATTCAATACTTGTGATCTTTGATTACGATGTCTTGGCGATTAACTTTGATTGTTCTGTCTGTGTGTATTGTAAAGTCCCCTAAAACAAGTCCTATTTCTGCGTCTGAGTGATGTTCATACCATTTTCTTGGAGTTTCCTTCTCGTGCAAATATTGGCCCAATTATTATTATTAGTGGTAGTTAGTAGTAGTAGTAGTATAGAATTAGAGAGCTACGCAACAAAAAATGACGCTAACCCAGTATACCCATCATAACACACAACAAGCAACGCGGACTTCTGAAGCAAATATCCTCAATGTAGTACTTTTTCGGCGGTACAGACTCCAACGCCCCAAATATAACTGACGCAATACTGGCCTGAACCGCCCACATTCTGACAGCCTCAATCCTGGGCTCGGTGTAGTTTTTAAGACTGTCAATTTCTTTAACTTCGACATTATGGTCACCAGGAATAGACATGTCGACGAGGAGGCGTTTTCTTGATTCTTTGCCAATGAAGGTGAATGTCTGGTTTGGTGGCCTCGAGGATGAGATCTGTTTAGATGTTGAAATCCCACAAGATCTTGACGGTTGTTTACGCTCAACTTTTTTGGCTTGTGGCGGTACCATTTCAAGTCAGTTGAAGAGTTCTTGGATTGTGTGTCATGGTGGTTACTGTACGAAGCATCCCCTGGGGGAAGTTTTAAGGAATTAAATTACCTGAACAAGTGTGGTTAACTCTTTCTATTAAAAAGTTTCATTCTATTGTTCTAGGAAAGAAAATGGCGAAAGAGTGTGGCAAAATAAACGATACGAATGATGAAAGATAAATAATAGAATGGAGGAATGTGACGCTAAATCGAAACAAAGAGAGAATGAAAATGAAATTTAAGAAAAAAAAATACAGAAGATAGAAGAAATGAAAGAAAATTGAGCAAAACGGAAATTCTGTGTGTAAGATTTGAATTTTAAAAAGACGATCAAAAGAGAACGAATAAATGTATAAGCACACAATAAGTTTTTTAGTTTTGGCAAAGAAACTTGGAATTTTAAATAAAAGACAACGAAAAGAAAGTTTTCATGAAAAATGAGTCCGAAGAAAACGAAATGTAAAAACAAAAAAGAAACATTAAATATGAAGTATGCCATGGTTTATTTTGTTTTACGGCATATCAATGGGTTATTTAATACTGACAACATTTTTAGGATAGATTCGTATGAATAGAATATGTATTCTTTGCTTTAGATTGGTTTGGTTTATTTTGTTTTACGGCATATCAACCTCAATGGGTTATTTAACGCCGACAACATTTTTAGGATAGATTCGTATGAATAGAATATGTATTCTTCGGTTTAGATTGGTTTGAATTATTTTGTTTTACGGCATATCAACCTCAATGGGTTATTTAATGCCGACAGCATTTTTAGGGTAGATTCGTATGAATAGAATATGTATTCTTTGGTTTAGATTGGTTTGAATTATTTTGTTTTACGGCATATCAACCTCAATGGGTTATTTAATGCCGACAGCATTTTTAGGGTAGATTCGTATGAATAGAATATGTATTCTTTGCTTTAGATTGGTTTGGTTTATTTTGTTTTACGGCATATCAACCTCTATGGGTTATTTAACGCCGACAACATTTTTAGGGTAGATTTGTATGAAGAGAATGTCTATTCTTTGGTTTAGATTCGTTTGGTTTATTTTATTTTACGGTATATCAACCTCAAGGGGTTATTTAATGCCAGCAACATTTTTAGGGTAGATTTGTATGAATAGAATTTCTATTCTTTGGTTTAGATTTGTTTGGTTTATTTTGTTTTACACCATATCAACCTCAATGGGTTATTTAATGCCGACAACATTTTTATTGCTGGTAATATGTTTTTCTTCAAAAATCTATTTCTGGGAATATTTTTCCTTGAAGAAATCTATACCTGGTCATATTTTTTCCAAAGAATGTATAGCTGTTTGTATTGCTAGTACTTTTCTTTTTAGTACTGCTGATAATAATTTTTCCTTCAAAAATTATTGCTGGTAATATTTCTTTTTTTCCAAACTATCTCTGATATTAAAACGCATTTTTATACAAGTTTGGATGTTAGCTGTTTGCCCAGAGCTGGGACCCTGAGAGTTGCTACCACACGGGGTCAGGGTGGCCTGGGAACACCAGCAATTGAGAGGTAGTTCCGCGCTCCTCAAAACCTCCTGATCAGAGGCCTTGCTGTTGGACGTAGTTTATCGTTTTACCCAGGATCGGATGTAGTTTATCGTCTTACCCAGGACGATTGAAAGTAAGTGAATGTAAAGAACTCGTCTGGAATTCGAACTCGGCTCTTCGATTCCTCAATCCGAAATACAAAAAATACATAAAATAAAAAAAGATGTTTAAAAAAAAGAAAGCAAAAAAACAACGTGGGAAAAAAAGGAAAAAAAAAAACAGAAACATTGTTTTCTAAGGAATAAAATAAAATGTAACAGAAACAACCACAAAAAAAGAAGCCGAAACGAAACCCAGAACTGCCAATCCTTCTTTTTATAAAAAAATATTTACTCGACATTTCTTCGTTTAATTTCTTATAATTTTCTTTCTTTTGTAGACGTTTTTTTTTGTTTTTTTTTTTTTTTCATTCTCTCTTCCCGGTTTTCAAACATCATTTCCTTCTTTCTCATCGAAAATCTGTACGTTTTTGCTTGTTTTGTTTCGGGGTTTTTTTTCTGTTCATTTTTTTTTTTTTTTTTGCTTCTTTTCTTTCACGATTTTTCCTTCTGTTGCTTCATGATTCCATAAACATTTCCCTGAAAGACATCAGCAGCAACAGCTAGCGATGCAACAGCACCACACGCATGCGCGTTCGAATTCACATATGGTGTTTGAGCACAAATATAACGCAGACCTCGCTTTCTCTCGAACAAGAAATAGAGAAACAGCAAACACGAAGGCCAAATTGCAATCAATGAAACACATCTGCCCTGAATGAACGCGCATATTTCCGCAAAGAGATTCTCACTGGTGACAACAACAACAGAAATGAGTAAACAAGTCGTGGATGATCCTTTTGCAAGTCAATATAACATTGTATATCCGCATAAATAAACTTATTTGTTCATATATATATATATATATATATATATATATATATATATATATATATAAAGAAGAAATATAGTTTTAAGGAGTGCTATATTTATGGGATAATGTGCCCAATATTAGAGATAGAGTGTATGTAAATATATTTATAAATATACATATATATATACATTCATTCTATACATACAAATATTTAAGTAAATGCTCTGTTTTATAATAAACAATATTAACAACATTTACCGGGCTGAATGTCCGAGAAATTTTCTTAGAAAATATTCGTCCTCTGACCGGAATCGAACCTGTATCCTATACGGAACCGTCATATAGCCTGACGCGCCTTTAATCGATTTGGCCAGAGAGGAGCGTTCGGTTAGCCATGTTGATTTTACTGTTTTTAAGCTACAATCTTCCATCAATCTCTCACGTACATTCATATCTGCTCAAAGCGTATCCAAATGTAAACAAATGACGTCACACATTATGAAATGGACAAAGTCCGACAATTATTTTAAGACATTTTTATGTTCATACATTCTTTTTATAGATACAAATATTTAAGTAAATACTCTGTTTATAATAAACAGTATTAACAACATTTACCGGCCTGAATGTCCGATAAATTTTCATAGAGCAGATATGAATGTACGTGAGAGAATAGTAAAAGATTGTATTTTAAAGACAGTAAAATCGACTTTGCTAACCGAACGTTCGCTGTGGTCAAATCGGTTAAAGGCACGTCAGGTTATATGACGGTTCCGTATGAGATATAGGTTCGATTCCTGTCGGAGGACTAATATTTTCTATGAAACTTTCTCGCACATTTAGGCCAGAAAATGTTGTTTAATACTGTTTATTATAAGTAGAACATTTACTTAAATATTTTTTTATCTATAAAAAGAATGTATAAACATAGAAATGTCTTAAAATAATTGTCGGACTTTGTCCATTTCATATATATATATATATATATATATATATATATATATATATATATTAAAAATTTATCAGTGTTAACCTGTAGAAAAAGACAATATTTATAAATATAAATGACAATAGGAAAACTGTAATAGTTGCCGACGCGTTTCGTCCAATGTGGACTTTTTCAAGGTAAAAAACGAAATGAATTTATTAAAACAAAGTAACTAATAATAGCAAAAACAAAATGTCCCTAGCAACTGGAAGAATTTAGACAATTTATTACCCAAATATTAATCTACGCCCAGGCTTTTCCCTATTTCACCTTTCTTAAGAGAATTACTACTCTCCCAAACAAACGTACACAACAATATCGTGAAATCAAAAGAAAATGGTTGAATCACAGCAACCCAGCAATAATAACACTATCTCCACACGTGACAGCAATTGACGTAATTTTCAGTTATCAGTATAAGAATAGCGTTCTCTAAATTCTTCCAGTTGCTAAGGACATTTTGTTTTTGTTATTATTATTAGTTACTTTCTTTAAATGAAATGATTTCGTTTTTATAGCGAATAACATGTTTATTGAAAAAAGTTTGGAGATATTGTTATTATTGCAGTGTTGAATGATTCAAATATTTCCTTTTGAAAATAGCGTTCTCTAAATTCTTCCAGTTGCTAAGGACATTTTGTTTTTGTTATTATTAGTTACTTTGTTTAAATAAATTAATTTCGTTTTTGCCTTGAAAAAGTCCACATTGGACGAAACGCGTCGGCAACTATTACAGTTTTCCTATTGTCATTGATATATATATAAATATATAATTTATATACCGATATATTTAAAATTATATTTATGTATTTATACAGATAGATATAATCTATATAGATATATTTATAATAATATGTGTGTGTGTGTGTTTCTGTGTGTGTGTATTTGTTTTGTTTTTTTTTCTCTTGTATGCATACAAGTTTTGTTTTCTGTCCTCAACAGATATAATTTTTGTTTCTCTAAACCTTGGTTACTTTCGAACACATCCGACTAAACTATTAGTCATTTTAAGAGACTAGTGTTCTCTTTTAACATATAGTGTGTAAGCACTATTGTTCACGGTACATTGTAAATTGCAAACGAAAAGGACACTTAACATCAGGAAGAGAGACTTGAATTTTCTAGGGCCCATAATGAGGAAAGAGGGCTTGGAAAATTCGATACTCACAGGACAGACTGAAGGCAAAAGTGATAGAGGAAGCGTGGACAGGGTTTCTGAGAGTACAAAAATGTAAAATTTATTAAGATCTACAAAGGACGGGAAATTGTGGAGAGTCATGATCGCCAACGCTCAAAAGGGACACGGAAGAAAAGAATCTTACGATGTTGGGCAAAAGCATCTCTGGAGCAACCTATCCTCGGGCCAAACCCCTTATTTCCTCAACTTAATTTGTTATAATTTCTCCAGGCACCGAGATTTTTGAAGTGTTTAGAATTTCGTTTAAAGTAATAAAAAGAGATGTCATTCAAAGCGACAAAAAAGGAAAACAACAGTTTCTTTGTATGTACCATGACCTTTCAAGACGTAGGCTATCATGGCTCCCCACTTCCCTCTATCTCTTGCAGCTCCCAACAAGTTCCTTCCCTTAACTGTCTCTCCCAGACCACGTTTTATCATCCACTTGCTCAAGCCCACCAGGAATGTGACGCGCTGCTTTCCCTTGTCTCTCTTTCCTTCTATTCCACCCGTGAGTATCAGATTCTCCAAGGCCTCCTTCCTCATTATGTGCCCCAGAAACTTCAGCTGCCTCTTCCTGGCGTTAAGTATAAGCTTTCTCCTTGTTTGTAAACTCTCTAAGATTTCATCGTTGCTCACACGCTCGGTCCATGATATCCTTAGCATCCCTCTGTATAATCCCATCGCCGTCGCTTCGAGGCTCTTCTTCAGCTTTGAGGAAATCGTCCAACATTCACTGCTCAGTATTCGTTTCTTTGTTACCAAAGAAATCCTCCTGTCTCGCAATACTCTGCCTAGCTTTTGGAATGCGTCTTTGGCCATCCCAATACGTCTTTGGATCTCAGCGTCGCACTTATCGTCCTCTGTCAAAACACTTCCCAGATATTTAAATTTCCGCACCTGCTTGATTTTAGCGTCCCCGACCTGTATCACATAGTAGTTCAGGACTCCTTTCTTTGTTACCAACGAAATCCTCCTGTCTCGTAATACTCTGCCTAGCTTTTGGAATGCATCTTTGGCCATCCCAATACGTCTTCGGATCTCAGCGTCGCACTTACCGTCCTCTGTCAAAACACTTCCCAGATATTTAAATTTCCGCACCTGCTTGATTTTAGTGTCCCCGACATGTAGATCGCATTTCGGGTTCATCCTCTTACTGATGACCATGCATTCCGTCTTCTTGTTTATGCTTAGTCCTTTCTTCACGCTCTCCTTCGCTACCTTCTGTAGGAGACTTTGTAATTTCTTTTCTTCTATCAGTACTGTGTCATTTGCGTAATTTATGTTGTTGAGATTGTGGCCACCGACACTCAATATCGGTGGTAGGGTTTCCAATTCTCTCAGTATTCCCTTGCTGTACAGGTTGTACAAGTCGGGTGAGAAGACGCACCCTTGCCTTACGCCCCTTTATAATTTTGTATATTCACTGAACTCGTTCCTATGCGCATGCATGCTGTTTGCTGCCATTATAGGTTCTTGATTATTCTGATATCTTTCCCGAATAAGTCAATGTTGCTGAGCAATTCCAACAGATCCTTGTGGCGTACATTGTCGAAACCCTTTGCATAGTCTATGAAACATAAGTACACGTCCTTCTGCATTTGTATTGCTCTTTCTGATAACATTCTGAGCATGAATATCGTGTTCCTTGTTCCAGTGTCTTTAATGAACCCGCACTGTTCTTGTCCTATCCTGGTGTGCGCTCTATTCATCAGAATATGGATGGTGAATTTTGTCATGTCGCTCATTAGGCTTATTGTTCAGTGGAGTTCGTATTTGTTTGTGCCTGTTTTTTTAGGCATAGCTATGAAGATAAATTTGCTGAGGTCTTCTGGTATATCCCTTCTGTTATAGATTTCATTCGTTATTTCAGTGATCTTGTCTATTCCAAAGTCATCTGAGTCTGTCAGCATTTCCATTACAATTCCGTCTGGCCCAGCTACTCTGTTTCTGTTCAATTTGGCCAGTGTGGCTTTTACTTCTGTTTTCAAAATTCCAGGTCCATCAGTCGTTCTGTGTATTGCTTTTGTCGTGGAAGACTTTTCCAATATACTCACTCCAGCATTGAAGAATTTTTTTCCTTCTCTAAGATGAATGTTCCATCCTTTGAATTTAGGCAGGCCTGTTGAACATATCTTCTGTCCTGTTATTTGTCTTATTTTTTTGTGCATGTCTCTTTTGTTGGTAGCACTCAATCTTTCTATTTCTGCACATTTTTCGTTTCACCATTTTTTTTCAGCTTGCCTGCATTTGGTCCTTATTTCATTGTTTAATTTTCTGTACTCTGTCCCTTATTTTGGCAGAGTTTTCTGTCTCCTTTCCATCATGTTCAGAATCTCATCAGTCATCTATTTGTTTTTGTTTTTTTTCTTCTTCTTCTTTGTCCTGCCTCGTTTGCTGATGTCACTAAAGCATCTCTTAGTGTGTCCTATTTCAAGTTTCCATTGTGTGCTTCATATCTTTCCACATTGTCCATATATTTTTCTTTTAGGCTAGGGTCACTTGGGAGTTTGTTGTATTGCAGTTTGGGTGCTGCATTAGGCTTCCTCAATTTCCGTAGTTTCACTCTTAGTTTACATGTAAGAGGATGATGATCATTTTCACAGCCGGCACTTGGGTAGGTTTTGCAGTGAATCATTGCATTCTTAAATCTTGATGGTTATATAATCAATTTGTATTTTAGTTTCTCCTCCATGTCCATAGTTGTCTCGGATGTTTTTGGAACCATGTGTTGACTATTACCTGGTCACTGGCTGTGGACCATTGGGTTCATTTTACTCCACATTCATTGCGGGTTTCTAGTCCCAATCTTCAAATAGCACTCAATCTTTCTATTTCTGCACATTTTTCGTTTCACCATTTTTTTTTCAGCTTGCCTGCATTTGGTCCTTATTTCATTGTTTAATTTTCTGTACTCTGTCCCTCATCTTGGCAGAGTTTTCTGTCTCCTTTCCATCATGTGGGAGAATCTCACCAGTCATCCATTCGTTTTTTCTTCTTCGTTCCGTCTCTTTTGGGATGATATCGTTTGTTGATGTCACTGAAGCGTCCTTTAGTACGTCCCATTTCGAGTTTCCATTGGGTGCCTCGTATCTTCTTATAGTAATTAATACTACGAAAATAGGATCATGAAACAAAACAGAGAGAAAAAACGGTATATGCTAACCGCTTGTCGCTCCTCACTCGACAGAGCTCGATCGACGAAAGTAAACTTATTTGTGAACAATGACTAAAAAGGAAACATGAAAATATTCACGTATCAATACTATACTGATACGGTTATATTTTCATAAACAGTCCCCACAACCAATCCTTCTGTTTACATCAGACAATTTGTTTTGAGTTAATGGAAGTATGGACCAAATATTTGAGCAACGACGAAGTTCTAGAGAAAATGTCAACAAAAATAATACGTATGATTAACATCAGGAAGAGATAGTTGAAAATTCTGCGTCATAATGAGGAATGAGGGTTTGGGAATTATTATACTCAAAGGCCAGATTGATGGTAAGAGGGCCGGAGGAAAGCAATGCCCAACCTACCTGGAGAGCTGGTACAAACGGATTGCGGAACAAGACTTGAGAGATATGACAAAAAAGACTAAAAGTTATTAAGAGCAACAAAAGATAGAAAATTGTGGAGAGCCATGATTGCCAACGTGTGAAGGGACACAGCGCATAGAAGAAGAAGAAGAAGAAGAAGAAGAAGAAGAAGGAGGAGGAGGAAAAAATATGTAGACGTTAAAGAAGATGAAGAAGAAGGTGAAAATAATGACGTTAAAAACGTAGAAGAAGAATATAAGGTCGCTGAAGATAAAGTGAAGAGGTTAAAGAAGAAAATGAATGCGAAGAAGAAGAAGAAAATGAATGAGAAGAAGAAGAAGAAAATGAATGCGAAGAAGAAGAAGAAGAAAATGAATGCGAAGAAGAAGAAAATGAATGCGAAGAAGAAGAAGAAGAAGAAAAAGAAAATGAATACGAATAAGAAGAAAAAGAAAATGAATGCGAAGAAGAAGAAGAAAATGAATGCGAAGAAGAAGAAGAAAATGAATGCGAAGAAGAAGAAAATGAATGCGAAGAAGAAGAAAATGAATGCGAAGAAAAAGAAGAAAATGAATACGAAGAAGAAGAAGAAGAAAATGAATACGAAAAAGAAAAAAAAGAAAATGAATGCGAAGAAGAAGAAGAAGAAGAAAATGAATGCGAAGAAGAAGAAGAAAATGAATGCGAAGAAGAAGAAGAAAAAGAAAAGGAATGCGAAGAAGAAGAAGTAAAAGACGTAGAACAAGATAAAGTCGTTGAAGAAGACAAAATGAAGAGGTTAAAGAAGAAGAAGAAAAAGAAGAAGAAGATGTAGCAGTAGCAGTAGAAGAAAAGGAAGAAGTAGGAGAGAATGTAGACGTTGAAGAAAAGGAAGAAGATGAAGAAAGAGAAAATGTAAACAAGGAGAAAATATAGACGTTGAAGAAGAATAAGAAGAAGGAGGGGGAGGGGGGAGGAAAAATGAAGACCTTAAAGAAGAAAAGGGAGAAGTATGAAGAGAAGAACAAGAGCTACAAAGGACAGAAACTTGTGGAGATTGGTTTGGTTTGTTTTACGGCATATCAATGTCAATGGCTTATTTAATGCCGACAAGATTTTTATTGCTGGTAATATTTTTCTTCTTCAAAAATTCCTTGCTGGTAATAACCTTTTACAAAAATGTATTGCCGGTTTAAAACCTATTTTTACACTTTCATAGTGTTTTGACACCAGTTCAGAGGTTAACAATTTGCCCATAGCCGGGGCCCTAACAGGTGTTTCCACCCCGGGTCAGGTTGGCCCTGGTAACATCAGCAATTAAGCGGTGGTTCTACGCTCCTCAAAACCTCCTGATCAGAGTCCTTGCTGTCGAATATAATCTGTTGTCTTACACAGGACGCGAATGTAGTTTATCGTCATTCCCAGGAGGAGGAGGGAGAAGAAAAAGTAGTAGTAGTAGTAGTTTTGGAATGCGATCTGCGCAAAACCAAGAATATATATTCCAGGAAGGCCAATACATACTGTTTTTTTTGCTAAGGTTTTCTGCGATTTTAGAATTTATCCATTCATCATTCTGATTTTCATGACAGATTCAGGATAGCTACCATCACTACTTTAATTCCAATTCAAGATTGTAGAACTAAAAAAAAACATGGTTTCTATGCGAAAACTGACGACATTCCGGATACTGACTATAGAACCAAAACACTGCCGCATTCCAAGGCTGCATCAAAGAATATTTTTGGTCACTCTTTGATGGTCGGCAAGTGGGATCATCCACTACAACATTTTAGATTCTGGCGTAACCATTACAGCAGAAAAGTATTGCCAGGAAATCGACAAAATCCACTGGTGCGTCCGACATTTATCAAATGAAAAACATTAGTTCTTCTCTATAACAACACTTGAGGCACGTCTCGCGGACATTCTGAAATTGAACCAAGTCTGCTATGAAACTCTAACCCACCCATCTTGGACGCCATACCTCTCTCCCCTCTCCTACTAATTTTACAATCATCTCAACAATTTCCTGCAAGTGATGGTCTTTAACAACCATACAAAAGCTAAAGACGACTCCGAAGAATGCACCGATTCCAAGACTCCAGAATTCAATGCAACCAGAATGAATAGACTTGCTTATTGTTAGCAAGAATGGTTCTGATGATTTTAAATTTTATTCTAAGCTTTAGCTCAAATATTATATATATATATATCTTTATATATATATATATATATATATATATATATATATATATATATATATATATATCCAGAGACGGATATGCAATGTATTAGGTTGGTGCAAAAATAATGACGTACTAATGTCGTCTTTTGACGTATTTTTAACGTCAAAAAACGACATTATTACGTCATTATTTTTGTACCAACATAATAATTGGCCCTGATCTGGTATCTCGTCTGCAGTCGCTCTCTCACAGACGTGCCGTCGCCTCTCTCTGTCTTTTTTACAAAATCCTTTCATGGTAATTGCTCCGAGGAGTTGCTTGCGCTGGTTCCCAGACTTCATGAATTCAAGCGTCCTACGAGGCTGGCATCCCGCTCTCACCCTTTCACTGTTGAAACTGTTAAATGTAGCCGTCCTACTCCAATAGCTTCATGTCTCGCACCTCTAGCCTGTGGAACTCCCTTCCCTATTCTCGTTTCCCTGAGAGCTATAATCTCCAACTTTTCAAATGTAATGTCAAGGGACATCTCCAGTTGCCTTGATCTATCCGCTATCCTTCTCTTCATCCTTTCCTCTATCACTCCTATCTGATCTTGCTCCAAATCCTCTGTAACCCCTTGCGTGCTAGTGGCTTCCCGCTTTGCTTTGGGTAAAATGCTTATATATATATATATATATATATATATATATATATATATATTACGAAATGGACAAAGTCCGACAATTTATTTATTAAAGACATATATATATATATATATATATATATATATATATATATATATATATATTGCTTTATTATAAGATATTATAACATAAACATGTTGAAATCGCTACACAATAGCTTTCGTGTTTCGGCACTACATTGTGCCTCTTCAGGCGATGGTAAGTGACTGGTGATTAAATAATTTTAAGCAAATTTCAAAAGTAAAGTGTTACCTCTTTTCCGAAAGATAAAGTGGGGGGGGGGTAGAAAACACAAGGTCAGAATTAAAAATAGATTTGTGGGCTTGTCTTGATCAACCAATTAAATGTCAGATCTA
The DNA here is from genome assembly GCA_963932145.1 of Acanthosepion lycidas. Classification (NCBI taxonomy): domain Eukaryota; kingdom Metazoa; phylum Mollusca; class Cephalopoda; order Sepiida; family Sepiidae; genus Acanthosepion; species Acanthosepion lycidas. The sequence goes on along the minus strand of OZ010600.1, from coordinate 79,302,303 downwards.
CGCTAAACAGGAAAACTAAGCTCAGAGAGTGGAGGTGTGAGAATTTATTTTCACATGACATGACGAACCGAAACATAGACAGGTCGTCATTGACAAATACGGAAAACCATGCAGGCAATAAAATGTTTTGCGATTAAAGGCAAATATCACAATTTAATTCTTCATAAGACGCTGAGGTGGGGGAGGGGAAGGGGAATAATCAGACGTAGAGTTAATTTCAACAGAAAATATTATTTTTAAATTCAGATTCAGAAAGCTTCTTAAACGAACGTGTAGATAAAATTAAAAAATGTGGAAAATCTCTCTATATATAGATGATTCCACGAAAGCTATATATATATATATATTCGGATTACTAACACAGAAAATGTCTCATATCGAGAATATTTCACATTGAAAAACAAAAGAAAAAATTAATTATTTTTAATAATATGTGGAAATCTCCGCTTTTACCTGAAGACGGTCACGAGACCAGAAACACGTGTAGTAACATTATGTAAAACAAAGCATAATATTTTTTTCTAAATAAATCCACATTACAACCAAAAACGTTTACGGTACCTCTCTTCTCTTCTTTTTAATATACATACTTTTCTCTCGTTGAAACCACTACAAACTCTTTCTTTTATATATATATATATATATATATATATATATATATATATATGTAATACTAACTGAACGGCAATACTAAATCTGAATAAACAAAATATGATAATTACTCGTAGAGAGTTGGCCGTTATTTACTTATAAATTATGGCCATAAGAAATGGTACTATTTTTTTTTAAATCAAATTCAATGGCTTATTTAATGCCGACAAGATTTTTATTGCTGGTAATATTTTTCTTCTTCAAAAATTCCTTGCTGGTAATAACCTTTTACAAAAATGTATTGCTGGCTTAAAACCTATTTTTACACTTTCATAGTGTTTTGAAACCAGTTCAGAGGTTAACAATTTGCCCATAGCTGGGGCCCTAACAGGTGTTTCCACCCCGGGTCAGGTTGGCCCTGGGAACATCAGCAATTAAGCGGTGGTTCTATATTTTAAGGTAAATGATAAACTGTGTCGGCAATTTACAGTTAATCTACTTCTTTAGTTTAGCAGAGATTTTTTTACCCTTTACCTTACAATATAGTTACATTTTCGTCACACAAATTAACTGTAAATTTCCAAGGTTTACTGTGTGGTGTTTGGGCAAGAAGTGAAGTTCTTGGGACTATAAAAGTATGATAACAGCAGAGTCAAGACTTGAAGAGGTCAAGATTAATTATTTACATCAATTGCATTGTTCAGACTGTTGTCCTCATCTTTATTGTCATATTCACGACGTTACAGCCATTGTACACTATGGCCTTCTTCAGGTGATTGGAATTTTTTGTTTTTTCTTCGTTTCTTTTTATTTTTCCTTTTTTGTTTTTTCTTCATTTCTTTTCTTTTTTCCTTCTTTTCTTTACTTTTTTATTTTTTACGTTTTTTTTTTTTTGTCGTTTCTTTACTTTCTTTTCTTTTTTCCTTTCTTGTTTTTTTCTTAGTTTCTTTCCTTTTTCCTTTGTTCCTCGTTTCTTTTCATTTTTCTTTTTTGTTCTCATCTTTTTTCGTTTTTGTTTTTCGTTTTTTTTCTTTTTCCTTTCTTCTTTATTTTTTTGTTTTTCTTCGATACTTTTCTTTTTTCCTTTTTTTCTTTAATTTTTTTTCCCTTTTGGTGTTTTCATCGTTTATTTTCTTTTTTTCCTTTTTTATTTTTTCTTTTTCACTTTTTTCCTTTATCCTTATTTTTTAGTTTTCCTTTTTTACCTTTTTTTTTATTTTATTTTTTCCTTTTTGGATTTTTGTTCGTTTCTTTCCTTTTTTTTCTTTATTTTTTTTTCTTTTTTGTTCATCTTCGTTTGCTTACTTTTTTCCTTTTTTCTTTGTTTCTTTACATTTCCTTTTTTGCTTTTTGTTAGTTTCTTTTCATTTTTCCTTTTTTTGTTTTGGTTTTTCTTCGTTTCTTTTCTTTTTTTTGTTTTTTCTTGTTTCTTTTTTTTCTCTTTTTTCTTTATTTTTCCCCCTGTTGTTTTTCGTATTTTCTTTTCATTTTTCTTTTTTTTTCCTTCGTTTCTTTTCTTTCTTTTCCTTTTTTTGTTTTTTCTTCCTTTCTTTTTTTTCTCTTTTTTCTTTATTTTTCCCTTGTTGTTCTTTTTCGTTTATTTACTTTCTATTCCTTTTTTTTTTTGTTTTATTTCGTTTTTTTTTTATGGTTTTCTCCGCTTTTTTTCTTTTTTCCTTCTTTGATTTATCATTGTTTCTTTCCATTTTTTTTTCCTTTTATGTTTTTCTTTTTCCATTTTTTCTTTTTTCTTCGTTTCTTTTTTTCTTCATTTTTACATTTGTCATTTGCTTTTCTCCTCTTTTTACATTTTTCTTTGTATTATTATGCTTTTTTCGCTTCAATTATTTTCTTTCAATTTTCTCTCAATCTTCCGTTGTTTTTTTCATTTTCTTTCTTTTACTCCCTTTTCTCTGAATTTCCGGGTAGTGTAACGGATATCAGAACAGAATTGGAAACAGGCGAGCCGCGTTCAAATCCCAGGCAAGTTCGCTACATTCACTTACGCCTAAAAACGTTTTGGGAAAGACATGAGTGGATTTAATAGTAGGGGCTTATATCTGGAAAAAACATTATAATCTCCATAAATACTTAATGCAATATTCACTGGGAAAAGGGAGAATAATCCAATAAATCCAAAATATGTTCGATTTAAAAAAAACAAAAAAAAGGATTGATAAACCGTAAAAAAAATCAATATCTTTGTTCTTTATTTTCACAATTCGATTTTTCTTATTTTTCTTCATCCAAACCTCTCATTTTTTTTTTTTTTCACTTATGGGATTTTATGCATCCTATTTTAATTCTTGCATATATACAGCAAGATCTATGTGCAACATTCGATGAGGATTTTCACACGTTGGCGAATCTTCTGAATTCCAGAGCATCATTCATACATCGTATTTCAGAAATACACGCAACAATGTGCAGTTCCGCTTACAAGTTAACTGATTTTTTTCTTTAATTCCTAAAATTAATTTATTCTCCTTTATTTCACATATACATCATAACAATTTCCATCGAAACAAAATGCAATAAAATTATCAAAATATGGAAAACATATTATAAATACAGAAGATCCTCGGGTTACGTCGAACTCGACGTACGACGTCCTTGGTTACAGCATCATCTCCCATAATATAATACGTCGTCACGCTATACGAGGAAGACGGTGTTGTTTCGTCGCCGGCTATACGCCATATTGGATTCTGCTACATTAGCTATCTCTCGTTTCATTTTTTATTTTTTTTTGGGGGGGAGTGGTGCCCTTCATTATGGCTCCCAAGTGTAAGGCAGACTCGTAGGTGCTTGCGTACACTCTACAAATTAATTGAAACAACCACTTTAATTCCCTTTCTTTCGTCATAAGGTCAGTTTTAGACCCACTGGAGTGACAGAGTGTAATCGATTACAAACAGTAATATGAATCTATTTGGGGAGTGTATGATGAATTTTGGTTGGCCCCAAAATATATTGCGTCATCCGTGATTGCCTCAGATTTTTATCACGCCTAGACACTATTGTCTCGACCGTCAATTAGTTGTCCTACGGCCATTGTCTGCGATGGACTTTATTCCAAGAAAGTGTACGAAAACTGTAACGCTGCACGAACACATTGGCAAGCCTTACAGAGAAATCGCGGACTGTACGACAAAAGAGAAGCTCGTGACGGCCATTATAGATGTGTGGCATCGTCACCCCAAAATCAATGTGGACTGCTTCACATTAGTAGATTCCACGCCAAATCGCACCAAAGAGTTTCTAAAAAATAAAGGCGGCCATACAAAATACTAACATGTGCACTGGGTCATGTTTCATTGGAAAAAATACGAAAAAAATAATAACGGAATTATTCGTCTTGTTTCAATTAATCTGCACACCATGTCGCTCATAATGATTCAATAGCGTATACAACTCTACATCCACTTGGTTTTATCACATTCTGTTTTAAACAAACGCCCTCGCTTGGGTGGCTCGTCTGGAAAGGAGTGTATATTACTTTGAAAATAAAGTGACTACTTCCTGAAAAATGTAAACGCCATCCGATACTAATCGGAGAGTGATATGAGTCTCGAGCCAAATCTTTTGAGTTGCCATGCCCAGTTAAAATGCTCATTCTTTCAATTAAAGGGACACAACTCTCTAACTTTCAGTAGCTCATGTTACAGAAAATCGGATTCCTAAGCTTTCATTACTGCGATTGCTTTCAGCAATTTTTTACGTGATTTTTTGCGACGAATTGTTTTGGTACGATAATAATTTTTATAATTTGGAAATAAATTTGGGAATAAACGACATTAATTGCGAAAGTCACCCATGGAATAAAAATAATTGCTTGTACGGAAAGTAAGGACCTAGTACATCAAAGTGTCTTTAAATTAAGTGGTGGTAGAAGTTTTCGTGAACTTGTAAATGGTAAGCTTAAATATTAATGTAATACTTAAATACAGCGATCAATTTTGATTTCTGCTGTAGTTTATTGTTGCCTGTTGCATACGGCAGCAGTATGCCTCGCAAAATCTCCGCCAACAGAGGACCAGATTGCGATCAAAAGAGCCAAGACTGCAGCGCAGAAAATGCAGATCAAACGGCAGCAAGAAGAGCTTCCAGTGCTGAGAATATGCAAAGACTTAGTGACTCTCGAACTACTGAACAAGCCGAAGACCCAGTCAAGAGCCCTCCGAAGGAGCTAGGTTAATTGTTGTTTTACGCAATGAATATATGTATATCTGTTTCTACAGATATTCAAATGAATAATAAAAAAAGAAAACAACATTCAAAAATGCGTTGTATAAAAGATTGGAAAAAAATTTTTTTTGAAGAAGGCCAGAAAAGATATCAGCCGAAAAATGAGGGCAATCGTCTGTATGTGTCATGATGAGTATTCGTTGTTTTACGTTTCATGCAAAACTTCCAGAATCTCTATTTGTGAAGTTGTGTAAAATGCTATATTTATACATTTTTAACTCTTTTCAAATCGATCGCCATAATTTGTCGTTTGTTTTGTTTTTTCAGCAACTATTCTGGACTTTCCTACGTCGAACGTGATTCCCTTTCCCGTTTTTTTATAGTGTTTTTTAAAGAATGTTCCATATCAGAAGGCATGATGTAGGTGTGGAATTGCTTATTAGTCTGATTCCCAAATCTTTCATTGTTGCTGATGGCGTGGTTTCTTTCTGAAATGGCGGAATTTGTTGGGTTTTATGTCATTGTTTTTTATTGTTGTTTTTTGTTTGTTTTGTTTTTTATTGTTGTTTTTTGTTCGTTTTGTCTTTTATTGTTGTTTTTTGTTTGTTTTGTTTTTTATTGTTGTTTTTTTGTTTGATTTTTATTTTATTTTTGTGGAGGTGTTTTTTTTTTTTTTTTGTTTTATTTTTATTTCGTTAATCCATTCCAAGATATTTTCATTCACCATACATTTTTTATTTTAATCTGTAATGCATTGTGGTGTATTTCTTGAACTAGGATGCATATCGTCTGCTCTTTACAATTTGCAGTAACATGGAGAATTGCTTTTAACATTATATTTCGTACTTCTTCCGTTGGTGTTTCTTTTTTTTTTTTTTTTTTTTTTTTCACTAAATAAATAATTCCGACAACAATTTTTTATTCATTTATTTTAGAGAACAAAAATCTAAGATTTTACTGGAGACAGAACGGCGAGAATGACGAATATTAATAATTATTAATATTATTATTATTATCATTGCTTTTATTACAGTAGATATGGAGGTGGTGGTGGTAGGTATCGTCAGAATTTTCAATTATTGTTACTTTCCGTTTGTACATGACCATTAGAGAAATTTGTCACCATTATTTCAACATTCTATAATATTTATTTCTTTTAATTTTTGATGCTGCTTTTTTTGTGTTTTTTGGGGGGTTTTTTTGTTGTTTTTTTGCGGGGGGGGTATTTTTTGCTATTTTTTAAATATATTTTTGTTACTTTTCGCCGAAGTTGCAAAGATAGTTTTCAGCCTAATAGAGCTACAAATATTTGTATTGCTTTTTCCCGCGTAATTGTTGCGTTTCAGATAAGCTACTCTGCCTTTCGAGTCTTGAAGAGACGACTCGTAATTTGCGAGAGAGTTATTACTTTCTGACGTCCATTCTTTTATCACAAATCTTGCACGGAATGATACCTGTGAAGAGACGGCGCATGCGTCAGCGATATGCCCAAAAAATTATTCTCTCTATATATCTTTGTATCTCTTACTCTCAATCGCCCTCGCTACCTCTCTTCCCCACTATCTCTCTATCTATCTATCTCTCGCTCTCCACTCGCTCACTCTCTGGTAATAGTACAATCCCTCCCACCACACTTCTTTGAATTACTTAGCCTTCCTGTCATCTTATCAGCTTACTTTATTTCAAATATAATTTTAGTTTAACGCTAAATTTCTTATCATAATCTTCAATTCCTCCACGATTGTTACCTTCTCTCCTTCTCCCTCACTCTTTCTCCGCCTCTCTCTCTCTCGCTCTTTCTCTTTCTCTCTCTCTCTCTCTCTCTCTCGTATTCTCTTCATCTCTTCTAAGTGGGCTCACTCTCTCTACTTCTCCCTCGTCTTTTCTCTCAGACTGTCTCGTGTTCTTTCCCTCTCTTTCTCTCTCTCTCTCTCTCTCACACACACACACACACACACAAGCTATCTCTGTTCGTATCTATCTCACTCTATTTCTAGCGCGCTATATAACCAAATGAATATATCTGTTTTTCATCTATCTATCTATCTATCTATCTATCTATCTATCTATCTATCTATCTATCGCAGTCCGTTCATTTTCTATCTATCTATCTATCTATCTATCTATCTATCTATCTCAGTCTGTTTATTATCTATCTATCTATCTATCTATCTATCTATCTAAGTGTGTTCATTATCTATCTATCTATCTCAGTCTGTTCATGATCTATCTATCTATCTATCTATCTATCTCAGTCTGTTCATTGTCTATCTATCTATATTTTTCTCTTCTTTTTTTTATTATTTCACTGCAAGAAAGGCGCAATTGCCACTAGTTCGCAGAAGATTACAGAGAGTGAAAGTGAGAGAAAAGACTAGGTAAAGGGGAAGTTGAAGAACGGATAAAAGATGGACAGGTTTCAAGTCGGCAGATGGCAACTGACATTGCATTTAATTTTTTGAAGATTGTAGTTATCAGAGAAGCAAGTAAACGGAAGGGAGTTCCACTGTCGGGAAGTGCGAGAAAAAACTATTGGAGTAAAATTTGCGGTTACATTTGACTATTTCAACAGTAAAAAGGTGGGACTTCGATGCCAATCTAGTAGCACGCTTAAATTCATGTAGTCGGCCCACGATGGGGAAAAGCACGTCAGCGCAGTTGCCATGAAAATATTTGTAGAAAAGACAGAGGGAAGCCACATCATGTCTATGAGAAAATGACTGGAGTTGAGATGCCAGATCAGGATCGATTATATTCCAGATCCTTCTTTGGATTTTGTCAAAAACCTCGAAACGAACAGTAGGGGCACCAGGCCAAATATGGCATCAGTATTCAATGCACGAACGTATGGTAGATTTTTAAATGTGCAAGATGGACTATGACAAGAAAAATCTTCTGGCACGACACAATGAACCAACTTTCCTAGTAGTAGATGCAGCTATTGATTCAATGTAGTTCTTGCACTTCCAGTTGAAAATGTAAGGTCAAGAAAGTGCAGTGAAATGCTCTGCTGCAGTCGAGCATCAGCCATGCTGATAGCGGGCAGGGAAGTTTCTATGTGATGGTTAAATAAGAGCAGCTTAGTTTTGGGGGTATTAAAATTTACAAGCTATTTCTTGCCCCGGTAACTGCTGATTGCAGATCCTTTTCAGGAGCAGCGGCTAGGTTAACTTTGTCCGTTCTGACGAATTTGCTATTGAGGCAGGAATAAATGCCAGTGTCATCTACATAAATGCCTACTTGGGAACTGATAACATCAGGAAGATAGTAGAGCGCATTGAGCGTTCACGTGAAAGAATCTGGATGCGAGCTCGTTCAGAACGATCTTCATTTCACGATTTTATAGGAATGATTGGATTAAATCGAACAATCGTCCTGTAATACCGTATCCCTGAAACTTAAGTAGAAGACCAGCATCCCAAACCCTGTTAAACGCCTTTGAGATAACTAGAGCCACAGTTTGAGTGTCGCTATTAATCATCACCTCCACTTGCCTTATGGGAGTCTAGTTTAGAAATGATGTCCGATACTAATGAGGAGGTTATGTGCCTATCACTCAGTATAGTCTCAGTTCTAAAGAGAAAATCAGATGTTGGTAGTCCAGTTGGGTCGATTGTTGAGATGGAAGAGAATTTCCGAGCAAAGCATTCCACCTTATCTGCTGTAGATGTCAGCACTTCGAAGTAATTCAGTAGAGAAGGTACTGTTGTTCAGCACACTCTTGCAGAGACAACAATAATCTCTAGAACCGAACTTGCAAGATGTTATACGTTGTTTCATTCTATCAGCAAACAGTAACTTCGCTTCAATGACGACACGTTTAATACTGTTAAACGTCTTTGAGATATCTAGAGCCATAGTTTGAGTGTCGCTGTTAATATCAAGAGCTTCGTATGCATATTCAGTGATGGCCGTAAGCATATCAGTGGCAGACCGGGCAAAAAGTTTTTGTTTGTCAGACAGTAGACCATGAAGGTAATATGCTTGACCACTTCAGCATCGATTAAAGCCTCGAATAGTTCACCGAAAAAAGGTAGGGTACTAATAGCGTGATAGAGTGGTCAGAAGGTTCCCCATAGTTATGAAAAAATAGGGACTAGAGAGAACTTACAAGCTGAACAGCAGGAAGCTGTGAGGCAATAGTTTGGAGAGAAATCGGGCCAGCTCGGGAGCACATTTCTTTTGGAAGACGTCTCGTATCCCATCACCTCCACTTGCATTATGGGAGTCTAGTTTAGAAATGATGTCCGATACTAATGAGGAGTTTATGTGTGTTACAGTTTTTTGTGTATATGTTATATAACTAGTGAGTCAGTCAAAATGACTTAACTCCCTTTATAGTCCACCAATAGAAGGTTAACCAATCAGAAGCCGCAGAACATTGTATCCGTCATGTATAAAGGCGGCCATTTTTGTTTACCCTACCTGAATAACCAGGGCCAACTTGTCAGGTGAAGATGACAGAAGGAAGTACTACGCTCTGCTACTTTACTGCGATATCCACTGCTAACCTGAACTACGCTTTCCTACTGTCTCCAAAATATTCACTGCTAACCTCTGGATTCTATACTCGAAGTCGACCGTCATAAAATGTCTAACAATGTGCATATCACTCAGTAGTCTCAGTTCTAAGGGGAAAATCAGATGTTGGTACTCCAGTTGGGTCGATTGTTGAGATGGAAGAGAATTTCCGAGCACAGCATTCCACCTTATCTACTGTAGAGGCCAGCACTTTGAAATGAATCACTAGAGGGACTATTGTTCAGCACACTCTTGCAGAGACGCCAATAATCTCTAGAACCGAAGTTGCGAGATTCTATACGTTGTTTCATTCTATCAGCAAACAGTAACTTCGCTTCATTGACGACACGATTGCGCTCGTTACGAACAGAGACAAAAAGACGCCTGTTGCAATCAGACGAATCGCTCTCTTACAGCCGGAAGACGTGATTCCTGTGGGCTATAGCGGCCGAGCATGCAGGTGAAAATGAACGCGGCTTAACTTAGCATTTCTTTGCTGGAATGAAAGCATTGTTGCCGGCTTTCACTCGGGAGGAGACCTCAGACGCATATTTTTGAACGGGACGATTAAAAACTTCTTTCCAGGGGATGTCACAAAGGAAATCCCGAAACGAATCCCAAACTGCTCGTTGATATTCCGTTTGTAGGGGGTTCTTAGCTGGCGGGAGAGCGGAAGGAGACGTTTATAGATACTACCGCAAAAGATTCCAAGAGGGCAGGGTAGTACGTATATTTCCTGTCCCATCTGTAGGGGAAAAGGAAGTATATCAATATCTATCTATATTTCTGAGATGAGGTATTATGTACACTATTTACATTATTCGGACTATTGTCCCCCATCTTTGTCGCCATATTTATTACAACGTTTCGGCCTTTCAATATCTGTCTATATTTCTGAGATGAGGTATTATGTACACTATTTACATTATTCGGACTAATGTCTTCATATTTGTCGCCATAACGTTTTGGACACATGGCACAATGGATAAAGGCGTTGGTTAGATCCAGTGACAGAACCCAAAGAGTGTGAGTTCAATACCTGCTTATGGCGGTGGAGAACTTGGAGAGGGTAATTAACAGGAGATAACTGATAAACGACATCCATTAGACATGGCACGTGGAACTAGAAGAGTCTACCCCAATGAGCGAAATAGAGGGTTCAGTTCGACATTCCAACCACCTGAAGAAGGCCAGAGCGTACAACGGCCGAAACGTTGTAATAAATATAGCGACAAAGATAAGGTCAATAGTCTGAATAATGTAAATAGTGAAGTATATCAGCTTAGCAAATATATGAGCGATTACTTCCTCTTAGTTGTTTTAATAAGCTATACAAATAAAATATATCTTTGCATTTAGACAAAATTAGTTCCCGAGTAAAACGAACCGTTTAATTATTCAGTTCCTTGAATACTACGTTTCTTAGATTGCAGTCTTATTTGTTCAAGCATTTCATGTGAGGCACTCAGGTACTTTTGTGGATTAAGTGATCATCTTGCTTCAACTTGGTCTTGAAATAGGCTTTGACGTCGTCGCCTTTGTTGTTCTGTTGCTAATCTTTTTTCTTCCGAGAGATATTTCCATTTCACTTTTATATCAAACCCGGGAAATGTTTAACATGGAAAGATATTAAGCAGAAAGCGATTTACATAATATCAAGAGTAATCAATCAACCTGATATACCAATGAACGTCTAAAAAATATTAGGCGAACGGGTTAATTAAACGGTTCATTGGCCTCCGTTCTAGTTGTGAATTCTGTATGCCCTCTTTATGGAATCAAGACGCTGTTTCAAGAATTTTGTTCCATTATATCTCACTGTCTAACAATTGCCGTCATTTTTTTTACGGCTCGGCTGTAATAATAAGGAATAAATACTAATCTACAATAATTCATCGCCAATGATACGTTCCTTATTTTTGAGCAAAATGAGCGAACCAATCAGTGCCTTTCTTTTTACTTAAATTATTTACATTATTCGGACCATTATCCTCATCTTCATTGCCATATCCACAACGTCTCAGCTGTCCTACGCTCCAGCAGTCTTCAGGGAATTGTAATTTCGAGCGAGAGGCTTAGATGTGAAAACCTGAACTGGCGGAATTAATGAATGTTGCTCGTCTGAGCATTAGCCATGGAAATAGCGATCGAGTAGCGGAGTCTTGGAAGT
>OZ010600.1:79270833-79285833 GCA_963932145.1 Acanthosepion lycidas | reverse complement strand
ATTCGCCATCTTTATACGTTTTGTTAAAAACAACCAACAAGTCAGGACTTTTGTGTTTCCTGAGAAGGTTTTCATGCTGGTGGATGGGTTTCGTATGTTGCTGTTGAAGTTTCAAAGAAGTGTCCACATTTCGCGTTCGTTCTTATTTAAGTGTCGCACGTTCAACAGCCTTCAGTTCTTATGAAGACCAAAATAAGTTCAATGTTCCAATATGCATCACGAGCTTGAGACAAAAGAGAAAATCTTGCAAAATCCTACCAAAGATGTACACTACTTCACAAATAGGAATTTCAACTAATTTCTTTCTATCTTTCCTTCTTCCTTCCTTACTTCCTTCCTTTCTTTCTTTCTTTCTTTCTTTTTTTCTCTTTCTTACTTTCTCGTCCAGGGTAAGACGATAAACTACATCCAGCAGCAAGGCCTCTGATCAGGAGGGTTTTGAGGAGCGTGGAACCACCTCTTAATTGCTGATGTTCCCAGGTCCAACCTGGCCTAGTGTGGTAGTACCTGCTAGGGTCCCAGCTATGGGCAAATAGTTGACACCCAAACTGGGGTCAAGATATTATGAAAGTGTAAAAATAGGTTTTAATACCGGAAATACTTTGTAAAAAAAATTATTACCAGCAATGAATTTTTGAAGAATATTACCAACAATGATTTTAAAAAATAAATATTACCAGCAATCCATTTTTGAAGGAAAAATATTACCAGCAATCCATTTTTGAAGGAAAAATATTACCAGCAATCCATTTTTGAATAATATTACCAACAATGTTTTTAAAAAATAAATATTACCAGCAATCCATTTTTGAAGGAAAAATATTACCAGAAATAGATTTTTGACAAAACAAAATATTACCAGTAATAAAAATTTTAAATGACCTATTGAGGTAAAACAAACCAAACCAAACCTTCTTACTTTCTCTCTTTCCTTTTCTTTCTTTTTTCTTCTTTTTCTTCTTTTCTTTCTCTTTCTCTCTTTTTTTCTTAATTTTTCTTTTTTCAATTCTTTCTTTTTTCCTAACATGCTTTCTTTTCTTTCTTTCTTTCTTCTTTCTTTATTTTTTCTTTCTTTCTGTTTTTTCTTTTTTCTTCTTTTCTTTCTTTTTCTTTCTTTTTTCCTAACATTCTTTCTTTTTTTCTTTCTTTCTTTCTTCTCTCTTTCTTTTTTCTTTCTTTCTGTTTTTTCTTTTTTCTTTCTTTCTTTTTCTTTCTTTCTTTGCTTCCTTTCTTTTACTTCTTGTTAGGTTGGGAACCTTAATAAGAACAATCACGAAAAAATCTGTTTTTCAACATACCCCCCTTACAGTCCGTACACTTCTTCCATCTTTGTTGCAATAATTGCATCCCATTGGTGAAGAAGATTTCATCCCGTTGGTCAAAAAAAGTCATCTACAGCAGATATGACGTCATCATCACTGGGGTACTGGTTTCCAGCCACGTGTTTTTTTCAAGTTGGAGAACAGATGATGGTCCTTCTTTCTTTCTCTCTTTTCTTTAATTTTTCATCTTTTCTTTCTTTCTCTCTTTCTCTCTTTCCTTTTCTTTCTTTTTTTATTCTATTCTTTCTTTTTCTTAATTTTTCTTTTTATTTATTTCTTTTACTTTGTTTCCTTTTTGTTTCTTTTTCCTTCCTTAATTTATATATTTTTTTATTTCTCTCTTTTATTTTCTTTCTGTATTCTTTCTATTTCTTTCTTTTCTTTCATGTTTCATTCATTCTTTCTTTTTTTCATGAGTCTCTCTATTTTTTTTTTTCATTTATTTCTTTCCTTTTTTTCCTAGCATTCTTTCTTTCTTTTTCTTTCTGTTTTTCTTTTTTCTTTCTTCTATCTTTCTTTCTTTTTCTTTCTTTTTCTTTCTTTCTTTTCAATCTTTTAGTTTAAGCTAGCTACTTTAACAACAATCTCGAGATAGGGACAGTTCATTTAGGCCTAGAATATAAGTGATCAAATGATATTAACGGGCAACGATTTTAACGGATAAAGTTAGTTGATAAATACGAGGTTCGGCTGAAAAGTTCATAAACTAACCAAGATACTCACATGGAATGTTACAAAAAAAAAAAATCATTTCTCAGCATATCCCCGTCTTGCGGCCCACAAGAATTTTTGGGAGGGAAAAAAAAACTATTAGGTTGGTGCAAAAATAATGACGTAATAATGTCGTTTTTTGACGTTAAAAAATACATCAAAAAACGACATTATTACGTCATTATTTTTGCACCAACCTAATATTTCCAGCAATACATTTTTGAAAAATATTACCAACAATGTTTTTAAAAAATAAATATTACTAACAATGCATTTCTGAAAAACATTATTACCAGCAATCCATTTTTGGAGGAAAAATATTACCAGAAATAGATTTTTGACAAAACAAAATATTACCAGTAATAAAAAATTTTTCGGCATTAAATGACCCATTGACGTAAACCAAACCAAACCTTACTTCCTCTCTTTTGATAGTCAAATGGGGCCAAATCAGGAGAATAAGGATGGTGATCAAACAGTTCAAAGCCAGAGTCGCACACAGAAGCCATTGAAACCAAGGACTTAGGTGTTAGAGCACTGTCCTGACGGAACAAAACCCTTTTATCAGTTTTCCGGGCGTTTGGTCTTGATGGCCTTTCGTAACTGCCTCAGCAAGTTGGCTCCATTGACGGTGTGGTTCTTTTGAAGATAGTCAATGACGACAATGCCTTTTGCATTCCAAAAATGCTGCTGCCATCACCTTCCCTGCAAACGAAATTTCTTTGGGGCAAAGTGTTACTGTGGTTCCACTGCATGGATTGTCTCTGGCTCAAAAAGATGAATGCAACATCGATACTGGGTTAGAAAACGTTTATAAAAAACAGCTTGATCTGCCTAGCAACAATATCAGATTTGATGTGATCAGGTGTTATATGACCGAGCCGAAACCTTGGTCATGCCAAGTTCATTGTGCAGAATAACCTCAACTCTCTCACAGGATATGTTAATAGCATTGGCTATTTGATTCTTAGTCAATCGCTCGTCATCCATCAACAGGTGTTGAACACAATCAGTTTTCCTCGGGGGTGGCAGTTGTAGGACTTCGAGATCTTGGGCCATCTTTCCTCTCCTAAATTCAGCTGACCCCTTTTTCACTGTTGCCTCATCCCCTAATGTAGCATCAGTCAGTTATGTCCTGATAGAGAAGAAGAGGATTCACATATTTCGCAAGGGAATTAGCACGTAAGTGAATGTAATGGATTCGACTGGAATTCGAACTCGGCTCTCCGCTATCCATTATACTCCACCGTATCACGATACCAAATTTTGTTCATTTTCAAGAGAAGACACTACGAGTTATATTTGAAGTCTACTTTGGACAGTCAGACAATCTAGAAAGAAACAATGCAGTTATTAAGAAGCGTTGAATCTATTGAATACAAGATTTCAAAACTCTAGCATCTGTGTATCATAGTCAGGCTATGAACTTTTCAGCTTCATCCACCACCAACCTAGTAGAGAGCGTGTCAGCAATCTTATCTTTGCTTCGAACGTATGACGAAGAAGTGTAGCGCCAAATGATGACTATTTTAAAAAAATGAACTTTTAATTTCCCCCAAAAAATAAATGTAATTAATTTGGTTACCTAATCCATTATTCCGTCTTTTCTAAATCTTATATTTCACTATTCCGTCTTTTCTAAATCTTGATTTAGAGGATTGGAGACCTTATTTATCAAAGAGTTTTCGCTGATATGAATAAATAAATATTTACTTGTTTTCTCTTGACTTTTAATTTTGGGGAGATTGGATCTACACGTCAGCAGACTTGATTGAAAAATTTAAGTCTTCTGTTAAGTGTATATAATCTCCACGTACCTTTGAGATGGGACAAGCCATATGAACATTTAATTTTATTTATTACTATTAATGGGCGATCTCGTGATATCAGGCACTGAAAATAAAAAAGACGGATTGCTTTAACATAGATAGATAGATAGATAGATAGATAGATAGATAGATAGATAGATAGAAAAGTATAGACTCAGTTATAAAAAGAATGAGATAGATAGATAGATAGATAGATAGATAGATAGATAGATAGATAGATAGATAGAATAAACTCAGTTATAAAAGAATAGACAGATAAATAGATAGAGAGAGAGAGATAATAAACTCAGTTATAAAAGAGATAGATAGATAGATAGATAGATAATGAATAGAATGAAATAGATAGATAGATAGATAGATAGATAGATAGATAGATAGATAGATAATGAATAGAATGAGATAGATAGATAGATAGATAGATAGAAAAGTATAGACTCAGTTATAAAAAGAATGAGATAGATAGATAGATAGATAGATAGAATAAACTCAGTTATAAAAGAATAGACAGATAAATAGATAGAGAGAGAGATAATAAACTCAGTTATAAAAGAGATAGATAGATAGATAGATAGATAGATAGATAGATAGATAGATAGATAGATAGATAATGAATAGAATGAGATAGATAGATATATAGATAGATAGATAGATAGATAGATAGATAGATAGATAATGAATAGAATGAGATAGATATATAGATAGATAGATAGAAAAGTATAGACTCAGTTATAAAAAGAATGAGATAGATAGATAGATAGATAGATAGATTGATAGAATAAACTCAGTTATAAAAGAATAGACAGATAAATAGATAGAGAGAGAGAGATAATAAACTCAGTTATAAAAGAGATAGATAGATAGATAGCTAGATAGATAGATAGATAGATAGATAGATAGATAGATAAATAGATAGATAATGAATAGAATGAGATAGATAGATAGATAGATAGATAGATAGATAGATAGATAGATAGATAGATAGATAGATAATGAATAGAATGAGATAGATAGATAGATAGATAATGAATAGAATGAGATAGATAGATAGATAGATAGATAGATAGATAATGAATAGAATGCGATAGATAGATAGATAGATAGATAGAAAAGTATAGACTCAGTTATAAAAAGAATGAGATAGATAGATAGATAGATAGATAGATAGATAGATAGATAGATAGATAGATAGATAATGAATAGAATGAGATAGATAGATAGATAGATAGATAGATAGATAGATAGATAGATAGATAGTAACAGACAGTGATAGAGATAACGAGAATGATAATGTTACATCTTTAGTAATGTTTATATTCCGGATTTTGAATGAATAGCTATCAATTACCTACATGGTCCATAATGTCCGGTCATCTTCAAAATCTTCATACCTACATAGCAAGTTCTCTTAACGAACACAGATATTAATGTGGTCAGAAGCCTGCCCAGCGAATGGACAGTCCAAGAAAGACTTACTGCGTCGTTGATTCTATGATTAGGTTCGGCCCCAAATGGACAGCCATCTTATTTTCACGATTAAATGTTTTTACCCATTGAACAAATCAGATAATATCAAATTAGGACTCAGAAAAAAACTGGTTTGCCAATGATTGTCGCACATAATTTCATTAGGAGATTGCGAACATTCATAATAATATGTTTGAATGCCTTCGAGATATATATATATATATATATATATATATATATATATATATATAGAGAGAGAGAGAGAGAGAGATATGTTTGTGTGTGGTGGTGGATGTATAATGGTATCTGAAACAAGAGTGGAGACGATCAGACAAAATAGAAAATCTTATAAACGATGCCTTTCATCAACGTCTGTTTGTCTCGGCATCTTGAGGTCAGAATAAAAAGAAAGTCTGTTGGAAATTTTTAACATAAGTGCAATAAATTAAAATACCTTATCAGATCCGACAACCAGAGACCAGAAAGTGTTTGTTAGTATATCTGTGTTATATATATATATATATATATATATATATATATATATATATATATATATATATGTCTATATTTCTGAGATGAGGTATTATGTACACTATTTACATTATTCGGAATATTGTCCATTATTCGGAATATTGCCATATTTATTACAACGTTTCGGCCGCTGTACGCTCCGGCCTTCCTCTGGTAGTTGGAATGTCGAACTGAACCCTTTATTTCGCTCACTGGGGTAGATTGTTTGAAATAAAGATGAGGACAATAGTCCGAATTATGTAAATAATTTACATAATTTACATAATACCTCATCTCAGAAATATAGACAGATACTGAAGAAACTATTTGTATAGAACTTACGGTTGCATCTAGCAATTTCAACCGTAAAATGAAACCTAGATACCACTCTAGCACTGCGCTGAAATTCTTAAAGTAAAGGTACCAAAGAGGAAAGCTCATTAGTATAATTACCATGAAAATATTTATATTAAAGGTATAGGGAAGCTACGTTACGGCGTTGGGAATATTACTAAAGTCGAGATTCCAGGTCAGGATCGATAAAATTGCAGATTCTTCTTTGGATTCCATCAAGAATTTCTAAATACCTAGTAGAAGCACCAGACAATATGTGAGACAATATTCAATGCATGGACGAATGGCAAACTTATAAATGTATTTCTCTGGTGCGAAAGATTTTCTACCACGGCACAGTGAACCATCTTTTTCGGTCGCAGACCGAGATGTTAGCGGAAACTCTAGGCAGAGAAGGTGCAGTAAGTCACTCTCTTGGAGGTTAACAAATGGCCATAATAATGGAATGCAAAAAAAAAGACGATTAAGAGAGATCAGTTGCCTTTTGAAGATGTTAAAATTAACAAGACTTTTCTTGTCCCAGTTAACAATAGATTAAAAGTCATTTTTTTAGATAAGCTGCCAATTTGAACTTATCAAACCAACCATACTTACAGTCGATGCAAGATTAAATATTTGTGCCTTTAGCATAGAAACCAAAGCAATGTAAGTGATGATTCGAACAAGTACTGTTCCCAATTAAACCAGCTAAATGCAGAAGGCAATCGAAATGAGAAGATAAGATCGCCCGTTCCTTTTGGAGACAAGACAAAAATTGTTACAGATTTTTCATTGTTATTCTCTATTCACCAGACATAATGCCGTCGGATTAGCAATTATTTACCGATCTTTTTTTTTTTTTTTTTTTTTTTGTGATGAAAAAATATTAATTCCCTGAGAGATTGCAAAAAGCATCTACAATAGTTTTTGTTGCTGGGAAAGATAAAGAATCCACCCAGAAAGATAGAATTATCAGCTTACTTGAAACATGGCGGAAGATATTAAAACAAAAGGAAAAATATGTAATACAATCTGTTTACTGAGTTAATTTTTTAAATTAGCTTTTTATTTTTTTATTTATTTTATTTAACAATCCGAACGTAACTGTAAAAGTTACTTATACATACATAGATACATATATATATATATATATATATATATATATATATATATATATATATATATATATATATATATATATATATATGAGTAACGTTTACAGTTACGTTCGGTTTGTTCTATTATATAAACAAATATAAATAAACATATAGATTTATATATATGTATATATATATATATATATATACATGTAAGTGTATATTAATTTATGTTACTTTTCAAGACAGAGTGAACATATAAATATATATATATATATAAACATACATATATATATATATATATGTTTATATATATATATATGTTTATATATATATAAACATATTGTTATATATATATATATATATATATATATATATATATA
The DNA here is from genome assembly GCA_963932145.1 of Acanthosepion lycidas. Lineage (NCBI taxonomy): Eukaryota > Metazoa > Mollusca > Cephalopoda > Sepiida > Sepiidae > Acanthosepion > Acanthosepion lycidas. The sequence goes on along the minus strand of OZ010600.1, from coordinate 79,278,184 downwards.
TATATATATATATATATATATATGAGTAACGTTTACAGTTACGTTCGGTTTGTTCTATTTATATATATATATATATATATATATATATATATATATATATAAGCATATAAACATATATATATAAACATAAAGATTTATATTTATATATATATATATATATATATATATATATATATATATATATGTCGGTGTATATTAATTTATGTTACTTTTTCAAGACAGAGTGAACATATAAATATATATATATATATATGTATGTTTATATATATATGTAAACATATGTATATTTATTTATTTATATATATATATATGTGTGCTTGTGTGTATGTGGGTGGGTGTTTAATTTATGTTAGTTTTTCAAGACAGAGTGATTAGGTCCTGTCAGTGGCTGTCTTCGTCATGGCGGAGGAATAGCTTTAAAGAGAACATTTTTTTAAAAATCTATAGAAAAAAATAGATAAGAGATAAATATAAAAATTAAATAATTTCTGCCATCACCAGGCATATTTTAGAAAAAAAATTTCAATGATGTTATTTTCAGAATAGATCAGGTGACTGAAGACTGTGCGCTGATAGTGAGAGAGAAAGAGAGACAGAGAGATATACCGAATATATATATATATATATATATATATATATATATATATATATATATATATATATATATATATATGCGTGTGTGTTTGTGCAGTGCAGGTAATAGATCCGTTGGAATATAATCCGAGTGCTTCTTAGTAATATTAATTATAAAAACTGATCCACAAAGTGAACGATGTATTTATTATAACAGAGCATATGTATTTTTTACAGCAGAAAACCAAAAATTACCTCGACATGGGAATAGTCTATTTCAAGCCATTCTGTACGCAACTATCATCAACCCCTAAGTGTCTGTCTTGAAGCATTGTTTAAATTTATTTTTAATGTCAGTCCTTCTCTGGTAGACGCTTTGTTAATACGAATGGACTTGTGTTAGCAACTGGCGGAGGGTGTAAGGTATCTTATTCCGAGGAAGCGGTCTGGGGTTGGAGTTTATTTATAGCTAGAACCCTTCGTTGTGTGTAGCTAAATTTCGGTTCCTACTATGTGGCGTTTCCTATACAAGCACCAAGTGTGTTTTCCTGGGATTCACAGTAAATAGTTTTTTATACTACAAGGGTCCAATATTATTAATAAATGATGGAGCTAAACTTAAAACCCGTTAAGATTAAGGTAAATTAGTTCAATAATAGATTTATAGATTGTAGGTAATACCAGAGCACGAAATGGTGTAAATCATGATGTCCAACACACTTATATATGCGTACATATCTTCATATATTAAGGATTAGTTCTCCTCCGTTGATTTAATAGTTTGCATTGACCTTTATATTTTATTATCCTGATTTTTCTTCTAAACATAGCTTGCACCTATCACTAAAACTATTGGAGGTGTTTGCAAAACCTAGAATTTTCCAATTTATCTGAGAATTCAAACCCTTTTTCTTCAATTCCCTAATTTTTTTTTTTTTTTCGAAAGGTCTGTTTGGTGTTTTAATTTTGGATTGGTGAATGAATGTCTATGTGTATTGATTCTCTTTTTAAATTCTCCTGCAGAAATGCCGATGCAAATATTATGGTTTGTCGTATTTTCTTTATGGGTAATGGTTGCCTGGTATACTACCCTAGTAGATTTGCACTTGCTCTCTACTGGGCAGTTTTCTTAATTCTACAATTACGACGGGTTTCCATGTTAGTTTTTTTTTCCATGGAATTTACTTAAAAAGGTAATTGTTATGGGAATTAATAATTTGGTACATATTATTAGTGCAGGAGTAGCTAATTTTGATTGACTTACTGTTGATTATCTTATCTAGAGGGATTTTTTGTTGAAGTGTTTACTAATTAAATTTAGGAAGTACTGTCTGATCATGTTACTTGACAGTTTGCAGAATGGCGAGGGTTGAACCAAGTGAATTTTTCTTTTCCTATTTTTACACCTACATCCCACTTTTTGTGTATCGGTATTACTAATAGTAATCGCGTAAAAGAGTTTACTTTTGAAACCACTTTTTGGAAGGCCTTTTCATATAGTTCTTTATTCTTATTCAAGACTTTTTTCATTGGACGATAGTTTACTAATCCTGGTACAAACGGTAGTCGGTATTTGTTTTAGGATTGCACTGGGGTGGTTAGAACCGATATTAATATTGTTGGGGGTTTCATTCTCTTTATGGTAAGGTTTAAAGGTGTTATCATTAAGGTTAAGGGTGATATCTAGGGAGTCAACTATCTTAAGATAAGAGGAAATCTCGATCTTAAACTCTAAGGAATTTGAAGGCCCTGATAATTTTCTTTTGTAATTTCCCTTTTAGTGGACCATTACTATTAGGGGTGAAGATGAGTCCGTCATCCCTATACAATCCTATTAGTTCCGGTTTTACGATTCTGCTAAGCACATCTAAAATGTAAAAACATACCAGATCAGCAACTTGGGCTGAGTCATACGTTCCCATGGGGACATCGAATTCGTATTTGTGGCGCTTAGTCCAGGTGGTATTATTCAGTGTTAGCAGTGTCTTTCTCGCCGTTAAGATGATATTAATTTCATCATACGTTATTTCTATATAGTTCTTTGCAAAGTTGATACTATTCATCAGGAGGTCCCTAGTAATAGAGAAATAGAAGTCAATTATATCAAACATAATGAAAGCCGCTTTATCCCTACTTATCATGTTAGTGAACCATTTAATAGTATCTGACGAATCCTTCCAAAGGATACTACTGGTTGTGCTTCGTAAATTATTGGTTATTTTTTTAATTATATTTGTAAGGTTGGACCTAGTTCTGTTTTGTTGGGTTTGTTAGTCTAGATTTTATACTGCTAGTGAATTTTGGTTCATGGTCCTTAAATAAGATGTAGGCATCGTCAGTGTGGATCTTTCACAAGCTATCTGCAATTTTAAACTTATTGGCTAGTTCGCTGGTCTCTGTATCGAGTTCGAGTATCATACTATTGTATTTAACTAGTTTGTTCATTTCTGGTATTTTGTCCATAACGATTTTGTTGTAGTGTGAGGGATGATATATATTTATATATATATATATATATATATATATATATATATATATATATATATATATATATATATATATTACGGTTTATCAATAAATTGTGAGTAATTTGGACACATATTTTGGATAGATATATGCTGAAAACATATATATATATATATATATATATATATATATATATATATATATATATATACATATATATATATATACATATATATATACACACATATATATATACTTACATATATATATATATATATATATACATATATATACATATATATATATACATATATATATACACCTGCATATATACATATATATATACCTGTATATATATACATATATATATACATAGGCATATATATATATATATACATATATATATATGCATATATATACATACACATATATATATGCATATATATATGTATATATATTATGGTTTATCTACAAATTGTGAGTAATTTTGAAACATATTTTGTATATATATATATATGACAAAATGATGAAAATGAGAAATAACCAGAATATTTGACAGATGCGCACATGCACCCACAACACACGTCATAGATACAAAGCAAAAAAAAAAACAACCTAACACTAATCACTAGCGCATAATTGACTTTCATCAAGCTTAGTATAAAAATAAAAAAATGAGAAAACTGCATTCATTTTCTGAAATCTTCTGACGAGTGGACCGAATGATTACAAAGAATTTCATCTCCGAAACTCTGTAGTTGAAATGCAGAATAAATTATCAATCAGAGACAAATTATTTTGTATTAATCTTTGATATATATATATATAAGCATTTCACCCTGATCAAGGTGGGTGTGCCACTAGTACACAAGCGGTTACAGAGAGTTAAAGTAAGAGAAAAGACTGAGTATAGGGAGGATTGAGGAAAGGATAAAAATAAAACGGGAGAAATATAAAAAGAAGAACAAAGAATAAGGCATCAGATATTTAAATTTTTGACAATTATAGTTTATCAGGGAAGCGAGTAAGAGGAAGGGTGTTTCACTGTGAGGAAGTGCGAGAGAAGAAGCTGTTGGAATAGAAGAGGCGGTTACATTTAACTGTTTCGAATGTAAAGTGTGGGACCGAGATGCCGACCTACTAGCACATTTAAATTTATGGACTTAAGGGCACCAGTGAAAATAGCTCGTCAGGGCAGATGCCATGAAAATATTTATAGAAAAGACAGAGAGAAGCTACATTACGTCGGTGAGAATGTGACTGGAGTCGATACTTCAAGCCAGGACCAATCACATTGTATATTTGTCTTTGGATTTTCTAGAGAACCTCGAGATGAACAGCGGGGACACCAGACCATATGTGGTATCAGTATTCCATGCATGAACGAATGGTAGATTTGTAGATGTGAAGGGTGGACTCAGTCGAGAAAAACCTTCTGACTTCGGCACAGAGAACCAAATTTCCTTGAGGTATATGCAGCTATCGATTCAATGTAGTTGTTTCACCTCTGGTCAGTGGAAAACGTGAGACCAAGACTTGAGCATCAATAATGCTGATAGGAGGCAGTGACGTTTCTCTATGGTGAATAAATGATAGCAGTTTCGTTTTGGGTGCATTAAAAGCTTAAATGTTATATTTAGCTAATAGAATTGTTTGAATAGACACCACGTTTTTTTTTTTTTTTGTTTTTTTTTTAAGCAGTGTAAATTATGTCCACCGACCTGTATATTTAATAGTCTTAAAGAAAATGTACCCTCCTGTAGGATTCAAACCCCTTGTTTTTTTGGGGGAGGGGGACTACTGATTCAATTAACATCTTGAATGCACAAACCAGTGGATGTAATTTCTTCTTCTTTATGTGCCGTGTCCCCCTGGGACATAGGCGATCATAGCTCTCCACAGTTTCCTGTTCGTTGTAGCTCTTAATAAATTTTGTCTTTTTGTTATTTCTCCAAAACCCTGTTCCGCCATCCATTTACTCAAGCTCTCTAGGTAGGTATGATTATGTTTGAGAAATGTCTAACCTTAAACATTCTGGAGGCGATTTTGTTTCCAAAACAAAAATTTTATCCTGTATGATACAAGTGACTCGGATTAATGAATAATACCATGTTTGAATTTTGCAGTTGTGTTGTCATATCCTGCTATGGCAACAGAAAATGACGATGACTGAAATTAAGTAGTACAGTAGAGGAGCCTTGAAAAACAATGCAAGGGAAAGGAAAGTAGTGAATAATGCAGAGTGATAACGGTTAACTGTCTTCCACAAAGTTCCTCTTAAGTGTGTGTGTGTGTGTATGAGCGTGTACGTTTGTGTGTGCGTGCGTGTATGTGTAAAATATGAAGAAAAAGAGAACCCAACCATCAATGCTTGAAAACTTTCAAATAATTTACAATCATCAAAATATACGATTCCATTACATAAACTAAAAAATAGAGTTGATTAGATAATAAAAAAACACGAAACGAAAATACTTTTTATATAAGGAATATTTTTTTTTTTTTTTTTTGTCTTCATTTTCTCTTCCTGCTTTCCTCTTGGAAGAAAAAAATAGAAGATAAAATGGCCATAACGAACAACCTTGACCATCACAAGTTCAGACAGTGCGTTTATTTTTTTATTTTTATTTTTTTCCTCGAAGCCATTGACAACCTCGTTCTCATAAGTGAAACTAGATTCCCATATTACAGCCAAATGAGAAGAATAATTTATTAAATAGAGGGAAAAAAACTTTTTTTTAACATGAAACGTTTGATGGACCTTAGAACTCGGAAGAGAAATTAAAAAATTCTCGTGTTTGACTTTTTAAAACCTGTAACTTTAGAAGTAAACAACGGAAAGATCTGAAATTACTGAATATATTAATGTTTATAACTGAACGGAGACATGCAGAATTCAAATTTCGTTTTCGCTTGCAAACCTTTTATCTAACCAGAGATAAAGAAAGAAAATACATCTCAGAATTAAATAAGGTAGTGAGAATTTAAAGATATGAGTTCCTTTCTGAGTCCGTTAAATAGAAAAGTAGATTTATTTAATGTAACAGCATTGATTGATTTATTCTCATTTATTCTCTATCAATTGTTTCTTTCGATCTGATTTTTTTGTTTTCTCTTTGTTTCTTCGTTTTTCTTTCTTTTACTTTCTTATTTTACTCTAATTCTTTATTTCTTTCTTGTTTTCTTTTTCTCCAATTCTTTCTTTCTTTCTTGTTCTGTATTTCTTTCTCTCTTTTTTATCTTTAATCCTTTCTTTATTTCTTATTTTATTCTCTCTTTCTTTCTCTCTCTCCTTTGACGCCTTCTTTCCCTCTAGTTCATTCCTTCTATTTTTCATTCTTTCTTTCTTTCTTTCGTTGTTGTCTAATTCGTTTTTCCTCTCTTTCTTTTTTATTCTGTTTCGCTTTCTTTCTTTCTTTCTTTCTTTCTTTCTTTCTTTCTAATTTTTCTCTAATTCTTCCTTTGTTTTCTTTCTTTCTCGTTCTTGTCTGGCAAACCAAAACTAGTCACTAGTGAGTTCGATCCTAATTCGACGATAATAATAATAATAATAATAATAATAATAATAATAATAATAATAATATAACCTTGAAATAGAGGTCTCGAAAATGTGGCATATGGGAACATCAACAATCCCTGTTGTAGTTGGAGCCCTAGGACTGGTTGGAAAAGATTGCAGTAGACTAATTGCAGGGATTCCTGGAGGGATTCCTGGAAGCCCATGCCTCAAGGAGATACAAAAAATTGTTCTGACAAGTACAGCCCACACTTTACGAAGGGCTCTATCTATGTAATTTTATTTTATTTTTTTTTTTTTTTTTTGTCAGTGAAAAGGGTCATGATGCCATTTCTAACCTTAGGTCCCTGGGTGGGACCCGGAAAGAAATGTGTAAACGCCAGAAAGCAAAGAAAATAAAAATAATAATAATAATAATAGAGGCAACCGGACGTCTATCACACTGATGAGCTGTGATACAGCGAAAGAGTCTGTCTGTGGATGACAATATGTATATAGCTGAAGAATGTACGTCGTTCCTAGAATTTATTATATATATATATATATATATATTTATTTTTATATATATATATATAAAATAAATTCTAGGGAGATATATAAACGACATGCATTCTTCAGCCAAGTTTCCTATTCTCAATTTTTTTTTAACAGTGAGGTCCACTCTTAATAAGGCCCGGGAGTCACTCGAACTAGAGAGTTACAGATTAAGAAGAACAGCTTGTGCGGCTACGTGGGGAAGATAACCGTTAACTCTAGACTTGAACAGGTTACCATTATAGTGATCGGGAAAACAAC
>OZ010600.1:79215833-79265833 GCA_963932145.1 Acanthosepion lycidas | reverse complement strand
AAAAGAAATAAAGAAAAAGAAAAAAGACAGAAATGGAAGACGGCTCAGTAAAGAACGCAACAAGTTGAAACGAACAAAACTCCTCATGAATATTAATAAGAATAAATAATCAGTAAAAAAATCGACATACCGGTCGTTTGTACCATTTCCCGTCCACTTTTCCAAGGCAGAAGCCATTGATGTTTCAGCAAAAGAAACTGGAGACGTTTTTTGAGAATCTACTCCTGTTTTGAGTCGACATGATTGGTCAGATTCGGGATGGGTCGAGGAAGGAGTCCGCAATGACCACTCCTCGACTGGCTTTTGTCTCATAGAGACTTTGAGGCGTCTACTCTCGTTCAAACAACAGAAACATCAACACAAATGGGAAGCAATTTATTTACAATTACCTATATTTGTGCCCGGGACGCCCAAAAGATAGATTAAGTGAAACAAACTTTCTAAAGACAGATACATGCATAAATATAGTCACACACACACACAAACACAGATATATATATATATATATATATATATATATATATATATATATATATATATATATATATATATATATATATATATATTAATGCATGTTTCATTAAATAATATAGACAAGTTTTGTCTATTTATTTTAAGTAAGTTCCTTTCATATTCTCTGATAAGCTTAAGAACATTATCATTGAAAGACGAAAGGAAATCACCATATTGATACATGTTTAAATCCAATCTAAGCTTTCGGCTTACATAAGCCATTATCAAAGATGACAATTACATTTCAATATATCAAACAATACACGGACGAAACAATAATGATAGTCTGTTTTTGTTGCATGAAAAATGTCAAAGCAACGACAAACTCGCGTATACAAGACGCGGAAGCGAAAATCGCATCGCAGCTCGTGATGTCACACAAGACCACGCAAGAGTGAAAACGAGAAGTATTAAGTAGCATACACTATAGGTAGTAAGTACCTATAAAGTCAACCGTCTACGAAAGACTTGGGGAAAAATGAGAGCGAGAAGACGCAAGCACGTCTGACGTTCCAATTAGTGGCACTCACTACTAGATTGACCTGTGTATATAACTGTACCGTATTTCATATTTTACTGGTTGTGCAAAATAAACCTTTCTTCTACTATCCACCTAGTGTTATGTGTTTATTCCCTTAGCACGGAATATAACAGACCTCTAGACATGATAGCAGCAGCACTAGACCATATGTATGAGGAATATTCTAAGCATAGCCGAATGGAAAACTTATAGATATGTAAAATAGATTTTGGAGAGATGAATTGTCTAGGACAACACAGTGAACCAACTTCCTTAGCAACTGACCTAGTAACGGATTCAATATTGTCTTTCCGCTTCATGTCCGCTGAGAACGTTAGCCCGAGAAGGAGCAAGGAGTCACTCTCCTGGGGGTTAGCATCAGGGGTCTCTTCGGTATAAAAGTTTAGTTTTGTAGGCGTTAAAGTTAACAAGCCATCTTTTGCCCCAGTTAACAACACACTGAAAGTCGTTTTTGAAATCAACCGACGATTTAACCATATTGAACTGATAAGACTTAGTATCGAAACAGGAGTAAATGGTTGTGCCACCAGCATAGATACCAAGTTGAGAGCTGATGTCAATGCGGAGGTTATTGATGAAAATTAAAAACAAAGTAGGATCAAGGATAGAGCCCTTTGACCTGCATTAGTACAGAAGGATCTAGAGGAGTGGCCGTTCAGGATGATTTTCATTTCACGATTTGATAAGGAAGACTGGACCAGTTCAAAGATTTGAACAGAGAAACCATAACTTTTAAACTTATGAAGAAGACCAGTATGTCAAATCCTGTCAAAAGCTTTCGAGATATCTAAAGAAACAGTCCGAGCTTCACCATTCTTATCTAGAGCATGACAGACACTTTCAGCAATTATATTCAGTACATTAGCGAAGCTAAAGCCATATTCCTTATCTGAAAGAAAGCCTTGCGATGTGAGACGCTTAACCAATTCAGCATTGATTAGGGTTTCTAGTAGTTTGTCAAAAAGATCTGGAGGTCTAATAGGCTGATAATTGGAATGGTCGGACGGTGCATCTAAGTTCTCAAAAATTGGAAAAACGGATGAGATTCTACAGTTTAGATCGCTACCAAAGAGTTCGTTCCCATTACGGATGCACTTGAACAAAAATAACAAATTATGAACTTTGGACAGTTTATCCATAACTTTGAGCATAATACTCAACACCTTGTTCAAAAATTGTGAAAATATATTTAAAAATTAAACAGACAGGACTTATTGGTTCTTTTTAATCGAACTTCTTTGAATAAATACTTGTTGTCTAAATATATCATATATATATATATATATATATATATATATATATATATATATATATATATATAGGCAGCAATACTTCCTTTATGTATATTTCATTAAAAACGACAGACAAGGTACTACGGTTAAGGTTTTTATTTAATTTTTCTTGTGTTCTAACAATAGCTTTCTTTTCTGGACAAAGGGTGTGTAAGAACTGTCCAAATGTTTTATATTTCCGAGCGCTTTCGGCTATACCTTTAGCCATTATCAAGGATGATTCGATTTTTCAGCTTAATTGAGTGTGTGCGTTCTGTGTATGTCTTAGTGTGTGGTAGGGAGGTTTTTAATTTCCGAATACGGTTAGCACATTGTGGCCTTGTTCGCTGTTAATATTGTTAAGAGATGGCTTTTTCTTTTTTATTATTAAAGCTTCCATTATTTTTTATCTTTTCTTTTTTTTGCAGGTGGATGCAGTTAATATATTTGTGTTTTCTACTATGTTTCTAATGGATTCGGGTAAATTTGTGTGTGTGTTTAAATGGGTTCTAATTGAGCTGTGATCATATAGGTGTAACGTAAGACGTCTGGATAAGCATGTGGTTGTGTAACCGATGTAATTATTTATGAGTCCGGTTAGATCAGGAACACAGTTCCTTAAGGGCCACTTGAACTCCTAGATAATGTTCGTTATGAGTTCAAATGCCCAATAAAAGGCTTAACCGTAGTACCTTGTCTGTCGTTTTTAATGAAACACACACACACACACACACAAATATATATATATATATATATATATATATATATATATATATATATATAAAATATATATATATATATATATATATATATATATATATATATAAGTTATGAAAAACTTGGTAATCCGTATAGGTCCTCCAAGGAGGATGAAATCCTGAGAGCTCAATGTAAATCCAGAGCTAATAATTTAAAGAAAAACAGACCACTTTAAGCTTCCATTATAATAATTTATTTCACCAGAGCCCTTTTAAAGGACGCTGGATCATCAGATAACACTTCCAAAAATAAAATGAAAGATTAAATGAAAATTTACACTTTTGACGGGTAGTATCAAGTTTATGTAATTTAACAGAGAGGGTAGGGAGGAGTGGTTGAGTTTAGAGAGGGTTTATTTTAATATTTCTTTCAATCATACTTAGTATGGCGGGGGAGGGACCAGACCATTACGTATTTAAACGGTTAACGTAACGGAAGTGATATATTAAAAATGGGAGGGGAGAATAGAGAAAAAGAAAAAGAAGAAAGAAAGAAGAGGGAAGTAAAGAGAAAAGCTGTAATAAGGTTTTACGTAGGAAGAAGAGGGATGGTATATTTTTTGCAATTTATGTAAAAAAATAGATTTCAAATTTGATAATAATTTAAATGTTAAAAAAACGAAGAAATGAATTTGATGCTTGCTAGCAATTTAAATATTTAAATCTTTTATAAATAACTTAGGGCTTTAATATAACTTAAATACTGTATTTATTAACACATTCATAGAGAACACATTAAAATAATTTTTTAAATATAACAGTTTACTGATAGTAATCTTTTAATATTGTAAATGACTGTTAAGGTAACATCTTTATCAGTTTGAATCTAATTCATGAATGTAATTTGTAACTATTTTTAGATGGGTAATCTTTCTTACTTAAAGTTTAGGTTTCAAATTACGATGGAGTAATATTGGAAGGCAATATTAAAGATTTTTTCTTTATATATATCCCACATATACACTTATGTAAATTTTACATATACATACGTTCATTTACATGTGCAATTACACACATAAGCACATACATATGTATCTATATACACAGGTACCTATACATATTTATATATAAATACTTACACATACATTTACAAATATTTACACATATTTATATTCATATCTATTTAAATTTTTCTTTAATTCCACAGTTAATGTTTAACGTTAGGTGATGACTTAAGTGTTTAAATATCAAAACAAATATTTCTAATTTTAATATTTTACTATCAATATTGATAGTTAAAGAGTGATATATTTAAATTTAAATTATCTCCAGATGATAAAAATTTCAATCTCACAATTCTAATTAGAGAATATTAAAAGGGAAAGTAAGATTAAACATTAATAAAAAGAACTTTATATCCTTCCATTGGAATACTTTATATATATATATATATATATATATATATATATATATATATATATATATATATATATATATATATATAAACTGATCTATACCCATAAACACCTACACATGTATCTGTATTTATATTACTATATTTTACATAGATTCACACAAATACGAACTCACAAATACTTACATTTATATATATATACACATATATTTGGATCCTTTACCAGATTTTCGGGGAGAATTTGAAAATTACAATAACTTCTAAGGGTTTTCGCCTTTCATAAGCTATTGACGAATTGTTTTTAATTTCAGTTGGGAAATATATCACCAGACCAATATTAGATAGATAGATAGATAGATAGATATAAACAGACTGAGAAAGAAACAGCAATAGATAGATAGATAGATAGATAGATAGATAGATAGATAGATAGATAGATATGAACAGACTATAAAGAAAGAAAGAAGTTTAGATAGATATGAATAAGCTTAGATAATGATCAAAATGAGGATTAAACATATATATATATATATATATATATATATATATATATAAAGATAGATAGATAGATAGATAAGAAAGAAAGAAAGAAAGATAGATAAATAGATATGAACATAGATAATGAAAAATATATATATACATCCAACTATTTATATATTCGCATTCTTGTATAGATATTTTGCATTGAAGATTCTAAATGCTTCCTATGCAAGAAGACAGGTGATGAGAAGGAAGGTAGGCGATATGAAAGGCAATATATTGGTCATTATATATGCATATATGTACGCTTTATAGTCTTCCTAATTACTGGGAACTGTACGCCAAGACCTGGGATTTTCAAAGTAAAACCCGTTTTCATTTCCACGTTTAAAATATATATCTATTTTCTACGCTGACGACAAAAAGATAAATTGACTCACGTTTATCATCTTTCATTGTTTTTTATTTTTTTTAATGTTTATTTTAAAAGATTAACAAACTAGAACAATATATCCTTAAAAAAAATTTAAAGAAAAATTAGGTAAGCTATGATCCCTACCAAATACTGCATACCCCCCCCATTTCACTAAGTCAAAGGTTATTGAATGAGGTTACTGTAGAGCAGCGTTTCTTAACCAGCGCCCCCTTTACTTAAATGCAGCAATCAATTTTGAGTTCTTCTGGAGTTTATTTTTGCCTATCGCGTCTACTGCTGCCTACCTATTGTGATGAAGGCCCAATCAAGAGCCCTCCGGAGGAGCTAGCTTAAATACCGCCTGATATGGCGGCTTTTAAGCTAGAATATAATAAATATAAATTTTATTCCCAATATTGGTATCATTTTCTTGGCTTTTTAGTCGTCAAATTTTATTAAACAGCCTATTAAATGTAGATATAAGAAGCACACATTGACAACCTCTCGTTTTAGTCATATATATATATATATATGTGTGTGTGTGTGTGTGTGTACTTTAAAAATCAGGAGGTCAGTTGAATCCGCTATATATATATATATATATTCCTGCTCTACTTAGTGTATTAAGAGCAGAGCGGGAATAAATATATATATATATATATATATATATATATATATATATATATATATATATATATAATTATTCCCGCTCTACTTAGCGTATTCAGCACTCTACGTTTTAGTCTTGCTTGGGGTTTTTTTTCTTTGGACTAAAGACCTAAGGTACTGGATGATTTATTTCACCCCATTCGGTTGTCTTTAGTTCTTTCCTTTTTTATTTCCAATTATATATATATATATATATATAAAACAACATATCCCATCTAAACAACTTCCAAATAGTCACAACCACTTCCCAAACTATTATGGGTATAATCATCTATAACAATAATAATTCAGAAGCAAGCAATGGTAAAATGAATTTCCAAAACAGTTCGTCACAATACATCGGAGAAACATGCAGAAATTTTTAAAAAAACGCATCTATGAACACAAAAGGAACCTCATAAATAGCAATTTAACAAATGCACTGGTCATACATAGAAATAAATTCCACCACAATGTTCATTTTAATAATGCTACACTCATAAACAATAGGAAATGATTCATTTAGAAAAAAAAATCCTCGAGAGTGCCGACATTGAATATTATCCAAATATTAATCTACACCCAGATTTCCCAATACCACCTTTCCTGACAGCATCACTACTCCCCCAAGCCAACATACAAAACAAATATATGAAAAAAATCAGAAGAAAACGGTTTATTTCCGTGAACACCACAATACAAATAATATTTCTACAGATATTTCCCATATTTCCGACCAGCATGCGACACTTGTTTTAAATGGTCATGATCTGCCGGAACGGATACTACTATAGCATCAATATTTCTACACCAATATTTCTACATATGAAAAATTCTCTTCAAGCATAAAAATTAAATGACGTAATTTTCCAGCTGACCCAATGAATATATATGAGAGTTTCTAAATTCTTGTGGTAACTAACAACATTTTTGTTTTTTGTTTATCGATACTTTGGTTGATTTCTTTAAGCATCAGCTTAGAGTAAAATCAGATCTGACAAAAACCGTTTGATTTCGACAGATTTCAGCGAAAGGCCTGATAATTTTGCACCAACCCAATATATCTATATATAAACACACACACACACACACGCACGCATATATATATATATATATATAACATATTTTAAATCAGTTAATTTATTATATATATATATATACATATATACATATATATATATGTATATATATATATATATATATATGTATATAATAAATTAACTGATTTAAAATATGTTTTTTTCGCTACACAGTAATAACCATGTTTCAAAAATGGTAGCTAAAATCTCCAAATTTAATTTTGTAATTAAATTAAAAGCATTGGTTCCATTTCATCTTCAAGCGAATATTGCTATAACTTAATAACTTATTTTTAAATTTACTTAGTTTTAAACACACACATAAACTCATAATTCCTTGTTTTCAAGGATACAGAGAAATCCAATCATTCAGACAAGGGGCAGTAGCGTGTTGATCGTTATTTATTTATAATATTTATGCTCTGTAAATTTACACTGAGCACTGTTTTGTAAAAATAAAAATAAAAAATACCAATAAGAACACCGGATAATGTATCTTACTGTTCTTTCTTTATATATATATATATATATATATATATATATATATATATATATATATATATATATATATATATGAATCATTCATACAAAAAAAAATTATAGAGGTTAATGATTTAAGATACACCAACCCGGAACCTGTATATGAATGATATGATCCCTGTTTATAAATTCCAGTTGCATAAGGTCTTCTTAATTTTTTACAAGCTTTCGTCTGTTCCTACAGACATCATCAGGTATGGAAGTAGATTTTGTTCTTGTTTTTACTTCTCGGTAATAAGATCCAACGTGCAACTTTCGGATAATAAGTGTGACATTACTGTAATTATTGAACAATATAGTTCATACCATATTGACGGAAAATCTAACAGTAAAAAGAATTCTCTGATTGTTATATTTGTACAAAAACGCACAACCTTAAAATTTAAATTCAAACTCAGCGTTGCGACCGCACGTTCCAAAACAATAACACATTTCTCATAGCATTTTTTCGGATTACATTTCTATTTTCGTTGTCCTCTTACTACTGAGAAGTAAAAACAAGAACAAAATCTACTTCCATACCTGATGATGTCTGTAGGAAAAGACGAAAGCTTGTAAAAAATTAATAAGGCCTTATGCAACTGGAATTTATAAACGGGGTTGATGTATCTTATTTATATTGTTTGCGACGATGTATTCTCGCCATTTAAATCATTAACCTCTATATTTGTTTTTTGTATGAATGATTCATGAATTTATAAATTATAATTGCACCTTTTAATTGAAATATATATATATTGGGTTGGGGCAAAATTATCAGGCGTTTTTGTAGGCGAGTTAGTTGCTAATAAAAATTCCTGTTTTATTTACTTTTTTAATAAAAATATTATTTTATATTCACGTAGTAAAAATGCATGTCGATAATCATACACACTTCGTAATAATCATTTAAAATGTTATCATTGAATAGTTATATTTTTCTTAATAAATATTGTTTTCAAAAACGCCTGATAATTATGCACCAACCCAATATGTGTGTGTGTGTGTGTGTGTTAAAAACAACAGACATTTTGTGCCGATTAATTGTAATGATCGACTTTTCAAAATTACGAATAATTCTTCTTAGATAAGGCAGAAATTCTGTCAAGAAAAGTCCAATAAATATGGTTCAAGCTTTCGAATTTCTTAACTCATCATCAGTGTAGGTAGAGACAATTAGTGAGTTTCGTAGAAATACTGTGTTGTGACGTAGGTAATGAGTGTTGTGACGTAAGCGAGGTGTGATTTGTTTTTTTAATTTTTTTTATATACATTTTAAGATGCGGGTGCTTAAGTTATAATCATGCTATCATATGTACATTTCTTCCGAAATTAACTTCATATTTATTTATTCCCGTATACTGGCCTGAGCAAATAAGATAATTTGATGAGATAATTTCTGATGAGACGGATTTCACTTAAAGGCACGGCACAGATCTTGCTCGTCCGCTAAAGCTTCTCCGTAGCCGAGTCATTTAAAGCACGTCGTTTCTAACAACGGTTTCACCCTGTCCAGTGGGGGTGGGGAAACAGGTTCGAATCCTACCAGAGAACACACGTTTTTTTTTTTTCTTTAATGAGATTTCTCTAATATTCAAGACGAAAATAAATAAATATACTGTGTAATAAATAAACAGAGCGTCTATTCCGATATGAGTATAGATAAAAAAATAACGTTCAAAGGGATGCATAAAAAATCCATTAATAGTTTTTTTTTTGACGATATTTCTTAGGTGGCATTGTATCTATTTACACTATTTGCATCGTTCGAACTGTTGTTCCCATCTTTATTGCTATATTCATGACGTCCCGATCGTATTTCCCAAAAAAGGTATGGCACGTGGAATTAGAACAATGTATCGCCGTAGACTAGATAAAGGGTTCAGTTTGAAATTCCAAATAATATCACCTGAAGAAGGTCGGGGTGTACAACGACTGAAACATCGTGAATGTCGTGAAAAGGATAACAGTCCGAACGATGTAAATAGTGTAAATACATAATTTTTTGTCCAAAAAAAAAAGAGGTTAGGCTATTTGTGTCTCGTCGAAGTTGTACGTTTACAAAATATAAAAATTATTTTTTTCTCGATACTGCACTGACAACAAATAGACAATTTACTTCAAGTTGTTCATGTTTGTTTTTATTTTGTTATGTTTATTTGAAAAGATGAACAAGGAAACAAGAGCAACAGCTCCTTAAGCAAAATCTGGTAAGCTGGGATCCCTACTAAATGCTGTACCTCCCTATTTCACTAATTCGGTTTGTTTTACTAAATGTATACCCAATACAATTCCGAAGACCTACTCAAGGTAGATAACTACTCCACACATATTGTCATAAATCTGCCCTCTTACCTACTTCGAGTGGCACTTGGGCCTTGTAGAGGCTGAAAATTATTATAAAAAACTCAACTCTCTTTCTATCGCAACAGCATAATTTTTATATAAATTTATTATAAGAAGCAAACCTCCATTTCCAGACCAACGTATTAACTCAAACACGATTTTTTTTCCTAGCGTATAATGCGCAGTATAATATACAGTGAATTTTGATTCAAAATCATATCGCTCCTTATGAAACGAAACATAATACGCAAGATGATCGTAAAGCTTCTACCACCACCTACCCTTTAAATATGTTGGGGGAGTCTTACGAGTTTCGATGAATGCTATCCCGAGAACTCAGTACGCTAGACTGATTGCGAGATAATGTTGGTAAGCGGCGGAAAATATGGCGCTGTCTTCCACGATATTCGTCGTGACGGAAAGAATTGTCAGAGACACAACAAAAAAATAAACAGTTTTTTTTTGTTTTGTTTTTTTCTTCCGTGAAAGCAAAGAGGAAAATTAATAATTAAAGTTCATTGAAAAATGTTTTGATATATTGGGATAAATATATTGATGTAGGCAGCAGAAAACGGACATGTAGATAGACATGTATTTATTATAGATAGATAGATAGATAGATAGATAGATAGATAGATAGATAGATAGATAGATAGATAGATAGATAGATAGATAGATAGATAATGAACAGACTGAGATAGATAGATAGATAGATAGATAGATAGATAGATAGATAGATAGATAGATAGATAGATAGATAATGAACAGACTTAGATAGATAGATAGATAGATAGATAGATAGATAGATAGATAGATAATGAACAGACTGAGATAGATAGATAGATAGATAGATAGATAGATAGATAGATAGATAGATAGATAGATAGATATGAACAGACTGAGATAGATAGATAGATAGATAGATAGATAGATAGATAGATAGATAGATAGATAGATAGATAGATAGATAATGAACAGACTGGGATAGATAGATAGATAGATAGATAGATAGATAGATAGATAGATAGATAGATAGATAGATAGGGTAAACATGCAGCAATATATTTGTTTTGAAAGGAAATGAATTGTAAAGTAAATTGACGACACAAGAACAAATTGATGTTTTTGGGATAATCTTTGATAAGAAATCCAATTTTAAACCTGGAAAAGTGAAATCATGCGTGGAGTTTGGGAAATGGACGAACTTGGTAGATTACGGATGGAAGCAATTAGCACAATTGTTTGCCGAAAGATAGAACGGAAATAGAGAAATCTCTAAAGAGAAAGCAAAACAAACAGATTCTGATGGATGCGGGGGGGAGGGTCTTTAAAGATATGGAAAAAATGGAAATCGACAAACAGAATGAGGAATGTGAAGACTTTGATAAATGGGAACGGAATGAGACATTAATGAAATATGAAGTAGATAGATAGATAGATAGATAGATAGATAGATAGATAGATAGATATGAAAAGACATAGATAGATAGATAGATAGATAGATAGATAGATAGATAGATAGATATGAAAAGACATAGATAGATAGATAGATAGATAGATAGATAGATATGAAAAGACATAGATAGATAGATAGATAGATAGATAGATAGACAGCTAGATGTGTATAAACATAGATGTAGATAGATATGAAGAAATTGAGATAGATAAAACTGATAGCAACAATGATATATATATATATACACGCACACATACACACACGCGCGCACACACACACATATATATATTAGGTTGGTGCAAAAATAATGTCGTTTTTGACGTGTTTTTTAACGTTAAAAGCCGACATTATTTTTGCACCAACCTAATATATATATATATATATATATATATATATATATATATATATATATATATATATATATATATATATATATATATATATACGAACAAATAATACTTTTAGACGAGCAAATTTTCCCAAAATTCATCTTATTTTCCAACATTTCCTATGTACAAATGTCACTGATCTCTTTGTGGATATTTAGTTTTAAATTAACTGTTTAAAATCTTTTTCTTTTTTTTTTTAATTAACCACAGTGTTTCTAAGTAGTGGGGTTGCCATGGTAACGATTTTTTTCTTCATATTTGTTCACTTGTCTTGATCTCGTTCATACAGGGCGAGACGATGACAACAAAATAATTACAAAAAAAAAAAAACGAATTTAACATCCAACTGGTTTTCACGAATTCCATCTTACATATTTCTTCAGATAATTCATAGAAATCATTTTATCGCATACAAACACACACACACATACAAGCACACACACACACAAACGCGCACGCATGTATGTCTGTGTGAGTATAATGTGTATGTATATAAATATAAATATATATATATATGTGCAATTTATATGTATGTTATTTATATATTATATATGCACGGTACTTATTGGAAAGCGCTCAATATCAGTGATATATCTATATATATATATATATATATATATATATATATATATATATATAAACATTAGGTTGGTGCAAAAATAATGACGTAATAATGTCGTTTTTTGACGTATTTTAACGTCAAAAAACGACATTATTACGTCATTATTTTTGCACCCACCTAATATTTAAATATATATATATATATATATATATATATATATATATATATATATATATATATATATAAGATATAATATTTATAATATATATAATAATAATATATGTATAATATAATATAATACAATATATGTATTATAAATATACATAATATATAATACTTAATCTAATATGTAAAATATATTAATATATATCATATATAATATATATCATACATAATATAATATATACACGTAATAAATATGATATATATATATATATATATATATATATATATATATATATATATATATATATATATATATATAATAACGCAACTATAAAGTTCGTGGACACTTCAAAGTTATAATTTTTTAAAGTGCACACGAACTTTATGGACACCCTGTATATATATATATATATATAATTGTGCATTTTAACAGCAATTCCTTTTTTTTATACATGATTGTCAAGGCATTGCGATTTAGCTTTTTAATAAATTTTTCTTGAATTTCAGTATGTTTATTTATTTTACTGAATATGTAGATTTTTCGATGTATCGATTGGTCAGTGCGTCGAAGGAACGTAAATTCAGAAAACGATTATTGATGGTGCCAGCTTTGTATATAAAATGCTGGGTACAAGGTAGTGGGGAAAATGAAACGAAAAATGGCTAAATTTTATATATAATCATTAAAACTTCCGGGATTTTCAAAGCATTACGATGGTTATTTTTAATCCCTTTAAATTCATATATATATATATATATATATATATATATATATATATATATATATATATATATACATGCGTATAAATACAAAATGAATATATATATGTGTGTGTGTGTGTGTGCAATTTATAAAACACGAGTTAAATTCATGAACAAAATTCAAACGGATAGAGATGTCAACTCAATAATCAATAATAAAATATTTTAAAGAGATTAAAAGAAAGATTACTAGAAGATTTTAAAATAAAATTTTATTCGTTTAATGTACTTTCTATGAATATTTTTCTAATCGACTATTTCATAGAAAATCCCCAAAATTAAAAAAAAATTACTTACAAACATGAAATTAAATTATTTGTAGACAGTTTAGAGACATTCAAATTTATGTCAAGCATTGTAATCTCTATGAACCCCCAAAATAACACTTTCAAAGTAAAACAAAAAAACAGCGTCTGTTTCTAGCCTTTATTTTTTTTTTTTTTTTTTTTTTACAAAGAAAATTAGTGACACCTTCTCTCATGACTTCCTTCTCTCTTTTTCTCTCTATGGGTTTTTTCTCCTCTACCCCTTCGATATCAATATATAACTTCCCTTAAGTTAACCATTTAATGTGTCAATGTCTGCTAACTCACTCATGTCTTCTCTCTCCCCCTTCACTTCCTCACTTCGTTAATTTACATATGTTTAATACGGCCTGTCAAAAATGTGTAAATTTTCTTTTCATTTTTTGTTTGGAAGTAAAGTCTGATGATCCGCAGTCCTTTTAAAAGGGCTGTGGTGAAATAATTTATTACATGGAACCTTAAAGTGGTCTGTTTTTATTTAAATTATTTCCTCTGGATTTACATTGAGCCCTCTGGATTTTATCCCACTTAGGTTTACCCATACGGATTTCCTAGTTTTTCATAAACTATATATATATATATATATATATATATATATATATATATATATATATATTTAAATTCCCAGATCAATTCTGTGGACAAGACAGATTGGTATAAAATGACAATTGGAAAAAAGATCTTAGATTTTGCCGACGCGTTTCGTCTTCCGACTTTTTCAAGGCAAAAATGAAATCGAAATGTCCTTGTTGTTATAGTTACATTGTCATTTTATACCAATCTGTCTTGTCCACAGAATTGATCTGGGAATTTAACTATATTGTTGACATGGAAAAAAAAATCTCTTACTATAAAGGTAATTTACATTAACCAGAAAAAAAGGCTTAGACAGAAGCGTCTATTTTTTTAAATTTGGATTTTTTAATGTAACTATAACAACAAGAACATTTCGATTTCATTTTTGCCTTGAAAAAGTCGGAAGACGAAACGCGTCTGCAAAATCTAAGATCTTTTTTTCCAATTGTCATTTTATACCATATATATATATATATATATATATATATATATATATATATATATATATATATGAGGCACGGTGGAGTAATGGATTTGTCGATTTGAACGGGCTCGCTTCCAGATGCTTTCACATGAACGCGGGTGCCCCCCAAGGCTCTATCCTGGGTCCTACGCTGTTTCTGATCTTCATCAGTGATCTTCCTCGTGTCATTAGTTCCCAAGTAGGCATTTATGCTGATGACACTACCACTTATTCCTGTTCCACTGTCAAATCGGTCAGAGTTGATTGACAAAGTTAACCTGGCTCCTGCACTTAAAAAAGGACCTCCAATCAGTGGTTAACTGGGCCAGGAAATGGCGTGTAAACTTTAATGCCTCCAAAACTAAACTGCTCTCTCATTTGACCACTGCATAGAAAAAATTTCCTGTCCGCCATTACCATGGCTGATGCTAAACTCCATTAGAGCAACACACTGTGTCTTCTTCACCTTCTCAACTGATTTGAGGTAGAACAACTACATTGAATCAACAGCTGCATCTACTGCAAGGAAAGTTGGGTTACTGTGTTGTGCTTGAAAGTTTTTTTCGTCAAAGTCCATCTTGCACATTTACAAATCTTCCCTTCGTCTGTACATTGAATACTATGGCCATATCTAGTCCTGCAATTCATCTAGAGGTTCTTGACAAAATCCAAAGAAGGACCTGCAATATAATCGATCCTGATTTGGCAACTCGAGTTCAGTTACTTTCTCACCAACGTGACGTGGCTTCCCTCTGTCTTTTCTTCAAATTATCATGGCAACTGCTCTGACGAGCATTTTCCCTGGTAGCCTGACTACATGAATTTAAGCCTGCTAGTAGATTGGCATCTAGGTCTCACCCTTTTACTGTTGAAGCAGTTAAATATAACCGACACGTCTACCCCAACAGTTTCGTTTCCTGCACTTCCTGCATGTGGAACTCCCTTCTGTTTACTCGCTTCCCTGATAAATGCAGTCTTCAAAACTTTAAATGCAATATCAATCGGCATCTTTAATCTTCTTGAATTTCGTTCAACTTTTATCCTTTCCTCAATTCACTCCAGAACCAGTTTTTTCACTCACTTTCACTCCCTATAACCTCCTGCGTACTAGTGGCATTCCCGCCTTGCCTGGGGTGAAATGATTAAAAAATACAAATGAATTTTTTCCTAAGCTAACTGATATTATATTCAGCACTACAAACGAACTTTTTTGTAATCGATCGGTCCCCTCGTCAGGAGATTTTATCAATTGACTATCGTTTTTCTAAATTAATCGTTATGTTTATATTAAGTTTGATGTAATTATTTTGTGCACTAGATATTGGCGTTAGGTGTGTGTATGTGTGTGTGTGTGTGACAGAGTAATCGTGTGTGTGCGTGTGTGTGTGTGTGTGTGTGTGTGTGTGTGTGTGCGTGTGTGTATGTGCGTATGTGTCAAATGTCATGCATGCTTGACCTCTTCATAATTTTCTTGTCTCACACACATACATATTGTGGGTGGAGCACAGAGTACTTTCGAAAATTTCACATTTTCATCCTCTTGGCGTAATTTTTCCATTTACAGGTAAACTCCGAAACGAAATAAATGTAGTGTAGACCGAAAGACGCTTTTAAAAAATATATATATAATTACGCAGAGAGGGTGAAAATGGGAAAATACTCGGGGCTCTATATCAACAATTCTATCTGATATTAATTTAAACATAAGGATTGCGTTATTCAATGAATTTTTAGTAAGTTAATACCTTATTAAGTATTGTTAGCGAAGAGATTTCGCCATTAATTACATTAACATAGCTAATTAATTCTTTGTATGATTACTTCTTTATTATATATATATATATATATATATATATATATATATAGATATATATATAGATATATATATATATATATATATATATATATATATATATATATATATATATATGTACACACACGATGCGATGAGAACGAAAGTAATATATAAATTCCAACGTTCACAGTATTAATCCAAAAGAGTGCTCGATACCGATAGTACAGCGATAATTATTTATTTATTATAATTTTATTATATAGACAAAACCATTTTACTCACTACAAAGATGCAATAGCGAATAAAATGGTTTTGTCTATATGATAAAATTATAATAAATCTATAAATTTTCTATATGTTAAAATTATAATAAATATATATATATATATATATATATCAAATGCATACGCTTATGCACATGCAAATACCCTTATCATCGATCCATAAAAAGCATCAACAATGTGATTGGAGAAATAATTCCTTCATAACTAACGTGACTCAAGTACCATAAATTTTAGTTGTAGCGACCACTTCCATTCTCAACCTTGATAAGAGCCATTCTTTAATACACACAAACATGCACGCACACACACACAAACACATACACACACACACACACACACACACACACATATATATATATATATATGTGCATATCAGCGGCCGTATTCGATGATGTAGCCTTTCAATAAACAAGTTACCTCCCTTGGTTAAACAGCGGGAACTGTGTTAATCAGGACGCGTGTTCGTTATTCAATAAGATGTTTTCCATAAATTTTCTCTGTCAACACGAGTTTTCAACCCCCCTCCCCGTCTCCAAAAAAATAGAATATTTTTCAATTTTTTTTGTGGCATTGAAAGAATAATAAAAAAAAATGTTAATCTCCAAAAACAAGTTTTTCCAAAATAAATTATTTTTGTCCTAAATTCCGACATTCGAAACTGCAAATATATATATATATATATATATATATATATATATATATATTAAGACATTTTTTTATGTTTATACATTCTTTTTTATAGACACAAATATTT
This sequence comes from Acanthosepion lycidas, assembly GCA_963932145.1. NCBI lineage: Eukaryota > Metazoa > Mollusca > Cephalopoda > Sepiida > Sepiidae > Acanthosepion > Acanthosepion lycidas. The sequence goes on along the minus strand of OZ010600.1, from coordinate 79,248,398 downwards.
AAGTAAATGCTCTGTTTATAATAAACAGTATTAACAACATTTACCGCCCTGAATGTCCGAGAAAATGACATTGAAAATATTAATTGTCGGAATTTGTTCATTTCATAATATATATATGTGTGTGTGTGTGTGTGTGTGTGTGTGCAGATATGCAGAAAAATAAAAAAGAACACGTTAGAAGTGGATAAAAATTATCTCATAGACCCCTTACTAAAATGGTCGCCCCAGCCGTTTTCATAGTAATTTTGCGAATGAACATGCTTATAAATTTCAAGATAGGTTATTCTTAAATTTTCGCTTGAGGATGGAACAGGGCTTGATACTTTAAGTCAATTTAATTATATTGGGGTAGCAAAGGATTCATATTTTTTTTAAAAAGTAATTATATATATATATATATATATATATATATATATATATATATATATATATGACTTCGTTTCTATCAAAGCGTTCGTGAAATTTAGGACAGATATTCATTTCCTGAAAGAAGTAGAAAAAAATTCACGTAAAATGTGTTTTCTCTGCAAGTAGTGTTGTAGTAATAAGCGCACTATATGGAGATGTTCCCCATTCAAACTCAAACAATCAGTTGCATTCACTTTCAAACAATTCCAATTTCTTCCCTCTCCAACTATGGGTTAAATAATAAGACAGACTAGACTCTCTAGCTTTGAAGGAAAACTACACCACTCTCTTGCCTAAAATATCACGGCAATTCACAGATAATATTAAGTTCGTTGTTTTTGCTGAGCGGTTTATAAGATTCAATGGTTTATTTAATGCCGTAAATATTTCGAACGCAATTTTATTTTATTTTTGGAGATAATAATGGTTTAGTGATACAAGTCTTACTAATTAACCCATAGCTGGGGGGAAAGAGTTGAACCCAACTTGAATTGGAACTCGGCTCCCCGATTAACAATTTCGAACCATTGTCCATTACTCCTCCCGCACATCCAAGCTTACAGCACCAAATATTTCTAAGCGGTCACCCATCTAGATACTAAACCAAGATCGACGTTGCTTAACTTTGGTGGTCGTACGTGTATCGGGGTACAAATAAAGAAAAAGAACTTATTGCTTATTTCATGAAGGAACATAGAACTTTTTAACAAAGAGATTATGAAAGAAAAATAAAATATTTGTTGAGTCATGATAAATTCTGGGACATTTGACAACTGTTCAATTTGATCAATTGATAAGATTATTCAAATTTTGCAGGAACTTTCTCTCTCAGTCTTTCTCTTAAGACATATATGTGTGTATATATATATATATATATATATATATATATATATATATATAGAGAGAGAGAGAGAGAGAGAGAGAGAAGGAAGGAGAGAGAGAGAGCAAATTACTGATATCTCCTGACGAGTGGACCGTTATATCATCGGCCTATTTCAGTGCGTGTTAAAGATCAAATATAGATCAAATACGGATGGGAATCTGATAGGATAGGAATAAGAAATGTTTATAAAATCTAACATGTTTCACTTTTATTAAATCTTAGTCAGAGATTAAGAGAAAAAAGACCAGACTTTGGTATTTTCAATTTTGTTTGGTTCAATTCTCACTGGTCAGTATTTATCACGTCCATTAAAACCGTTGATAATTCTATATGTATGTAACTTTGTAAAAACCCAAATATCTCTAAGCGTCGCCCGAGGAGACACATTTGTAGTGTTGAAACTTGATTGTAATTGTGTAGCGATTTTTAACATGTTTTTGTTTTAATATCCTAAAATAAATAATATTTATCTCTACTCTGTATTGAACCCTCTTTTAAATTAAATGTTATGTACAGTGGAATTATACTTAATGTGTTTTCATTTTACATCCATTTCAAATCCATGAATTTCTTGGTGGCTGTAGAAAATGTTCTTTCAAATAATTTTGATTTTCCCAAGTAGTTTCAATCTCATCTGAGATCATCTTCAGGGGTTGCATATCTATAGATGTGTTATGCTTAACACCGTAAATTCAAAATATTTTTCACCGTTTTGCAAGGGAGATAACATGTGATTTTTTAAAAAGAATTTTTAATTGTAGTATTTTAATTTAGTATTTTTTAGAACACTTTTCTGCTTCAAACATTTAAGAGCTTTATTGCTATACTCATAGCTGACTTACTTTTGGCGGCAATTCTCTTATGTAAAGAGCTTCCAGAGTTTAAAGTTTTGCTTATTACTATTTTGATGAAGCACTGATGTATTTTCGACAAATATCTGTCAACTCTGTGAATGTTGACATGACTGTTCGTTTAAATGTTCTGAGATTGAACTATGATCATTCAAGTGAAACGTAAGCCTTCTTGTCATCGCTGTTGTTGTAAAACCAATATACGTATATACATTTTCATCAGAGATGCAATCTCCCAAACAACATTTAAAGTGATATACCATGTTGTTTTTCTGTAAGACGCTAGTTGACGGGGGAGAGTTATTACTAGATTGGTTGTATTAAATTTAGTATAGATATAATTAATTTTATTTTTTACTTAGAGCAGTGGGAGATATATTAGTGATAATTAGTCTTTCTATAATTTTTTTCTCCTGCTTATAGTTACAATACATTTGATACGGAATATATATATATATATATATATATATATATATATATCCCAGTCTCTATTTTAAAAATAACTTGAAAAAGGCCGTTTAACCAATACAAGAACTGACCAAAATTAACGATAAAAAAATGAAAACTACAGGCAAAGCTCACTTTCTTCAGAGACAGTCATTCACTCCTGAAGTTCACCGCTACTAACAAGCAGAGATGTTTTTGCCTGATGATGGCCATGTTGGCCGAAACTAGTTGAGGAACCTAATTGAAATAATAAAACAAAAAAATATTAATATACAACCCAGTGTGTCTGAAAATTTTAATTTTTTAATATTTTTTATTTTTGAAAACATAATTATGCATAATAGACACGGGACATAACAGCAACAGAACCGATAAACACCGAATTATTGGCGACTCGTATGAATAGAAGGACCAACAAATTAGCCAGGTATGAATCACACCAGGAATATATGAGGATATGCCTGAACGATCAACTAATACCGACCAATTTCAGGATTGATTTGGAACCATCAATAGATAACCATAATGATGTGTTTCTAGCATCATGGTACCGAAAAATACAAGACTTCTCCAGGGAACTCATGCAGGAAACCATAATGGCAACAACAGCAGAAATCAACCCGCTGGATAAGCAAATAAGAAAAACCAACACGGAGGAATATGCTAAGATAAAGAATGTTATAAAAGCTCACAAAGACCAAACAGTGAGAGAAATACGAAAAACCAAAACTGAAAACAAAAAACAAATTGAAATAGAATATTTCCTCCAGGCAGAAGAACAAAAGAGAGATCACAGTTAGAAAAAAAATCAACGACCCCATCACAAAATAAAACAAAAACACACCACAACCACACCGACCACAACACAACAAATGCAAACACAAAACAAATCGCACACATACACTAACAGGCATCCACCACCACCACGAATAACAATAACGACACCACCACCATCAATAACAGCTAGGCATTCAAAACGACACACACACATACACACACACACACACAAAACAAACCACGAACTTACGCGGACATCCTTAAGGTGTCATACAAAAATACACAAACCAAAAGACAGCAGCCCTCAGGCAGAACGCTTAACCCCACTAAACATCCCAGACCACACAGATTAGCCCCCTAGTAGACAATCAACAGTAAACACACTCAACCTTAAAAAAAAATGTGGTAAACTTGGAAGCGGGTATAGTATCCCTAATATGGGACATAATGCAAGATTTCGAGCTTTTACGCAAGAACTTCGTCATGTTTGCCAATACAAACATGACCTATACGAGTAAGTTAACAATAAATTCTCGTTCGACACATTCAAATAGCTAAGTAAAGGACTATGATTTTACCCTAGTCCCCCACCCCAAGGTTTGATAAGGACACCTTGGAAAAGACCTAAAATTCTTCTTTAAAAGAATATGGTTAAAAGCCCACTACGGAGGGAATAACCACAGACCTTTCATACTCGAAACATTGAGAGGAGGACAGTCCATTCACGCCACAAACACGGACATCACTATACAGACATTTGAAATGGCAGTAGCAAATGACATAAAGAAAACAACAGTACGTAAGCTGCCGCATAACAATGTCACTGACGGGGAAGAGGCGGTCCCTGACACGCTGGCACATAGATTGACCTAATAATTACACAGGCTGAGAAAGGTGGTGTCCCAGTGATCTGGGGAATCAAAGGATACCTTAAAGAGGCCAATAATCAGCTAGCCGTCAAAAAAATGCCCACAAAAGCCTACCCACAGATCGACTCCATGAATACCAAAAAAAAAATTAACAAGCTCGATAAAAATGATGTTACAAAATAAACTAATCAACAAGGAAACATACACAACACTTTCACCCCAAAACATCACATCTGCCTGCTTCTATCTTCCTAAGATACATAAAAAAAACCAGGAAGGCCGGTCATTTCATGAACTGCCACACGACTAAAACATATTCTTCAAGCAATGGTAAGTAACAGGTGATTAAATGATTTTTAAGGAAATTTAAAAACGCGTTTTTTAAATTCCCTTTAAACCGTTTAATCATTATTTAATCACCAGTTACTTACCATCGACTAAAGAAATACAAGCATAGAATTGAAACATGAAAGCTTTTCCGTAGCGATTTCAAAATGTTTTATTATAATCTCTTATATATATATATATATATATATATATATATATATATATATATATATATGTGTGTGTGTGTGTGTATGACAATATATAAGCTCCTGAAAAATTTATTTCGGCTGTGCTCTCTGGGGAGGAAGTGTGGGTTTGTAAACAGTTGCTATTACGGCTAATAATGCAAGACTCTTCGTTAAATCGAATTGAGTTCTCTCAGTCACTATTTTTTATCTAAAAATAAATACGCTTAAATTCACCTTCGATCCTGCCGTGCGCCGACGGCTTAGTAGTAGTGATGCCAAGTCACTCGGGTTTCGATCCTAGCTAGAGGCAACCGAACGTCTAGCTACACTGATGAGCTGTGATACACCGAAGCTGTCTGCCTGTGGATGACTATATATATATATGCATACTACCAATCAAAATATTTGACCACCATCAAAAATTTATATTTCTCAGCCTAAAAGTACTATTTTTAATGAAACAAGTTAAGCAGCAGAATAGTTTTATTTATTATTCTAATACAAGTCTTTTTCAGTAACTTAGACTTCATTATAACCAGATATCTTTTGAAAAATTGATTTCAAGGCATAAAACGTTTTCCAAAAGTTACATTATACCAACACTTAAACTCACATTAGATTATAGTGTGTTGAATTACTGCTTGCTAAATACTACCTGTTTTAACTATGCTGCCAATGTACCTTGTGCAGTAGTGAAATCTGTTATTCTTATAAAAGTGCTCAATACAAAGTAGAGCAATATATTATTTATCATATTTTTATTATAAGAGATTATAATAAAAACATATATTGTACTTCTCCAGGCGATGGTAAGTAACTTACCATTTCCTGTTAAAAGTAAAAGTATTGAAACATGAATTCTTTTGTGTGGCGATTTCAAAATGCTTTTATTATAAGAGATTATAATAAAAATATAGTAATAATTATATATATATATATATGTGTGTGTGTGTGTGTGTTTCTGTCAATGTGTATGTGTGTGTGTGTATCTGTCTTTCATCAGAGGCAGGCAGATAATAAAGAAAAGGAAAACAATCTTTTGCAGGTTATTTAAAGTCAAAAACTATTTTTAGATTGTAATTTATTTTTTGTTGAGATAATAATGATTTCTCCTGGTACAAGTTTGACTGATTAACCCATAGCTGGGAGGAGAGCAGGTGGATTCATTCCTTTTTACAATATCTTTCACAAATGCATGACTTGCACTCAGATCATGTGTGTGGAAAATAATTTTAAAAGACTGATGATAATAAATATTTTGATGATTTGATCTCTACCATGGAGATAATTTGGCTGACGCTACACTACCTTCCCATTAAACATGTATTATTGCTTCCAGATCCTACATGTGAGAGGTAATGTTAAAAACTCGTAATATAAATAATTTGAATTCTTTGATCTGTATCATAATAATACTTGATGCTATACGATCTTCCAAAAAATGGATTCTTGCTAGCAGATCCTAGATATAATAGATAGTACTAAAAACTTGTGATAGAAGTAATTTTGTTTTTTTTATCCGTATCATGAAGATACTTGGCGCTACACTATCTTCGATAAATGCATAACTTATATGTATGACAGGTTCTTTATTGTAATGTACTACATAACCTCCCTAATTTCATTAACATATTCTGCAGTCGAAGTTTGTTGATTTTGTTCCATATGTAAATGAATTTGGAAGAACAGAAAACACCGAAAAAGCTAACTTTAAATCGCTGTGTTGATTTTCTTCGGTACTAAAATAATTATACACTTAATAGATTAAAACTTAATTCACATTTAAAATCGATCCAAATTATTGGAAAACCTTTCATATAGTATATATACTTTAGTATATATTAAAATTGAAACCGCTTAATATCTTCTTTGCGTTGTAATAGTTATTGGTTCGGACTTCGTGATGTCATTTGCGGCTGCGTGCCATTGGAAAATTGCTTTTTCTGTGCTACATGTGGCACGCCTGCCGTAGGGTTGCCGGTCGCCTGATCTCGATGAAGACACCATTGTCACTTGCCTAAGTTCACTAACAGCACACATTTAAAATGTGGGGAGTATTCCTGCCTCGCCCTGTATGCGTTTAATCCTTTTGGAATCCACATAAATACCATTATATAAAAGTGAACATTGAAGTCAACACTTAGAGGTGACAGGCTGTTTCATACTCGACGCAATCGTCAGGCCACGGGTGCTGTTTTTCTCTCGGCTATTTATATATACTGGTCAGTGGTGTATTGTGGGTAGTCTATTTTAGCGGTTATTTTGCCAGAAGTCGTTTATTTATTTATTTATTTATTTGGGTTAGATTATTTGGCTTGTTTTTATTTTTTTTATTTTATTTTTTTCTTATCTTATATATTTATTTATTTATCTTTATTTTAATCGGTATTTTATTAACGTAGTAAAAATTTGTTTGTATCGCTTATTTAATAGATTTGTTTAGGTTTGGGAAGCTAATTAAAGCTATTTATTCAATTTTGGGGTTGATTGCTGTAGTTTATTCTAACTGTTATTTTGGCGGGAGCAGTTTTTTATTTGTTTATTACTTCATTTATCGTTATATAACAATGTTTTTCATCCAATTTTTGGTTTGATTTTTATAGTCTAACTAATATTTTGGTCATAATGGTTTGTTAATTTGTTTATAATTTACTTTTATTTATTTGGGTTCATTGATTGTATTTTTTTTTTTTAATTTTATTTCGTCTATTCTAATTGGTGTGATTTGGTCATTTGTTTGGGTTAATTTATTTTACTTATTTTGTTGCCATTTTGTTTGTTTATTTATTTTATTTTGTTTTAATTTTTTACAGTTTTCGATTTTTAAATAACGTTGTAAAAATTATAATATATATATATATATATATATATATATATATATATATATATATATACCTTTAAATTTCTTGAGGAACCAAAAAATATCGTTGCAGTTTCTATGACAAGCCAGTTTTTTTTTTAAGTGAGTAGATGTTAGCCTACTGCACAACGCCCAATCTGGAGGATCAGGTTTCGAATTCAGAGTTTTTACTCTCCTTGCCATCCAAGGCTATAGAACCCGGTCTGTCCTGCTATTTACCCTATTTGCTGGGGGGGAGAAGAAGAGGATTCATACCTTTCTCAAGGGTATTAGTACGACTGGAATCCAAACTCGGCTCTCCGAGTATTTCTCAATCCTAGCAGCTATCCATTACCCTACCGTGACCCCCAAGACCATTATATAGGAATCTATGTGCCATGAAATCGATCTCAGTCACAGGAATTTTCTTTTTATTTTGTCAGAAATAATACGCAAGGAAAAGGTAGAGTTAACAACGCGAAATATAAAATAAGCGAATCAGGTTCAAATTCCAGCTGGGGTCGTATGTTTTCGCTTTACTGTTCTTTGGGGAGCTATTAAACAACATATCCCAACAGGTCAGATTATGGGGTAATCCTTGTCGCTGATACATTGTAATCTAGTATTATCCATCGCATGTTACTTATAAAGGCAATGGACGATCCCGTGTAAACACGAATACTCGAGAAATGGTCAGCACCTCGCCGATAAAAAGGATCAAGGGATAAACTCGTTTTGAATAGGCAAGTAAAAATCACGAATCCATAATCTTCCAGTTATTCTTGATGGAGATCAAAACAAGAAAAAAAAAAAAACTTATTTACATCCGGGTCTCTTCTCACCTCACTTCAAACGAGAAACCATGGCGCCATATTGTTTGTGTTCAATATTCATTGACTGTCACTACGGTTCAGTGTATCCCCGGTAACGCGGCATATCGAAAAATGTCGGCAGAAAAGAGACCCAATCCTCAACAAGATCCGTCCATCCAATTCCTCTTACCCTTAGCACTGATCTAATCTGTCCCTCTAAACACCATTGTATGGTTTCTCTTGAAAACGAGAATGGTGCCTTTCCTCCTATCAAAACGGTAGAATGATTGCGAGGTCAGAAAAATCAAGGTTGTTTGCCAACCAAACACGGTGCCGAAGATTAAACTTACGCACACCAATTGTAATTTGAAGATAAACAGCTGAACACTCAAATTATATATATATGTGTGTGTGTGTGTGTGTGTGTCAGCTTGCCCATTATCTATCTATTTATCTCTGTTTATATCTATCTATCCATCTATCTCACTCTGTTCATTATCTATTTTTATATCTATGTCACTCTGTTCATATATATATATATATATATTATATATATATATATATATATATATATATATATATATATATATATGTATATATATATATTATAAAATAACTGATTTAAAATACGGTTTTTCGCTACACAGTTCTAACCATGTTTCAAAAATGGAAGCTAAAAGCTTCGAATTTAATTTTGTAATTAAATTAAAAACATTAGTTCCATTTCATCCTCAAGCGAATTTTGGAGTAACTTATTTTTAAATTTACTGAGTCTTAAAGGCACGGCAAAAATTTATAATTCATTGTTTCCAAGGATAAAAACACAGTAAATTTAAAATTCATTGTTTGACCATGACCTTCTACACAACAGCAGTAGGCCTGCCACTATGTAGCCTGCAACTACGATCAGTTCCTAGAATTTCCATTATCTCTACTGACCAATTTCTTTACTTTGCTTTCAGCAAATGAAACCCTTTCATAAACATCACTGACTTGCGTTTGCACAGAAGGGCAGTACATTTTGTAAAAAGGTTTAAGAATAGAGCGGGAAATGTAACTCCATTTTTTTTTCTTTCGGCTTCTAGATTATAATAGGATGTTCGGAAAGTAATTACGTATTTAACTGCGTGAATTTCAGGACCAAAAAGTTGAATGGTTGCAAATTTTGTCTGGCATTAATTTTAAAACTCTATCCGATAGGCTTACGGCCACATCACGTTGAAACGCTGGTTCTCGTACGATCACCGAAGTTAAGCAAAGTTGAGCCTGGCCTGTACTTAAATTGTTGACCAATTGGTAATACCAGGTGCTGTAAGCTTGCATGTCAGGGTAGAATAATGGATAACGGCTCGAAATTGGAAATAGGATAGCCTAGTTCCAATTCCAGTCAGGTTCATTATATTCCCTTTGATCTTTGAGATTGATATGAATTCATCTTTTCTCCCAACTGGGACGTGTATCTATAAATCATTATTATTTCCCCAAAATTCTTAATCTAAAAATATTTCTGGCTTTATATAACCTGCAAAAAGGTTGATAAACCGTAAAAAAGACAAATCAATCCATCCGACAGTGTATCGTTTAGGGTGTATTTTAGAGCAATTGGAGAAAAAAAAATCTTTGCACAGATGGAAATTAGGTTCTTCATGAGCTTTAGTACCGAACACAAAATTCCACCATCTACCGACCTTTCATTTTTGCATCACATCTTTACAGGTAATGAAAAATAGGTTTTGCATGTCAGCCGTAAACGAAAAAGATAGTGGTTATTGCAAAATTAACCAATCAGTGCCAGTACCAAAACAGATGTTCCAGCTATAGAAATCCTTTTTGTCTGGTGGAATATGGAAATTCTAGTTCATTACGAGCTAATGAAACAGGAAAGGACCATCACTGCAGACATTTATTGACAGCACCTTGATCGGGGTAAATGAAGTATTATACCATAAGTGCCCTGCTTTTGTCAACAGAGTATTCAGGGAGACAGCCACCCCAAAAATAAAATCATTAGGGCGGAAAGTCATTCCACGTCCTCTATATCGACCAGTTTTAGCACATATAGATTTTAACTTAAATTGATCGCGAAAACATTACATAATTGATAGAACATTGAGAAAACAGTCTTTGAATCATTCTTGGAAGAAAAAAAAGACAGATTTCTTTAACCACTTCTCCGGTGTAGACGTGTATATACGTTTTTACCGAAAGTTTCTTTCTCTGACACAGACGAATAAACACATCCAAAACATAACGTTAAAAAATCACAACGACAGACGTTTTTATACGTCGAACTGGATTCTTGATGTTGAGAATAGAGAATGCCATAGAAAGAGACAGTTGAATTTTCCAGGAACACATTATACAGAAAAAGAGCTTGGAAAAGTTAAGACTTGAAAAAAGACAACAAAAAAAAAAATAATAAAAAACCCAGAGTCCCCGGCGTAGGCGTGTATATACGTTTTTACCGGAAGTATAAACACATCCAAAACATGACATTCAAAAATCACAACGAAAGACGTGATTATACGTCGATCTTGATTTTTTTTTATGCCCTTCTGAGCAATGAGGAGGATTTAAAGAAAATGGGAACAAAATGAGACATGTGCTTATGATCAGAAAGAGGAAGTTGAAATTCCAGGAACACGTTAAACAGAAAGAGAGCTTGGAAAATTTAACACTTGAAAAAAAAATCAACAAAAAACCCAGTCCCCGGCGTAGGAGTGTATATACGTTTTTACCGAAAGTGTCGTTTTCAGACATGGACCATCACATCCAAAACATTACGTTCAAAAATCACAACGACAGACGTTTTTATAGTTCGATCTTGATTCTTTTTATGTCCTTCTGAGCTTGAAAAGAGTCCCGATTTTTTAGTCTTCCTGAATCAGTCAAGAAAATCTTCTTCCATTTGATGAATATTGCTGTATGGAAGGCTTACATCCTGTATAACAAATTAAAAAATTCGTCTGTAAATGAAACGTTTTTCCAAAAATAATAAACAAGGAAAAGGTTGAATATGGAATCGAAAATTTGACTCCTCGTCTGTCCGCGGTCGTTGAAAATGAAGATGATAATTTTTTTTTTTAAAATAGATTTTACTTAACATTTGTTTCTATATCATCTTTGGTAAAACGTCATTACTTTCCGAACACTCTAATAGTTTATTCTTTAATACTAATATTCTTTAATTCTGATATTCTTTAATTCTGATATTCTTTATAATTAAATTCAAATAAAACACTACGTTTTCGTTGATCCTCTGAATGCAGAACTGAGTTTAGAGAAACTGAATTAACATATACGCGATTTAGATTAATTTTAGGTCACTGGCGTCAATCTCATTCAATTCTGTGAGTATGCCTCTCGTATTTGACGGTTTGAGGCAAGAGAGACTTGGTTCTACAGAAGGATGTTGAGAATACCATGGACGTTAAACGTGAGCAATGAGAAGGTTTTTTTTAAAGAAAATGGGAGCAAAATGACATATGTGATTATGCTCAGTAAGGGGAAGTTTAAATTCCTGAAACAAGTTATACAGAAAGAGGACTTGGAAAATTTAACACTCACAAGATATATTGAAGGAAGGAGGGCCTTAGGGAAACAATGAATAACTTAACTAACAAATTTATATGAATAGATATGAGCTGGAACAATGAGGTTTAGTAAAGAGTCTATGGATTTACTCCCCTTGTCTGCCAGGGAACTTCTCTTGATGACCGCTAGATGGCATTGTATAAAGCAGTATAAAATGAAAATGCACAAACCTTCTCCCTCATCTTTATTCAACAACAGGATACGTATTGGCGAGACATCTCTCGCTTCCTCCCTGGAGAGGGCCTTTCAGTCCCCAGATGAACTACGTGTCGTAACGCATGTTGCATAATGCACAACCCCCTGTTAAAAAATGAAAACCTCATACGATAGCTATAATATCGCCACTAAAATCTTTAATAAAAATAATCCTATTTAATAAACGAGACAAAGACGCTATAAACTGATGATTCCTGTCAGAAAGTGGTAACCTAATTTGAAAGAAACTTATTACCCAATCTCTCGCTCACAGTAGAAAGTTAGCAGTTTGTTTAAGAATGGATTATATATATATATATATATATATATATATATATATATATATATATATATATATATATATATATATATATATTATAGCATTAATTATTATAACCAAGGTTCGCTGAATTCTCATATACTTGTATTTTGATTGGTCATTCCAGCTTATGTAACAACGTTTCCCTAGCGATTGGTGTTTGATTGATTTGAACTTTTCAAAACCATTTATTCTACATTCAACACCATCACTTGATAAGACACCAGAAGAGGTGAAAGAAAATGGCTATTTTGTAGTGATTTTATAATATATTTATGTTATAATTTTCGAATATATATATATATATATATATATATATATATATATATATATACATATATATGATGTATATATTATACATATATATTTGTATACATAACTGAGTATATAATAACCCAGAAAATGAGAGAATTATCCATTTCATAAGAATCCTATCCTTCTCAATCTTCTTTCTTTCTTCAACCACAAGATGCGTAGTGAAAATACGTTTCTCATTTGCCCTCTGGAAGGCCTTTTCAGTCCCCATGTAAATCACGTGTCGTATCGCACACTACACAATACTCTTGTTATTATGTAACAGATACATGGATTTTATAAATATTTGCATACAAAACTAAGTATAAAATAGCACAGAGGGGAGAGAAAATGTCCATTCTTCAACACATTTCTAACGTTCTACTGTAGGTGAGAAAGTGACTGACAATATGTTTCTTTGAATGCTTGTAATGACATTGGGTTACAGTTTGTTATGGGAATCATTAATCTATAGCGGCGTTATCTTGTTTGTTTAAGGGGATTCATTTCTTGTACTGGCGACAGAGAGAAAGAGATTAATGCGATGGGTTTTAGTGAAGATATGGCTGTCGTATGAGGCATTTTTCCGGACAGAAAGTAGTGATTAGTGCAGTATGCGATGCGACACGTAATTCCCCTGGGAACTAGAAAGACCTCCTAGTTGGGAAATGTCACGATGCATCATCTGGTTAAGAAAGAAAGGAGGAGAAAGTTACAAGTTTTGCTGAAATGGATTTTTCTCTCTTTTTCTTGGCTATGATATACTTAATTATATATATATATATATATATATATATATATATATATATATATACATATATTGTAAGCGATCATATATATATATATATATATATATATATATATATATATATATATATATATATATATTAATTTTCCTATACTTGTATTTTGATTGGTCATTCTAGCTTTTGTAATAACGTTTTCCCCTTGCGAAAGATCGTTAATTAATTTGAAACTTTTAAAACCATTTATTTTACATTCAACATCATCACTTGATAAGACACTCTAGGTGTTGAAACAAAATGGCTACTTTTGCAGTGATTTTATAACATATTTATGTTATAATTTTTTAAATAAATAATTATATATATATATATATATATATATATTATAAGATAATTAAGTAACGAAAATCTTGGTAAACCCAACATAGCTCTCTTATCTCTTTACTTCCCCCTTTTATCTTTTTCCCTTTTTGCTCCTTTTCCTTTTCCCATATCGTTTCCGTTAAGTTGACCGATTAAATAGATCAATGTCTGATCTCTCCCTTCCCTCTCTAAGTTCGACCATGTCTCTCACACCATTACTCATCACCCTCTAATTCAACTTATATAAGCTTCATACTGCCTGTCAAAACTGTAAATTTTAAATTCGTTTTTCGTTTCGTCTTTGAAAGTAAAGTCTGAGGATCCAGAGAAAAAGTAAAATTCTCTGGTGAAATAAATTATTACTATGAAGCCATAAAGTGGTCTGTTTTTCTTATATATATATATATATATATATATATATATATATATATATATATATATATATAAGAGATTAAAACAAAAACATATTTAAAATCTCTACACAATAGATTCCGTGTTTCGGCACTAAGCTGTTCCTCGTCAGGAGATCGTTATTTTTGTTTTAATCTCGTATAATAAATAATATAAAGTATTATTATGTATTGGGACCTTTTTTTTTAAATCAAATGCCACGGACAGTGGAATTATACTACATTTGTTATTATGTTATACCTGGATATATATATATATATATATATATATATATATATATATATATATATATGGGGAAGTGAAGCAAAGGTCATGCACAGTAGGGGTTAATGGATAAGTCAAAAAAGTCCTGCTGAGTGGCCACCGTGGTCAACAGAGCTTGCTTTTTTCTGTGGTACCATTTGAAGTCAGTGTTGTTTATCAGAAGCACCCTAGAGACATTGAGGAACTTAAAGAAAGATTGAAATATGAATGCAGCAAAATCACAGATGAAACTCTCCGACAACTTAATGAATAATACAGACACAGAATTGAAATATGTTTTGAAAGGGGGAGGGATATTTTGACCAGTACATATAACAATTAAATAACTAGTACATAATATTTTCCTATGTAATTATAGTTTTTATTAATTGTCCCTATGATAGGCGATTTTGGCTTCACACCTGTATATATAATTGATGTACGTGTTAACAGACTTTTTCTAAAATTGTGGACAATTTATAATTGTGAAACCCATTGTCTTCATTTCAACTCATGTGTTGCTTACAGCTACAATGGGAAGGAAGTTGGTGAGAGCCCTGATTACATACGCCCTGAAAGAACACAGCATACAATATAAAATAAATATGATCGTGTGCAATTTTAACAAAATGTTGAACAATTCATTAATGGTTCTTGCAAAATTGGCTTCCAAAAGCAGCCATGACAGTTGAACCACGCAAAAAAAAATGATTACTGTTTGAAGCTTCATAAGGGCGAAAATCTTTCTAAATTATTGGACAGGTAAAGACCTTTGGTACTTACCTTACAGGCACCATTTCTAGCAAATGATCGTTTGGCCGGAACAAGCCGTGTTTGGAAATGGTATGGGCGACTCGTGACGACTTGAATTTACGTCGTAATGGAGGAAGTGGATATGGCGGTGTTGGGTGAAAGTTGAATCAATAAAAACAATTCTCGCTCTTTCGCTCATTTCCGACCGAGTCTGGTAATTTCCCGCCAGAAGCAAACAGCAATTCCAAGGCGATAGATGTAAGGTTTTCACATCTTTCTCGTCTCTCTCTCTCTCTCTTTCTCTTTCTCTTCTCTCTCTCTCTATCTCTCCCTCTCTCTCTCCACTCATCTATTTTCTTTATTTCTTTATCTCTCCAGCTCTATATGTGTCATTTATGTTTTTAAACAACCACGATTATATCTCAATCTGTCCATACTGATATTTTTATTATGTCTGGTGATGTCTATCCGCCAATGTTTCTGTCTATCTTTATTTCAGTTTGTTCATATCTATCTATCTATCTATCTATCTATCTATCTAACACAGTCTTTTCATCTGCGTCTGTTTATTTATCGAATTATATATCTATCACCGAATTTTCCTGTCTTCCTATCTATCTATCTATCTATCTATCTATCTAGCACAGTCTGTTCATGTGTGACTGTCTATTTATCTATGTATGTATCTATCAAAGACTTTTCTTGTCTGTCTATCTATCTTTCTATCTGCTATAGTCTTTTCATATATATATATATATATATATATATATATATCAGTCAATTCATCTGACTGTCTATAATATTTATCAATGTGCCGATAGGCCTGTTTGTCAGTCTAAGTTACTATCTATCCGTATATTAACTCACTTTCTTAATTTCGATCCATATATCAATCAGTTTCTATCCCAATATATATATATATATATATATATATATATATATATATATATACACGTGGCCTGACGATTGCATATAGCATGAAACAGACTGTCGCCTCTAAGTGTTGACTTCTATGTTCACTTTATATATATATATATATATATATATATATATATATATATATATATACACTTATATATACACAATATTTCAAAACTCTCGCTTATACACACACACAGATATATATGTGTTTAATCAATTTCCTAAATATATATATATAAATCAACGATCAAGTTTGTTCATACATATATATATATATATATATATATATATATATATCTGTTATTTAACATTGAGCACTATTTTTATTCTTACACTATATATATACATACATACATACATATATATATATATATATATATAGCCACCCACATACGAAGCCTATTTTGCTGTATCACAGCTCATCAGTGTGGCTAGACATCCGATTGTTTTAAGCTGGGATCGAAACCCGACCGATTTGGCATCAGTCAGAGATCCTACTCCTAAGCTATGTATGTATATATGCATATATATATATATGGGTAAACAAATACGAGTATACGCATATATATGTATACATATATATGTGTGTGTGTATATGTGTGTGTGTATATGTGTGTGTGTGTGCACGCGCGTGACTATGTATATTCACTTTAAGGATTGCTTACATGCTTACTCTGTGCGTGTTTGCTTATACCAACAAATTCTTCGTTCTCACACTTTCGCCGCTCTCTCTTTTTTCCAGATATACATACATACATACATTCATGTATGTGTGCCTGGATATATATATATATGTGTGTGTGTAAAAGGGAGAAAGAAAGGACCCTTTACTATTTTCCCATTCTCTTTTTCTTGTTCTCATGTATTTCTCTTGCTATCTTTTCATCTCTCGGTTTCCCCATGTGCTCCCATTTCATTTCACAATATCTGTCTGTTCATTTCTGTACATTTTTCCCTGCCTGGGAATGAAAGCCGATGAACATCTGAACGGAAGTCGAAAATAAAAATAAAATATAAAATAAAATAAAAATAAAATAAAATAACAAAAAAATAGAAAAACAAGACCATAGGTAAAAGATGAGCAGAAATTAAGATTCGTCATTGATCCTCAAATAAATAAAAAAAAAATCCGGAATCAATACAAGAGAAAAACTTTTATTTACTAAAGCCGGTCACTAGATTTATCGCTTACGGCTAAATCACACACAGAACACCGTTTCTCGTTATATATACAAAGTTAAGCAGTGTTAGGCCGGTCAGTACTTAGATGAGGAACCCTTTAAGAACACCGTGTACTGTAAGCAATCTTCTTCAATTCCAAATTCGTTTCGGCTTTAAATAATCCACAAAGCGTTGATAAGCCGTAAAACAAACAAATCTATTTATTTATCAAACAATATGGCCGACTTACTCTAAGATAATGGCTACATTTTCTAACAGATTAATACTACTGTATAGCGGTTTTAATCCTTACTTTTCTTTCTTTATTTTTAACAGAATTTCAACTTCATTAGCATTATTTAATGACATTGCTTATCAACTCTTTACAGGTTATTTAAAGCCAGAAAATACTTTTAGATTACTGCTATCTTAGTAGCAAATCCGACAGACCTGACAAAGTAAATCTGGCAACTGCTCTTGAGAAGGACCTCCAATCAGTATTTAACTGGGTCAAGAAATGGTTTGTAAAATTTAACACCCCCAAAAAAGTTTCTTTCATTTAATCACCACAGATAACCTTTTCTGTCTGTCATCAACATGGCTGATACTAAACTCCGGGAGAGCAACACTCTACAAGTTATTGGCCTCGCGTTTTTCACTGACATGAGGGGGAGCGTCTATATCGAATCAATTGCTAAATCTACTGCCAGGAAATTTGGTTCACTGTGTCGTGCCAGAACGCATTTTTTCTTGTCAGAATCCATCTTGTACATTTATAAATCTACCATTCGTCCATACATTGAATATTGAGACCGCAAGACAGAATGCCTAATCAGCAGTAAAAGGAAGAGGCCGAAATGCGATCTGAAGGTTGGGAACACTATAATCAAGAAGACGCGGAAGTTTAAATATCTGGGAAGCGTCTTGACAGAGGACGGTAATTGCGGCAATGAGATTCGTTGGCCTATTGGTATGGCCAAGGACACATTCCAAAAGCTGGGCAGAATATTGCGAGACAGGAGGATTTCTTTGGTAACAAAGAAAAGAATACTGAGCTGTTACGTGACATCCGCCTTCTTTACGGCAGCGAATGTTGAACGATTTCCTCAAAGATAAAGAGACTCGAGGCGACAGAGATGTGGTTCTACAGAAGGATGCTAAGGATATCATGGACCGAGCGTGTAAGCAACGATGAGGTCTTAGAGAGAATGCAAACAAGGAGGAGGCTTATACTTAACATCAGAAAGAGGCAGCTGAAGTTTCTGTGACACATAATGAAGAAAGAGGGCCTGGAGAATCTGATACTCGCGAATCAAATAGAGGGAAAGAGAGACAAGGGAAAGTAGCACGTGACATGCCTGACAAGCTTGAGCAGGTGGATGACAGAACGTGGTATGACGAAGGAACTTGCTGAGAGCTTGCATATAGAGGGAGGTGGAGAGCTGTGATCGCCAACGACCTTAAAGGACATGGCACATCAAAAGAAAGAAGATCTGGTCTGCTACTTCTATTAGGATGGTGCAAAAATAATGACGTAATAATGTCGTTTTTTGACGTATTTTTTAATGTCTGTAATGTAATCGATCCTGAACATGCGTCTCGACCTCGGACACTTTCTCACCGACATGACACGGATTCCCTCTGTGTTTTCAACAAATATTTTTATGGCAGCTGTTCTGATGAGCCTTTTTTACTTTTTCCTGGTGACCCGTCTACATGAATTCATGCGTGCTACTAGATTGGCAACTAGGTCTCAATATTTTAATGTTGAACTAGCTACATGCAACCACCACTTTCTACTCTAACAGTTTCTTTTCTCGCACTTCTCACGTGTGGAACTCTCTCACGATTTCTTGCTTTCCTGTTAACTACAATCTATCTTACATATTTATAAGTCAACCATTCATCCTTGCTTTAAATATTGCTGCCACATCTGGTCTGGTGCTCCTGCAATGTATTTAGATATTCTTGATAAAATCCAAAGAATTGGCAATGTTATTGGTCCTGACCTGGCATGTCGGGTTCAGTCGCTTCCCCATCACCATGACGTAATGAACTATGCAAGGTTGGAACATTCAACTACCTGAAGTATTTGATCTACACGTATACATGTTTCTCACTTGAGTAGCCTAAGCTTGAACCCTTGATGGAAGAATATTTAAGTGAGTGATTGATTTATTTTTACGGTTTGTCAAACTTTTGCAGGTTATTTAAAGCCAGAAGTTAATTTTAGACTTGAAAAAAATTATAATGGTTATTGATACAAGTGCTACTAATTAACCCATAGTTGGGGGAGAAGTGTTGGATTCATAACTTCCCCAAGGGTATTTACGCGTACTCGAATGGAATTGGAACTCGACACTTCCGAGTTAATTCCGAGCCACTGTCCATTGCACCACCTGCACATCAAAGCTTACAGAAACTGGTATTCGCAAACTGTCAGCAAGCTAGATACTGACCAGGTTCGAAGTTGCTTAACTTTGGGGATAGTACGACATTCGGTGTCGCAACGTATTATGGTGGCAATCACTGGTTCTAGAATAAACCTATCGGAAAATTGTGCAGTACTAATGAGATTGGTATATTTTGATATGACTGGGTGAAGTCAAACGTGTGGCTTTCATCTTTCTAGGGTAGTGAGTTCGATCCTTACTAGATACGTAACAGTTGTGCTTTTCTGCAGTACAGAGGTAAATTTCTGAAATACCTATATGCCACAAATTCACCATCAAAATAACTGTAAGGAGGTTCGTATCACAGATGATTTGGAGTTCAAACCACACGCGATGCACCTCTCTCTCTCTCTCTCTCTCTCTCTCTCTCTCTCTCTCTCTCTCTCTCTCTCTCTCTCTGGCCCTATATATATATATATATATAATCGGTATCATTCCATGCAAGGGAGTAAAGCCATTAAGGCCCAAACGGGTGTGGAAAAATTACCAATAGAAACATTAATAATGAGCGGGAAGAGGAAAGAGTAATCAGGAGGACAGTAGATAGCGATTGAAATTACATTTAAATATTTGAAGTTTAAAGTTGACTGGAAAGCATGGAGACGGAAGGGAGTTCCACAAGAACAGCAGTGAAGCCACTAAAACACAAGATGGTTACAGGGTGTGGAAGAATTAGGAGCAGAAACATTAATAATGAGCGGGAAGAGGAAAAAGTAATCAGGAGGACAGTAGATAGCGATTGACATTACATCGAAATTTTTGAAGATTAAAAATTAAATATATTGTCATTATCTGTTGCAGTGTTGTTCGAATAAACAGAAAAGGGAGAAGGTGGAAGGAGTGGAAGAAAGTTTGAAACAACAAAGAATGAGAGGAGAAGATAAATGGAGAAGGAAATGAGAGGAAGAGTGAGATACCAAAGACTGGAAATTAGGAGTGAGTAAAAGTGTGTAGGCATGAGAGAGAGAATAAAAAATATGTAGTCGTGTAAGAGATAGAGAAAGTGGCTAATGTTTAAAAAATTATTCTATCTGGATTTGGTAATGCTTCTCGCAGACTAGCGAAAACTCTAGCCAAAATCTTAACCCAACGTTTCTTGAAACAAGTAACCTTTCACATATTAAAAGACCAGGCGACTTTCTCGAAAGACTGAAAGACATAAACATGGCGTGTTTAGGTATTAAATCCTTCTAAAGAAATAAGATTCATTTTTTTCAAATACCCGTATTTGAAATAGACGACTTTTTTTTTATCTGAAACAGTGTGTATTATGTCTACCGGCTTGCCCACTCGAGAATCTTAATAAAGTAGATATGAAAAAAAAAACACCGGAATGAAGGAGTGTGCTTTCCTTAAGAGGGAATATAGAACATTGCTTGACTGTAACGCTCTCTCTGGCCGAGCGAGCTAAAGCGCGCCGAATAAAACGCCGATGTCTCCTAGAAAGGGAAACGCAGGTTTGTAGCATACCAGAGAACACATTTTCCTTACTAAGATTTCTCGGGCACGCAGGCCGTTAGACTTATACACAATGTTTAAAATGAAAAGGAGACGTTTATTTCAATCGCGAGCATCCATGAGAAATAACGAAATAAAAAAGAAACAAAAAAAAAATCATTAGAATAATTTATAAAGTTTTAAAACTTCTAAAATTCAGTATTAATTTGTAACGGTCAAGTGATACCGTTATTTAATAAAAACTGTATTTACTAATAAATGGTAAAGCTTAATAAAATTCAGCGATCCCCAGTGTTTTAAAGAGTTTTTGAAATTTTTGTAATTTCGGACATCCATACACTACATTATCAGAATACAAGAGTGAATTTAAATTTTAAAATTATTGGGAATTTTCCAATATTTCCCCAACACATTTCATAAGACAAAAGTACATAAAATTAATTAAAATATGAGGATGCTTAAAATATTTTAAATGTGTAAGATTAATATACATTCATTCTACCTCTTTTACCCGCTTTCCTAAATGTCTCTCTCACTTTTCCGTCTGTGTGCGTGTCTCTTTCCGTCTGTGTGCGTGTGTCTCTTTCCGTCTATGTGCGTGTGTCTCTTTCCGTCTGTCTGCGTGTCTCTCTTTCCGTCTGTGTGCGTGTGTCTCTTTCCGTCTAACTACACGAATTTTCACAGGGATTGTCTCTCTGATTTCATTTGTACGAAACCTCTGATTGACCCTTTTAAGTTAAGTCACCTACATAGAGAGTGCTAAAGGTTAAAAGTTTTAACCTTTAGCACTCTGTGTGACGTCACCCCGGCCGGCCTCTCTCTATCCCCGTCTGTGCTATCCCGTGACGACCCGGCATGACTTGGTATTGGTCGCGGCACCAAATGTGACGTGATCCTGCTGTCACGGCACCAAATGTGACGTTCTAACCCTTGGCTGATTCGGATGGGAATCTGGTTAGCTTCGGTATCAACTTCGTCGTTCCCAGCTCGCCTCCAACGTCTGGTTACCGAAGTAACTACTTTGATTTCTAGTCTGACCTACCCACGTTGTGATTTGATCTTAGGTAGACGAAATCAATCAGTCGCCGGGCCGTAATGCAAGCCGAGTCCGAGCAAAGGTAACACCGCACAAGTATATGTAAACGAAAATAAAGTAACAACTCGAAAAGTTCAAATGTGTTAAAAAAAAGAATAACAAATATTTTTATATCTGGTTACTGAATACAGAACTGCGTCTTTCTCCCAAACCGCTTCTATGGATTCGTGACACTTTTTGTGTTTGTTAGGCGAGTCTTAATATCTTAAGCTGTTTTTCGATAACTGTTTTTGTTTTTGTATCTTCAGGTGATATTCGTAAAACTTGTTTTGGTGGTGTGAGTCTAGGTCGTTCTTCAAAAATAAATTGTTCTTGGTTAGAAGTCGAATTCGGGATGCGTGGATCTTCAGTCAGCTTCCTGCGCGGCTGGTCTCAGTGCTCACAGCTCAACTCTGTCACTAACTCTCTCTCCAACTCCAACTGCAACTTTAAATCTGTTCGCTGCGACTCTGCTTACATGGACGCCGACCAAAACCGGGTGTGGGCTTGTCGGGGTTTGAGTTCCTTGATAATTCTAAATCCACAATAAGGATTTTCTTTGTTTTCGGACAGGAAAATTTATTACTTTCCATTTTTGGAAGTCCACCACTTTCTGCTTTAGAGGAGTTCTTAAGGGTTTCGTCCTCCTAAATTCCTCCTTTCTCATATTGGTATCTCACACCAATCCCCTCAGAGGGCGTCATCAGGTTTCCCTTCTTTCTCATAGTGGTATCTCACACCAATCCCCTCAGAAGCGTCAACAAGCCTCCCCTCCTCTCTCATAGTTTACCTTTGCCTACCGCTCACGCCACCATTCAGCCAATGAACGCCCAGCAGCGTGGGTGTGGCTAGACTGGCCTCAGTTTAAAAATTTCACTCAAAGGAAAAAATAATTATCTTCTTTTTTTTTTTTTTCAGTTCTTCCCGACACCAGACCTCTACGACTTAATCTCTATCTTAACCGAATGTCACCTGGACTTTATCGACGAGATTTTCGCCAGCGTCAAGTGGGTGGTTAACTGGACGTCTCCGCACTCTGTCGCTAATTATCTCTCCCGGTAATAAACTCTTATTATGGCCAGGTCTAACATAAAACAGGAGTTTTTTCCCAAAACCAAATGATATCCCCGAAGGATAGTTAATGGTTTATTCTTTCCCTTCTTTTTCCTCGAGGGTGGTCTAGCTGAACTTTTTCTCGGCCAGTACGTGACCTGATTACAATTATGTCCCAGCTTCTGTTTCGTAGGCCACTTGACCAATTTGAAATTTTCATTATTGCCATGGGCAGATGACTATCTTTTATTCGCCGCCTCGTAGCATAAATTAATTCAACAGATCCGAGATCTTACGAACTTCTTATCTTCTGCGAAAAAAATATACTTTTTTTCTTTCTTTTTTTTTTTTTTTTTGCAAATGAAAATAAAATCTTTACCACTTTTCATTGTTAAAAACAAAAAATGACATCGCTCAATATGTCTTTTCGTGATAGCTTCTTATCGCCTTAATTATTTCAGCTTCTTCTCGCCTTAATTATTTCAGCTTCTTATCGCCTTAATTATTTCAGCTTCTTATCGCCTTCATTATTTCAGCTTCTTCTCGCCTTAATTATTTCAGCTTCTTATCGCCTTAATTATTTCAGCTTCTTCTCGCCTTAATTATTTCAGCTTCTTATCGCCTTAATTATTTCAGCTTCTTCTCGCCTTAATTATTTCTCGCTTTTAATTTTCACGCGACCGCTAAATAGTGTCACATCTGTATGTAGGTGACTTCATTTGTCAAACAAAATATTTGTATTGCCACTGCGTACAACACTAATCAATAGTGTGGTTGAATTTTGCACTAGTGTTGTCATATCCTACTATGGCAACAGGAAAATGACTAACTGAAAATCAAAAATGATGCTACTGCCGTTGTCTGGACACTTATACCCAACGGATGAGGATGAAATACTTACAAATATTGAAGACTGCTAAAGGTTAATAAAAAAAAGAGGACACACATTGCATTTGTTGAAATTTCTGAAATGAGGTATTGTAACTATTTGCATTTTTCGAAGAGTCGTCCTTATCTTTCTTTTAATTATTTTTCCTTTTAACATGATAACCTGCAATGTAATGAAAATTAATTTTGGTATTTTTGAA
Organism: Acanthosepion lycidas; assembly: GCA_963932145.1. Classification (NCBI taxonomy): domain Eukaryota; kingdom Metazoa; phylum Mollusca; class Cephalopoda; order Sepiida; family Sepiidae; genus Acanthosepion; species Acanthosepion lycidas. The sequence goes on along the minus strand of OZ010600.1, from coordinate 79,223,870 downwards.
TAACTACAAGAAAAATTTGCTTTATTCCTAAATTATATCTAAATAGTAAAGTATAGATTATGGAAAAATGAGGGAACCCGTTGCTATTGAGACCTGTTGTTGAGAGAACCCTTTTTCTTAAAATCTTTGAATCCCGCCACTGCATGTAAACCAGAACTACTTGCCGCCTGGCCAAATCCTCAACGATTAATCCGTTCCCCCCGACCATACTCTTCTGGTAAGAAAGGTGACTTGGCACACAGCAGGATTACAAACAAGTCCTGTCAAAGGGCAGATTAACCTTCTTATAAGGTTAACGGCCATCTAACCCAGCGGAATAGACCGGACCCCATGACTGTGCATTCAGCTGGTGATGGAGACGACAGGGTATAGCTGAGTGGAGGTTTATCTAGACTGAAATCAATGGCTATGGTGTTGGTGGTTTCCTCCGATAGAATTAACGAGCACGTGTCCGTGACCAAAGCGAGCCCTCAAGTTAGAGGATAATGGGTGATTTTTACATGGAGAGGAATTGGCTGCGCCAGCACTAAGACAAGTTTCGAATTAATGAATAATCTCAAGCTTTCAAGCCAGATATTTGAAGGGAAACGATGTTGAGAATGATTATATATATATATATATATATATATATATATATATATATATATACAAACACACACATTAATAATAATAATAATACTCGGTGGAAAAAACTCGTATGGCACAACTTGTAGATATGTCAAAGCAAATCGGTACCCGAGAAAATAATTGAAAAAATAAAGAAAGAACCAAAAACATCAGAACAGGGCGAAACAAATCCTCCAGTACCTAAAGTCTTTAGTCCAAAGAAAAAAACCCAAGCGAGTAGTAAACCTAAAACGTAGAGTGCTCAATGCGCTAAGTACAGCGTTGAACAAGTTTAAAAATGCGGGAAAACTGAATCCTCGCGTCACAACCGGATCAAGGATTATCATTTCAACTCTTTTCAATTAGAAAAGATCCAACTCAGTCCATAAGTCGTTTGGCATGTGAGAGAGGAGTTTCAGCTATGATAGTTTTTTGCTTCTTCTTTTTTTGTCTTCTGTCACGTGATTTTGAGCTTATTTGGTTTCATCAATAAATTCTCTTTCATCATTTGCTTTTTTTATCTAGCTTACCCTGAAGATCCGTTTAGATGATAACTAGATAGGTCACTCTGGCTCTTTAGGATTTATTATATATATATATATATATACATATATATATATATATATATATATATATATATATTGAACAATAAAAAAATATTAAAAAATTAAAATCTTCAGACACACTGGGTTGTAGATTAATATTCTTTCGTTTTTTTATTATTATTTCATTTAGATTCCTCGACTAGTTTCGGCCAAAATGGCCATCATCTGAAGGAGAAATATTTCTGCTTGCTGGTAGCAGTAAACGACAGAAATGAATGTCTTGCTGGAGAAAAAAAATATATATATATATATACATATATATATATATATATATATATATATATATATATATATATATATATATATATACCGGGTCTAACAGCAAAATTGCCCAATTGTTAGATTAAGTTTTCGAGCGTGTATCTTAGAAATAATTAAAGATATCATACAGGAATTCTCCGAGTTTTTTTATAACATTACTGGACTCTACTTTGAGCAGTAAGAATGTGTAATTCCACTCCAAGCTTAACAGAAGAATCGTAATGAAATCGATCATAAACAAAAATGACATGTTTATTATTAATTAATCATATCTAAGGATCAGAAACTCATGAAGGATTGAAATAAAGTTCATATATATATATATAGATATAAATATATATATATATATATATATATATATATATATATATATATATATTATTCCAGGATCATATTACAACTTATTCAAGGTGATGTTCGCCCTCTCTAAACTTCTAACTTTCTGTCCTAGATTTAACAAGATGCCGGACACGTTTCACGTACGATTTCATTTTAAAGTCTTTTTCACTGCTGTCTGGACTATCATAGCTGAAACTCCTCCCTCACGTGCCAAACGTCTTATGGATTGAGTTGGATCTTTTCTAATTGATCTCTTTAGCTCTAAGTTGAAATGATGATCCCTCTTCTTGTTGTGACCTCCTGATCCAGTTTTCGTCTCTATTGTTCCCTCATTTTAAACTTGTTCACCGTTCACTTGATGGTTCTTGAGTTGACTTTGAAGCTGGAAGCCAATGTATGAATGTTCATGCCATTTCAGAAAATCTGAACGATCTTTTTCCTCTCACCATTGCTCAGTTTATTTGAAAATGGGTTTTTAAGTGATTCTTACGACAAATGGTGTCAAATGGCTAAACGTCTTATATGAAAACCTGGAAAACAGAAATTTAATTAACTTAGTGGGGTTTTTTTTCCATATTCAAGATTTTCTGGGATGGATAATTATGCTGTTACACGGTTTAGACAATTTTGCTGTGATATTTTTGTGATAGAGTGTGAGTTCAATACCCGGTTAAGGCAGTGGAGGACGTGGTGAGGTGAATTAACAGGAGATAACAAAATTAACGTAATTAAAAACGTAATTAAAATCTAAAATTGTATTTGTTTCTACGCTTAAAATAGATTCTTATTGACCATATATCCTTTCCAAAACGTTTGATAGGGTTTGGCATACTGGCCTTCTTCACAAGATTCAGGGTTATGGAAATTCAGGTCGATTGTTTGACTTCATACAATCATTTCTGTCAAACCGTGTATTGAAGGTCGTTCTCGACGGATTCTTCTCCAGCTCTTATCCCACGAACGCTGGTGTTCCCCAAGTCTCCATCCTAGGCCCTATTCTGTTTCTTATCTTCATTAACGATCTTCCTGACATCATAGATTCCTAAGTAGACATCTACGCGGACGACACAATTTACTCCTGCCTAAAAAACAAATCTAGTGTCGTTGACAAAATTAACCTGGCCATTCATCTCGAAAAGGACCTCCAATCTGGGGCAGGAATTGGCTGGTCAACTTTAACCCCTCAAAATCGAAACTGCTCTCTATTGCTCATCACAGAGAACCATCCCTGCCCCTATTAGAATGTCTGACGCCCAACTTCTCGAGAGTTTCTCTTTGCGACTACTCGGTCTCACATTGACTGCTGACTTGAGATGAAACAAATACACTGAGTCAATAGCTACGTCCATTGCAAGAAAAGTTGGCTCCCTGTGCCGCGCTAGGAAATTTTTCTCGCCGGAATCGATCATTCAAATTTACAAATCAACCATTCGCCCTTGCATGGAGTATTGCTGTCATATATGGTCTGGAGCCACTTCTAATTGTCTCAAGGTCCTTTATAAAATCGAAAGACGGATATGCACTGTAATTGGCCCTAATCTGGCATCTCGTCTGCTGTCGCTCTCTCACAGACATTCCGTCGCCTCCCTCTGTCTTTTTTGCAAATACTTTCATGGTAATTGCTCCGATGAGCTGCTTTCGCTGGTTCCCAGAGTTCATGAATTCAAGCGTCCTACAAAGGTTGGCATCTCGCTCTCACCCTTTCACTGTCGAAACTGTTAAATGTAGCCGTCTCTTCTACTCCAATAGCTTCATGTCTCTCGTCTGTGGAACTCCATTCCCTTTTCCTGTTTCCCTGGTATAGCTATAATCTCCAACTATTCAAATGTAATGTCAATCGAAGTCTCCAGATGCCGTGATCTATCCCCTATCCTTCTCTTCATCCTTTCCTCTATCACTCCTATTTGGACTCACTCAAACTCTCTGTAACCCCTTGCGTGCTAGTGGCTTCCCGCTTTGCTTGGGGTGAAACGTTTAAAAAAATATTATATATATATATATATATATATATATAAATAAAATACAAAACTAGGAATGGTTATTTGTGGTTTAGCCTGGAGACAAGTAAATTCGGAGACAAGTAAATTAGAGTTAAGTCGTTTTTTTTTCGCCTCTCCTGGAACAAATTACCGAATTTTTCTGTTATCCCCTCATATAATAATGACTTAACAAGTAAATCAACGCCATACTGTTTACAGAAAACGAGAGAGAAAAACAAATTCATTATTTATAATAGCAAATTTATTTAGTTTGCTAACAATATTTTTTGACATCTAATGTCTTATCAGTCTGTGAATTTGCGTGTGTGTCGAGTCAACAGTATGGCGATGTTTTGGCGCATGCGTGTTCGTTAGGCTGCGTTTGGGGGCATATCTACCTTTGTATAGTTGTTGAGCAGTTCGGGGATCAAGACATGACAAAGTAAGGTACCTGGAGTGCGCAGGCTCAACGCTGACGAAGGCTAAATCTGAGGTGGAGTCAAGGTCGACAGGATTACGCCATAAAAGCTCACCAAGGAACGCTGTCAGATTGGCGCACCTTACACAATTAAGATTTTTTTTTTCTTCTTCTCTTTTTATCGAATGGAATGTCTCCCTTTAGAAGACTCTTCTTCTTTTTCTCTTCCTTCGACCACGTTTGTGAAGCTCTTCTTTCTTTCTTTCTTTCTTTCTTTTATTTATCCCCTCCTCAAATCGACTTTGTTAATCTCCCATGTATTTTTAACATCACCGCCATTCAAGCCTTTTCTTTTTTTTCTTTTTTTCTTTTTCTTTTATTTTATCTTCTTAATTCGAGATGTATTTTTGTTGGAGTGCCCTGTTGGAAATATCGGTAGTCGATTTCTCGCGACGGTTCAAAGTCACTATTTAAGTTGAAACAAAGGTTAGACTTTTAACGTCAAATATAGTGTGGCGGTGTGGACCCTTGCAAGACCTGCCTCGCGCTTTGACAGAGTTAATTAGACATTCACTTACACAACAAAAAAACACACAGACACTCTCTCTCTCTCTCTCTCTCTCTCTCTCTCTATCTCTCTCTCTCTCTTTCACTCCCACTCTCTTTCGGCCTCTCTCACACGCATGCACATAAAAAGTACATTATATATATATAAATGTTTTGCTGTTACACCCAGTATATATACATGACATTCCTTAGATGCAGTTAACTAACATGCCGCCAAACGGACATCCGTGGTTATATCGCATCAGTAAGATAGAAACAAATGTTCAGGTAGCAAAATAAAACCATTTTGTTCTGTTTTATTCTTTGTAAAGAACGTGCGTTCCGGAAATATAAGTGATATATTGTCAGAATGATTTTGTAAGAAAAAAGGTTAATATATATATATATATATATATATATATATATATATATATATATATATATATATATATAAATTGAAAAATGTTGATATACATATATATATATATATATATAAAAGTGAACATAGAAGTCAACACTTAGAGGCGACAGTCTGTTTCATGCTATATGCAATCCTCAGGCCACGATTGCATATAGCATGAAACAGACTGTCGCCTCTAAGTGTTGACTTCTATGTTCACTTTTATATTTACACACGCTCTATCTCTGATATTGAGCACTTTATTCCATAAATGTAGCACACCTTAAGACTATATTTCTTTATATATATACATATATATATATATATATATATATATATATATATATATATAATGTATATCACCCCATGCAGGTTTGTCAAGCAATAATGACTCAAGGAGTTATTACTGAGTGTGAAAGAATAAGAAAAAAAAACGAGAAACGTTATTAAGGAGCGAGAACAACAGAAAAATAATCAAAAGACATTAGATAACGATTGACATTGCATTTAAAAAATTTTAAATCAAAGTTAGCTGGAAAGCATGGAGCCGGAACAGAGTGAGAAGTGCGAGAAAAGAAACTGCGTAGAACATACGTTTGGATATAGAGAATTTAATTGTGAATTGGTGAAACCTTGTGTCTGTGTGTGTGTGTGCGTGTGTGTGTGTGTGTGTGTGTGAAGTCCTGTGATAGATGTTGCGTTGAAATGACAAACAAGGAATATTTTGTTTTTTGATTTAGTTTTTCACTGAATATTTACGTAATATCAGCCCTCCTCTATGGCAGTGAATCCTGGACAATCTTCCTCACAGAGGAAGGAGAGACTTTGAAGCAACAGAAATATGGTTCTACAGAAAGATGCTGAAAAGGATACTCTTTTGCCCGCACGCACACAAAATACACACACACTCACATATATATATATATTCAGATATATATTGTTAAATATAACAGAAAACTAATGGCTATTATGTTTGATCATGAGCCGTTCTAAGCTTCGTATAGTGGCTTTAGTTTCGGGAGAAAATAAAGAAAAAACTGTCAAACATTTGGCTACTTTTTTATTCTGCTATTCCTCGATGAGGAAATAAATTATAATCATGGAACCATAAGGTTGTCTCTTTTTTAATTTAATACATATATCTATCTATCTATCGATATATATATATATATATATATATATATATATATATATATATATAATTTAAGTGGAGAAACTCATCACTTAACTGAGTGGCGTTATGTCAGTCTTGCCGACTTCGAAGTTTCATGAACCCATTGCAGTATACCCTTCACACTTCAGAGCTGTTGGCTTGACAAAAATCTGCCTGCCTAAAATGTTTTTCCACCAATAAGATATGGAAAAAGTACCAGCATGTTTCACGCATAACAATCTTAAAATTTAATATATATAAATATATATATATATATATATATATATATATATATATATATATATCGTGTTTTGACGTTAAAAAATACGTCAAAAAACGACATTATTACGTGATTATTTTTGCACCAACCTTATATATATATATATATATATATATATATATATATATATATATATATATGAGTGGTCAGCTATTATATATATATACATACGAGTGGTCAGCTAATATATATATATATATATATAATAGCTAACCACTCGTATTCGAAGATAGCCATCTACTAGGGCGGCTAGCCAATCCCTATCGCAGACTCTCGCTCAGGCATATTTTTGTTTGTTCAACACCCACAGAGCAAACCTGTAGTTTATACTGCAACTATGCTGAGCAGATCTTACAGTTTCTGGAAGAGAGCGAGCATGTTAACTAGAATGATCAACAATCTGAACAACAACAGCACACTCAAACCCTCGGTCACAATGACTTGTGACTTCGTGCTACCACAGCTTTCGACGGCACCAACTGTTCCGTGTCTCATGGTCAGAAAACGAAAGTTCTAACCACTCGGCCACGCGTTCATATATGTATGTGTGTTTGCATGTATGTATGTATGTATGTATGTATACGAGTATGTACTTACACGTATGTGCATATTTATCTGACTATATAGTCTCCTTGTGTGTATTTGTGTGTGTATGTGTGCGTGTGTGTCTATGTTTGTGTGTTTTTTTTGTTTGCTTGTGTGTGTGCGTTTGTTTGTATGTGTCTGTTTTTGTTTGTATGTGTGTGTGTGTGTGTATAAAAACTGAGATAAAAATCTGCAAAGAAAACATTAATAAACAAAAAATGATACGAAGTAAATTTATTTTTGCAACGTGTTTTTCTCCTTGAGAAACTGCATCAAAGGCATATATATATATGTCTGTGCGTGTGTGTGTGTGTTTGTATATATATATATATATATATATATATATATATATATATATATATATATATATATATATATATATATATATATATATATATATATATATATATATATATATATATATATATATATATATATATATATATATATATATATATATATATATATGGGGGAGGCTTATCAAGTTGCCATTGGTGTAATGGATAATGGCTCGGAACTGTCAAATGAAGATCCGGTTTCTAATTCACGTTAGTTTCGATATATCCACGTACACCCAAATGCGCTTGAAGAAAGGTATGAATTCAGCTTTGCTTCCCCAACTATGGGTTAATTAGAAGACTTTTATCACTAAGTCATTATTATCTACGCCCACAAAATATTTTCTGGCTTTAAATAACCTGCAAAGAGATGATAAGCCGTAGAAAATCAACATATATATATATATATATATATATATAAAGAAATATAGTCTTAAGGTGTGTTATATATATGGGATAAAGTGCTCAATATCAGAGATAGAGCGTATGTAAATATAAAAGTGAACATTGAAGACAACAGAGGCGAC
>OZ010600.1:79140568-79215633 GCA_963932145.1 Acanthosepion lycidas | reverse complement strand
TCTGTAATTTTGTATTTTACAAACATTTAAGTATGGCTAAGATTCTAAATTATGACCATTGGTAAAATTATGAAAATATAAAATCCACCACTTTAAATTTAGCGTGCAATCTTTCAGCATAGAACAAGACTGAAATGCCATGGAGATTTTCTAAGCGTAGCTTAGGTGCGGCACATGGCCGAAAGTTTTAGGGGCACCCAGTGCGGTTGGAAACTTACTATTCAGCCGTAATTGATCGAGCAACACTATCTTGCTAACCATATTACAACACTTCGAAGTTCTCAAGTTTTAATTTTTGCAATTAGCGTTTTTATACGGTGCATATCATTATATCTTCTAATGAATTCAGTCGATTTATCAGACCATGACGAGTTGTTTTATACGCGAAAAAATCTATGTGCGTGTGTGGCGCGCGCGCGTGTGTGTGTGAACCCTATATTCATATCCACTTCACGTTTGAGGTCAATAGTTATACAACCGCCATATACAGATAATCTTCACTTCCCCCCTTTTACGTTCGTATCTAATAAATCATTCTCTAACGCTCTATTTTCAGTGGATCTTGCGCATTATATTGAGGGAATTTAGTAAAAAAAATTTAAAAAAAGAGAGAGATAGTGTTATGGAGTGGTTTCACAGTAGAGGCTTGTATTTGTACTAAGTCGGTCCTAAAATAGGTTCGACGTACAAAACGTTAGGAACTTGATATAATAGGTAATGACGCAGAGAAAATCTAGTTGTGGTCGCCGATACTTTAGTATCCGACTAACGGTCATCCGGCATCGACTGACTGAACCCCCACTGAGCGACTCCGCGACTCAGCGACCCCTACTACTCCTACTTATTATAGGTGGGAGAGTCTATTAACAATAGAATAGGTGTGTTCCACTATAAAAGATAGATAGATAGATAGATAGATAGATAGATAGATAGATACAGACATAAATAGAAACAGATCTTGATAGACGAACAGAAACAGACATAGATAGATAGATAGATAGATAGATAGATAGATAGATAGATAGATATGAACATAATGAGATAGATATAAACAAACCGAGATAGATAGATAGATAGATAGATAGATAGATAGATTTATTTATTTATTTACTCTACTGACAGTGTTCAAGAGCTTCTCCTTCTCTCCGTTCCTAACATGTTCTTTGTCCTCTTTCCTTTTTCCATACAGAAGCTTGAATCATTCATGCCATCCGGCCCCACAATGGGGGTAAAAATCTGAATGCATTTGAAGAGAGAAAAACGCTCACGAACCATACACCCACGCACCTACAAAAAAAAAAACACGTATTCTCTGCCTACGCACCCAAGCGCACTGTCAAGCTTCTTTGTCTTACGTTGTGGGGGGGGTGTCTTTAAAATCTCGGCAATTCTCATAGTCACGAGCTCCCTTGTACGTGAGCACACCTCACTTTTCGTTGATGAGAAGTCCGCCATTTTCTTTTTTCTATTTTTTTTTCTCTTTTCTCTTTTTGTCTTTTCTAGCAATTAAGCAAAACTGGCACTTGTCTTATGTCTATGCCTTTTTTTCTTTTTTTTTTTTTTTTCTTTTTTTTACTCTTCACACCTATTTTTAAACTCTTACATCTACGTTTTGGATCTGCTGGTAGCGTAACGGCTATCAGTGAAAAGCGTAAAACGAGTGAGCGTAGTTCAAATTCCGGCCTAGTCTGATGCATGAATGCCATTGGAAAAGACATCCAAAGAAGAGTCTGCAGTATAATCGGTCCTCACCTGGCATCTCGTTTTCGGTCACTTTCCCGCTTGTCTTTTTTTTTATATATATATAAATATTTTCATGGTAATTGCTCTGATGAACTTGCCACGGATGCATGAATTTAAGTATAAAACTAGATTGGCTAAGTCTTACCATTTTACTGTTGAACTACCTAGATACAATTGCATGTTCTATTCTCTTATATAGTGCGCAAACACAGGGGATCACTTTATTGAATTAAGTAGACCATGTGACCATAAAGGAAACGCATATGTAGAAGCTTGTGTGACATCCAAGCGATCACATTTCTATTCTAGCCTCTATTACTATTAGGATCTCCATTTCTTTTCTACCCTCTATTACTATACGGACCGCTATTCTCTACTCTATTCCCTATATGTTGTAATGGAAAGTCCTACACTCCATATCGCCTGTGTGGACTGACTATATCAGTAGCTATATATGATGAGCACAGGATATACCTCTGTGGCGAAATCGGTAAAAGCACGTCAGGCTATATGACGGTTCCGTATAGGATACAGGTCCGATTCCTGTCGGAGGACGCATACTTTCTATGACAATTTCTCGGACATTCAGGTCGGTAAATGTTGTTAATGCTGTTTATTATAAACAAAGCATTTACTTAAATATTTGTGTCTATATAAATAACGTATAACAATAAAATATTAAATAATTGTCGGACTTCGTCCATTTGATAGTGTATGACTGCATTTGTTTACGTTAAGATACGCTTCGAGCAGATATGAGCGTTCGAGAGAAATCATTGGAAATTTGTAGTTTAAAAACTGTAATTTGACTTTGCTAAACAGACGCTTCCTCTGTAACTAAATGGTATAGCACGTCGGGCTATATGACGGTTCCGTGTAGGGTGCGGGTTCGATACCTGTCGGTAGACGCATACTTTCTATGAAAATTCACGGACAATCAGGCCCGTAAATGTTGTCGATTCTGTTTATTTTAAACCGAGCATTTACTTAAATATTGATATTTATTATGTATCAAATACATAATTGTGGCACGAGACCGAAAAGGGGGAGGCGTTGAAGCTGGTCGTCACTAATTATCCTATACCTAGCTAATCCGACTCACGACCGATTCACTCATTACAGTTTTCGCATTCACCATAAAAACACGTCCGTCACCAATCAATCCTCCATCTACCATAATACCACATTCTCTTAAGAGGGTCTACAAAATGCGCCCCAAGCCATAAAAATTTAATGATAATAAATTATTATATATAAAAATCTAATGATGAAGAATGAGAGGGGAGGGATATGAACCCAATAACAAATTGAAATATTAACACAAAACAAACTAAATATAACTGATGTTAGTAGGGCCCGTCCAACACTCAAAAAAAGAGTGGTCGCTTTATTCTGCCCAATGGACAAAATCAAGAGGCTCTCTCGCTAAGGCAGTGGGAAAGGAAAAAATATATACGGTCATGGGAAATATAAAAGCTGACCCAGTCGAGATGAAAAAGAAGCCAAAACAAACTAGGGAGGTTTGGAATCTCGACTTAGATCATAACCAAAGATACAGCCGGGAGCAGGCCAGGAACAACACTTATATTAAGAAGGTACACAAAAGCTTGTCTAACCTAACCAAGGAGAGGGCTCTACAGGACCCCCCACCACCACACGATGTGACGTAGGCTGATCTAAAAGAGAAAATCATTTACTTAAATATTTGTGGCTATATAAATAACGTATAACAATAAAATAAATAGATGAGCTTTCCTCCTTGGTGTCTCAAATATATGAATTTAAGAATACTACTAGATTGGCAGTTAGGTCTCATCGTTTTGATAATGAGCTTATCTAACCGTAAGTTCTATTCTAATAGATTCTTTTCTCGCAATTTTCGCCTGTGGAACTCTCTTCTAGTTTTTTGCTTCTCTGCCATCTTCAGTCTTCAACAATTGTAATACAACGCCAATCACCATTCTTTGTCTTTCTGAAATCTGTTCTTTTATTGTCGTTTCTATTCACTAGAGTTTTCTCATTCTGTTTCACTCACAGTAACGTCTTACGTCTTAGTGGCATTATCACATTGTTTGGGGTGAAATTATTAAAAAATGAATCTATCTCTGTTGACCATGTTTGCCGTAGTCTCTGAATATGGAATCCAGTGAAGTCCGTAATGTCTTCAATATCAGAGGTTGGCAGTGAAGATTCGGAGAAAGTAGCGGCTGTTAATTCTTTAAGTATTCGATATCAGAGGTTGGCAGTGAAGATATTTTTGTGAGAAAAAATAAAATGGCTGGCTTTATACACGTCGGATTGAATATTTTGAGCTTTCTGATTGGTTAACTATAAAATGGTGGACTATAAAATGAGTCAGCTCATTTCGGCTAGCTCACTAGTACATAGTACACAAACATTCTAACAATCTCTTCCGTCTACATCCTAGTTATAGGTTAAATAGCAAGGTAGATTTAGGTGGTTGCCAATCTTAAGAAAAGAGCTAATCTGAATCCCAAACCATGTAAAAAAGAATGGAAAACTGCAGCACTATTTTCCCAAGAAATCATAGTAATTCACAGACAATAAAGAAAAAGGAATCTGAGAAGAGCCATAATCGCCTACATCTTGACGGACATAAATGAATACTCTGAATCCAAAACCATGGAGAAGGCATCGTGAAACCATTCCCCCTTAAAGCTTGTTGGTTGCGATCTGTAACACTCGAAAAATATCTTTCTAGGAACTTATCTCAACATTAGGCTCAGTTTTGAATAGCACAGGAATATATATATATATATATATATATATATATATATATATATATATATATATATATATATATAAGTGAATATTGAAGTCAACACTTAGAGGTGACAGGCTGTTTCATGCTAGACGCAATCGTCAGCAATCGTGGTGGCCTGACGATTGCGTCTAGCATGTCGCCTCTAAGTGTTGACGTCAATGTTCACTTTTATATTTACACACGCTCTATTTCTGATATTGAGCACTTTATCCCATAAATATAGCACACCTTCAGTATATTTCTTCATATATATAAATATATATATATATATATGTGTGTGTATGTGTGTGTGTGTATAGGGTGTTCAAATAACTTGAACCGATTTTAAATGTGAATTAAGTTTAAGCGTCTAATGATTTTTCTTTTTCTTTCAGATTCAACAACTTATGTTTTTGGCAATTTCAACCATGGAAAGATTAACAATCAAACGTGTTAAAGTTATCGAAGCCTATAACGAAAATGGACGTTTAAATTTATAAATATACGGCCCAATGATTCCGCTAGCAAAAAATGCCCACAAAACAGTGACCTTTTGTGGATGCTGTGGCTGTTTAAGAATTTTCCTTGGATTTTCATCTACCCAAATGTGACAATTCTGCTTATTAACGAATCCAGCAAGATGAAAATGGGTTTCATCACTAAAGAGGATTTTTTTGCGAAAGATCTTCATCGGCGGCTTGTCTTGGCTCGTGCGCTTAATTGACGAATGTGCGGCGCTCCAAATGTGCAGTAATAATAGAGCAGTAATAAAAGACTAATGACTCCGCAGTAATAATAGAGCAGTGATAAAAGACTAATAACTGGTCAGTAATAATAGAGCAGTAATAAAAGACTAATAACTGAGTAGTAATAATAGAGTAGTGATAAAAGACTAATAACTGAGTAGTAATAATAGAGCAGTAATAAGAAACTAATAACTGGTCAGTAATAACAGAGCAGTAATAAAAGACTAATGACTGAGCAGTAATAGAGCAGTAATAAAAGACTAATAACCGGGCAGTAATAATAGAGCAGAGCAGTAATAAAAGACTAATAACTGAGCAGTAATAATAGTGTAGTAATAAAAGACTAATAATTCGGCAGTAATACTAGAGTAGTAATAAGAGACTAATAACTGAGCAATAATAATAGAGTGGTAATAAAAGACTCATAACTGAGCAGTAGTAAAACGAACGAGACAAAATAGCCATAGATATGCACACCGGAACAAAGATGAGGACAATCGTCTGGTTATAAATAATGTAAATAGTTATACCTCCTCATCCCAGCATTAACGTGATTTTATTGATTGCCAGAGGGTTTTTTTCCCTTGAATCCTATTTTCCATTCTCAAAAAAATATCTTTTAATGATATGACGCGTTCGACGGAGGAGCGGCGTATTCAACAAAAAAATCAAAAATTACTTTCTTCACAGTAAATTATTCATTATATCATATCCGGATATTTTACAAAAAATTAGAGCCGATTACACAATATTTCAAGCTCAGTTTAGGTTTATAGTTTATAACCAAGCAGTGAGATGTGGAAACTGTAGATTTCTGTATAGAATATCATTACATTATTGTTACATAATTATAGTGAAATCATTAAGATTTTTTGTCAAAAGCATTTTATTTTTGGTTGTATATTAATTTAAAATATTCCGTTTTACAGGCTTTATTTTTGAAATGGAATAAGGTCATTTTAAATTTCAGAATTTTGCTATTGCCCATCAAAATGACCGGAAGAAAGCAATCTCAAAACAACAATGGAAAAGAGATGTAACAAAACGTAAACGAAATAGCTTCAGTTTGTTCAGCTTAGGAAACTTAGCATTGCATTCAAAGTATTCTAAAAATGCTGCCAATAACAAAAGAGAAAATGAAAAATACATAACAACAAATTGAATACATCATCAAAATTTCTATTATTTTTATTTATTTATTATGTAAATAAATACATAATTGTCAACAATATTTCCGTAAAACTTTATTTCCTGCAATAATTTCTTAATAAATATTATTATTATTACCTTAAGTGTAAGGTAATCCTCATTCACAATTCTTACGGCTAACCATGAAAAGATGATCAAAACTGTTTACAAACTGTAATTATTTTTATGTATTTGTTATGTAATTAAATATATAATTGTCAACAATGTTCATATAAAACTTGATATTTCCTGTAATAAATTCTTATTATTATTGTTATTATTTTACTGAAGTGTAAGGTAGTCCTACATTTACAGTACGGCTAACTATGAAAAGAAATGTTGATCAAAACTGCTAAAAACCTTTAAGCATGCATTGCCACAAAATTATCAAATGTTGAATACGCCGCACCCCACCTCTGTTGAACATGTTATATAACTGATAAAATCTTACAAAGCATATTGATGATTGAAAGACCAAAAGAGAAATCTGAGTACATGTCCTTTTCATGGAAATGTTAATCCAAACTTTATTTTGCAGTGACAGCAAAGACATTTTTACTTATTAACAAGACTGTCTTTTTAGTGTGTATGTACATATATATATATATATATATATATATATATATATATATATATATATATATATATATATATATATATATTACGAAATGGACAAAGTCCGACAATTTATTTATTAGAGACATTTTTATGTTTAACGTTCTTTTTATAGATACAAGTATTTAAGTAAATGCTTAAATCCTGTCAAAGAACGAATATTTTCTATGAAAATTTCTCGGACATTCAGGCCGGTAAATGTTATTTAATACTGTTTATTATAAACAGAGCATTTACTTAAATACTTGTATCTATAAAAAGAACGTTAAACATAAAAATGTCTTATATATATATATATATATATATATATATATATATATATATATATATATATATTGAACAATAAAAAAAGATTAAAAAATTAAAATCTTCAGACACACTGGGTTGTAGATTAATATTCTTTCGTTTTTTTTATTATTTCATTTAGACTCCTCGACTAGTTTCGACCAGAATGGCCATCATCGGGAGGAGAAATATTTCTGCTTGCTGGTAACAGTAAACTACAGAAATGAATGTCTTGATTGAGAAAATGAACTTTTGTCTGTAGTTTTCATTTGTTTTTTTTATTTTTTTATCAGCTGTATACAAATGCTTTCAAAGATCAATGGTTAAAAATGGCTTTGTGCAAGTGAATCTTGAGGCTCTTGGCAAAGGCCATCCTTCTTCGAACAATGTGGACTGGCACTACATAAACACAAAGAAAGAACTGTAGCAAATAACAGAAACCACATCAGTTGAAGTCTACCAACAGCAACAACAACTAAAATGGATAGCACATGTAACTCAAAGAGAAAATAATGACAAGATATTAAGGTTCTGAATTACTTCAAATAAAAGGTTAAAAAGGAAAATCTCATCAGTACTGGAAAGTGTAATAATTGCGACTGGGCTTAAGAAATCTATTTTCCTGAAAAATTGTTTTAAGAAAAAGATTTTATAAATTTCAACCAAAAGCAGTACTGTCTGCTTGGTCAATGAATTTCAAATGTTTTCTTGTAGGGAAACAGTTAATGTTATCATAATATTGGTTCTCTGTAATTTGGATCTTGAAGAGGAGTTCTTGTTCTTGTTGATGAGGTTAGCAGTTTTAAAGATTTTATAGCAGATAATTTTCTTGTTTTTGTTGACTGGAGTCGTATATTTCTTTATAATATTTCTAAGGGAAAATTCATCCTGCTTATAGTCTTGTGTACATATGTTTATAGCAATGACACAAGTTCAATGGAAGGGAGCACATCATCCACATCAAGCAACATTCCCAGATAGAATAGACTACGCCAGATGTAGCTTCACCCAACACTTCAAAATGCTACAAAAGAAAAATATCAACCTGAAAACTCTAATCATGTTCTTAAATAGTTTCATCAGATCGAAACTTTCATATGGATGTCATGAATGGCACCAAACCCATTCAAAAATATCTAAACTCACAGATGTACACAACTGCTTTCTAAGACCAATGGCTAAAAATTTATAGGACACATAATGAGGAAAGAGGACTTGGAAAATCTGATACTCAGAGGACATATTAAAGGCAAGAGAGACAAAGGAAAACGGCATATAACATGCTTAGTGAGCTTGTGTAAATGGATGGCAGAACAGGGTTTTGGTTGAAAAAACAAAAAGGCAAAATTACAAAAAGACAGAAAATTGTGGAGAGCCATGATCGCTTACGTCCTGAAGGGACACGATACAAAGAGAAGTTTCTTATTTTGAAAAATCGTTTAAATAAATTTGTTTGTTTCCTAACTTTAATTATCAACCTTATTGTCTCAATATTTTTTTTGAAATCATGCATCTTTTTCTGACTGAAGATATGTATAGATCAGTTGTAACAAATTTAGTACAGAAGATAAGGCAACTACACATAAAGGTAGTTTCTCCAAACACCGCACGTTGCTACAAAACCAAAACATCAAACCGAAAACTAGAGCCGTGACCTTAAATATCCTCGTCAGATCAAGACTTTCATATGGATGTCATGCATGGCACCAAACCCGTTCAGAAATATCTCGACTGTCAGCTGTACACAACTGCTTTCTGAGACCAATGGTTAAAAAAGGCTTTGAGCGAGGGAAGTCTGTGGATTCTGGGGAAGCCAATCTTTATTCGAACATTATAAACTGGAGCTACAGAATGACAAGCAAAGAACTGCACCAGATAACATAAATTACATCATTTGAGGACTTTCAACAGCAGCAACCACTAAAATGGATAGCACATGGAACTAGAAGATAAAATAATGCCATAATCGTAATGTTGACGTTCTACACTACTTCAAAAATGGTCAGGAAGGAAGCCTTCATAATTTGGGTGGAGGAGGTTATATTACTGATAAAAATCTAGTAGTTTTGATCTAGTTCTTTGCCTCCAAAAAATCCGACTTTATTCTACTTTTCGTTGGGAACACAGGCGAAAATGCTAGTTTTTAAGATCTTTTCTTAGCCTGCTTTTATTTAGTATAAAATCTTAATAATATAAAATAAATATTATCATTTTTATTATCATTATTACGGGGTTTTTTTTTCATCTCTCGAATATCTTTCATGGGCCTACAATATTATAACAACTATTATCTCCTGGCTTGGTGTGAAATGATAGACATGAACACACTTAAATATATATATGAATATTATGTATCTAAGGCTGTTAGATAGATAGATAGATAGATAGATAGATAGATGAACAGCCTTAGATAGATAGATAGATAGATAGATAGATAGATAGATAGATAGATAGATAGATGAACAGCCTTAGATAGATAGATAGATAGATAGATAGATAGATAGATAGATAGATGAACAGCCTTAGATAGATAGATAGATAGATAGATAGATAGATAGATAGATAGATAGATAGATAGATAGATCTTATACATTTATCAGTCTACCATTCGTCTATACGTTGAAGTGCGCTGCCACATCTGGTCTGGTGCTTCTGCTATGTATGTAGACGTTCTTGATAAAATACAAAGAAGAATCTGCAATGATATAGGTTCTGATCTGGCATCTTGGCTTCAGTCTCTTTCTCACCGCCGTAACCTAGCTTCCCAGTGCCTTTTCTATAAATACTTTCATGGTAATTGCTCTAGGAACTTTCCTTTTTGGTAGCTAATCTGTATGAATTTAAGCGCAACAGTAGATTGGAGGCAAGGTTTCATTTTGCAGTTGAAATGGCTAGATGTCACCGCAAATTCTATGCTAGTAGTTTCTTCTCACACACTTTTTGCTTTTGGACCTCTCTTACGGATTCTTGCTTTCCATTTAACTTCCATCTTTCGGCTTCTTTCTAATCAACATTGATACACAAAAATTTAAATGCAACGTCAATCGTTATCTTCTGTCTTCTTAATTCCTGTCCTTTTATTGTTCTCGCTCCTTAGTAATGGAACTTTTCCTTTTTGGTAGCTAATCTTTATGAATTTAAGCTCCTTAATAATGCTTCCCTCGTTCTAGGATTCTTTCGCATGTGGTAAACTTTTGCGTCGTGGCTTTAATACCTGTCTTGGTGTTAAATGATTAAAATAAATTTTTCTTCGTTCATTTTATACAATATTTTCAATTTCTTTCTCCGTTCATTTTAATCATTATTTTTCATATAGTAATAATGCAAGGGTAGTGCAACGGTAATCGATGCGAAAGAAAAATTCGTCGTGTCGAGATCAAACCCTGAACAATTCTTTCGTAGCCTTTCACGCTTTCGTGGAAACAGTAAGAATCCATCTTCCCCCAGTTAAGTATTAAGTAACAAAGCAGAGTGGACTCTCTCTATATCTATCTCACAGACAAACTCTCGCGCTCGCTCTCTCTGAAGTCAACACTTTTCAGTAAATAATAGGACAAATAATAGGACAAGGATAAGACAGATATTAGGACAAATAATAGGACAAAAATAGGACATATAATAGGACAAAGAATAAGACAAATATTAGGACAAATAATAGCAAAAATATAGAACAAAGAATAGGACAAAAATAGGACATATAATAGGACAAAGAATAAGACAACTATTAGGACAAGTAATAGGAAAAAGAATAGGACAACGGATAGGACAGATAATAGGACATATAATAGCACAAAGAATAACACAACTATTAGGACAAATAATAGAAAAAAGAATAGGACAAAGAATAAGACATATAACAGGACAAAATAAGACAACTATTAGGACAAATAATAGGAAAAAGAATAGGACAAATAATAGGAAAAACTGAGCTCGTTAGCATTGGTCGACCAACCAGGATAAGGACAACTCTGAATTTTAAATTTGAATGCAATGTCAATCGTTATCTACCGTCTTCTTAATTTCTGTTCTTTTATTGTTCTCGCTCCTTAATAATGTTTCCTTTTGACTTATTCTTTCACATTCAGTAAATCCCTTTCGTCTTAGCGGCTTTATTGCTTTGCATGGGGCGAAATGATTAAAAACGGAGGAAAATACTTTGCATTGAATCAATCCCACTCACTAAACTTCGGTTACATTTCTACGAAGTAAAAAAAAATGATGAAGGTCTGTGGATGCAAACGAAATTATAAATATAATGCCAGAGATTTTCTCTTCCCTATAGAGATGACTTAACTAGGCGTATCCCACTTCTAGTAGGGTTACAGCACCCCTGAATGACAACCTACGTATTTCTACGTTCCTACATATACACGATGATTTCGAAAAATGCAGGGCTTGATTCCTTCTCAAATATGGGCAGCGAGTATGGGCCTTTTTAGTCCCGCCACGGTCTTACATTCTCTCACGTCGGTCGTCTTTTCCAATAGCTGTTACATAAATAGCGTATAACGTATAACGAATGACTTCTGGATGTGCGTGTGTCGTCTCTGAGGATAGTTGATGCCTGCCCCACCTAGACAGACGCGACCACATTCCTTAAACTTTAGATAAAATTCTGTGGCCACATTTTCAGAAAGAATTAACATAAACACCCTTACGAATATCTCTCTTAGTTTGTTTTTTTGTTTGTTTGTTTTTTGTTTTGTTTTTTTCTTACTTTTTTTTCTCTCAACACGATTCTGTTATAAATCTATTTTATAATTTAACACTGCTGTTCTCCAGGGTGAACGATCAACACCTAGGTTTCCCTGACATTTCCCAATGTGATATTTATACAAAAACATCTGCCATACATAATGATTGTCGACTCGTTAAACGAGTATGACCATCGCTGGCAAGTTTTAGCAATGTCCTTGTGAGAGCAACAACGGCTCTTGAAGCCAGCAAAGACTGAGATAGATAGATAGATAGATAGATAGATAGATAGATAGATAGATAGATAGATAGATAGATATGAACAGGCTGGGATAGATAGATAGATAGATAGATAGATAGATAGATAGATAGATAGATAGATAGATAGATAAACAATGACAGAGCATGAAAGAGCAAGGTAGCTACAAAGGTAGCAAAGAAAAAGAGATATATAGACAGACTGCCAGACAGATAGATATATTAAGAATGTCATAGATATATAGATAGTTACGTTTAATGAAAGAGCAAGCTAGCTAAAAAGGAGAGATAGAGATAAATAGACAAATAGATATGAACAGATCGGAATAGATAGATAGATAGATAGATAGATAGATAGATAGATAGATAGATAGATAGATAAGAACAGACATAGAACATAGCATCGGCGGCCGCAATCTTAACAACATAAGATACGCAGATGGCACAGTATTGATAGCAGACACAGAAAAGAAAATACAAAACCTCCTACAAAAGGTCGCGAAGGAGAGCAAGAAGAGACTTAACCATAAACTACAAGAAGACAGAATGTATGGTCATCAGTAAAGGGGTGAGCCCAAAATGCGATTTGCAGGTCGGGGACACGAAGTGTTTTAACAGAGGACGGTAAGTGCGTCGCTGAGATTAGGATGTCCAAAGACACATTCCAAAAGCCAGGCAGAGTGTTACGAGACAGGAGGATCTCTTTGGTACCAAAGAAGAGATTGCTGAGCTGCTACGCGACATCTGTCCTCTTTTACGGCATCGAATGTTGTACGGTCTCCTCACAGCAACGGAAGTATGTTTCTACAGAAGGATGCTAAGGATATCATGAACCGAACGTTTGAGCAAAGATGAGGTTTTTGGAGAAGATGCAAACAAGGAGGAAGCTTATACTTAACATCAGGAAGAGGCAGCTGAAATTTCTGGGACAAGTAATGAGAAAAGAAGGCCTTGAGAATCTGATACTCACAAGTCGAATAGAGGGAAAGAGAGACAAGGGAAAGCAACACGTGACATGCCTAGCAGGCTTAAACAAGCGGTTGACAGAACACGGGCTGGAGGTATTAGCAAAGGGTCAAAGCTTATTGAGAGCTACAAGGGATCGCCGACGTCTTGAAGGGGAAAGATTGCTCAAAAGAAAAGAACCAGAATCAAAATACGAAGCAGAAAAAGATTCTTGGCAATGGTTGGATATCTGAAGAACAAGCGAACCGTGCAAAGTAGAAAAACGTGTTCAAAACCGCGATGCTTGAAGTTGAACAAAAAAGGGATGGGTTCATTTCAAGTGATGGCGATAAGTAATTGGTAGTAGGAGGAAAAGTAAAATTTGAAATTTGGTGCAGAAAGAGGGGAAGGAGGATATATACAGTAGCAGGAGTAGGAGGAGATGTAAAATAACGGCGGAAGAGATCGTGGGAGAGCGAGAGAGAAAAATAGTAGAAGGAGAGTAAGGATAAAGAAAGGAGGGGAGAGATATCGAATGAAGAAGAGAGAGTGAACACGAAGTCAGGTCGAGAATAAGATGCCCGAAAAAAGCAAGGACGTTGTGGGTGTAGCTGAAGATGCAATCTTAACCAAAGAGACAAGCACTCCGTTGAGAAGGCGGAGTAGAATGATGAGGAGTATTTGATAGGGGAAAAAAGCAGTGTTGTTGCGGGTGTGGGTCATGTGATCAGAAGATCGGGAGTTGGCGTGTTATTAGAAAGGAGCAGGAGTTGGGTGGGGTTGGGTCAGATCAGGGAAAACGTCATGGCGTGGTGGTTATGAGTCGGAATTGCGAAGGACGACGAATGCAGCGTAGAAAGAGAGCGGGAAAGAAGAGCTTAGAGGACGGGGGTCTTGGAATGCACAAGGTGAACGAAAGAAGAGTGTGTTGCGGCGACGGAAGAAAAGAGTTCAGGTTTTGCAGCCTGGTCGAAATGAAGGTGTTGCTGGAAATGTCAACTGGTGACGATTATAGCCACTGCGCATGTCACTAGGAACGTCTTTTTCTCTGACTTGTTTTATAGAAACTCATTTTATTTTCCCGCCTAAAAGACCTCCGCTGACATTTTGTTTTATTTTGTTTATCCTTCTCACCAATGTCTTTCTCTCTCTCTCTCTCTCTCTCTCTCTCTTCTCACTTCACTCTCTATTTTCTCACTTCTCTCTCTCTTCTCACTTCACTCTCTATTTTCTCACTTCTCTCTCTCTCTCTTCCCCTTCTCTCTCACTCTTTCTCTCGTCTCTCTTTTTTCACTCTTCTCTCTCTCTCATTTCTCTCCTTCTCCTCCTCTTTTCTCTCTTCACTCTTTCACTTTTCACTCCTCTCTAACTTCTCGCACTCTCTCTCTTCTTTCTCTCTCTTCTCTTTTCACTTTCACTTTTCACTCTTCTCTCTCTCACTTCTCGCACTCACTCTCTCTTCTTTCTCTCTCTTCACTTTTCATTCTCTCTTTTCTCTCGCTTTTTACTTATCTCTCTCTCACTTCTCTCACTCTCCCTTCTCTCTCTATTCTTTTCTCTCTCTTCTCTCTCTTTTCACTCTTCTCTCTCTCTCTCATTTCTCTCCTTCTCCTCCTCTTCACTCTCTTCACTCTCTCATTTTTCACTCCTCTCTCACTTCTCACACTCTCTCTCTTCTTTATCGCTCTTCTCTTTTCACTCTCTCTTTTCACTCTTCTCTCTCTCACTTCTCTCACTCTCTCTTCTCTCTCTTTTCTTTTCTCTCTCTTTTCTTTTCTCTTTCTTCTTTCTCTTTTCACTCTTCTCTCTCTCACTTCTCTCCCTCTATCTCTCCTTTCCATCTTGTATTTTCTCTCTTTCTTCTCCCCTCTCTCTTCTTTTTTCTCCCTGTCTTTCTTCTCGTTCTCTTTTCACTCTTCTATCGCTCTCTCTCTCTCTCTTCTCTCTCTCTTTTCACTTTTCTCTCTCTCTCTCTCATTTTTCTCACTCGCTCTCTTCTCTTTTCTGTCTCTTTCATCTCTCTTTCTTCTCTTTTCTCTCTGCCTCTCTTCTCTTTCTCTTTTCCCTCTTCTCTCTCTCTCTCTCTATTCTTTATCTTCTCTATCTCTCTTTCTCTGGGGAGGGAAGTTGAATTTCAACAAACGGACTGGGGAGGGTAATGCGCGATCTCATAGGATTATCGTTTATCATTCAATAAGTCGAAGGTGATGGCTCGGCATTTGTCATTGGCGCCAATTTTTATGAAATAAATTCCGGCGTGTGCCAAAAAAAAGAGCGGGAAATGTCAGCAAACGCGGAAAAGATGGTGGAAAAAAAATGAATCAAGATAAAATAAGCGACAAATTCCGCAAAGGCGCTGACATTTGATTGTGGAGACACGATTTGGTCGTTTAAGCATGGTAGCTATCTATCTAAATGTCTGTCTGTCTGTCTATCTATCTATCTATCTATTTATCTATCTCAGTCTGTTCACATCTATCTCTACACTGTTCATATCTATCTATCTCTACTCTGTTCATATCTATCACTACATTGTTCATATCTATCTATCTATCTATGTGTCTATGTACCTATCTACATTTTAACATCCATGCAACCATCTATCTATGTCTATTTATATCTATCTTTGTATATATATATATATATATATATATATATATATATATATATATATATATATATATATTGATTTGTTCATATGTATCTATCCATCTACGTTTGTCTATTTATATCTATCAATCTATCTATCTCAGTATGTCCCTAATGTATGTTCTTATGGATCTATTTACATTTATATCTTTCAATGTCTATATATATATATATATATATGTGTGTGTGTGTGTGTGTGCGTGTATGTGTGTGTGTGTGTGTGTGTGTGTGTGTGTGTGTGTTGTGGTAGGATCCACCTAATTTGCATAGTGGAGTACCGACCATATAAATATGGTTGGTACCAGGGAGGATTGAAAGAAATCCAACTAGAGACTCTGCCCGACTGCGACTCAGTCAACACACATTCCAGGAACGGTCTTCCCAGGAATATACAAAAGACTATACGTAAATATTGTGTACACTTTCTTGTTTCAATACATTTTGTTCTAAGTACATTTTGTGTTGCATTATTATTCCATGCATTAGTCAAGTTTCAACAATATGTTTACCTATTTGAGTTTTTATCTCTCTGCTCATATCAATTTCTGTATATATCTCACTATAGATAGATATGAACGGGGACAAAGAGATATGAAATGAGAATTTCATATCTCTTAGTCTCCGTTCATATCTATCTATTTATTTATTTCTCCCTCTCTTTCTCTCTCTCTCTCTCTCTCTCTCTCTCTCTCTATATATATATATATATATATATATATATATATATATATATATGTGTGTGTGTTTATATATATATGTATAGGTATAAAGTTGGGTAAATCAAATAATAGATATTTAAATAGATATTAGCAACCGTATATATGCCCGTTAGCGTATATACACAGGTAAGCAAATAAATATTTACTAAATTTACTTTAAGATGTAAACATAACAGTCCTCAATGTGGTTAAACAGACCTAGGAATATATATATATATATATATATATATATATATATATATAATTATTTATTTAAAAATATAATTCCAACACGCTACATAAGAGGTCTCATGTTTCAAAACAAGAGCCGGAAACTTCAATATAATTATTTGAATTAAATTGAATTAAAGTAAGCTCTGTTCCATCTTCAAGCGAAATTTTTGTTTGAATAACTTATTTCTGAAATTTACGTGTTTTAATAGTATATTCATAATTGAAATCAAAATTTCCATGGTAACAGCCAGGGCGAATTGTTTAAAATAGGTAGGGGTGTTAGGTGTTAATAAATTGTATCAGTATAGAGTTACTTTCATAGATGTCAAGTCAGGGTAAGGTGGGGGTGTCTACATTTAAAACGGAAGATGTTTTCGGCTAGTCTGGTTTACGTGTCTATGGAGATTTTTTTTCTTTATGAAAGGGATTTGTGCATATAAAAAAAAAACTGCCGTAACATTTGTTTTTTGACGACTTCATAAAGGGTTGTCTTTTTTTGTAGGGTATTTAAACTATTTATTTGGGCTATTGATTATAAAAGTTATTTTATTGTATGTTTGTTTTTAAGCTAATTATTCAATGCATAAATTTGATGATGTCGGCAGAAAACCATTAACTCATGTCTATTGTTTAATAGATTTTTATTATTTAGAAACTTAATAATGTGCAGTTTCTCATGGAGGCACAAATGGCATGGGTCATCCCAAGTTTTACAAGTTCTAGTCCTGTTTATAATTTTCCATTTTACTTTAGGTGTCCTATTTATTTCCTTCAGATGCCGAAAATATTTAGATAGAGAAGTCTGATTTCTTTTATTTATATTGTTGAAAGAGCACTTATTCTGCCTCCATCTGGCTTTAAATTCATTCTTCGTAGACCCAATGTATATCATATTAGTATTATGACTCTCAGTGGATGAGATAGTACATTGGTATACCACAGATTTTATGCAGCATTTATTTTCTAATGGGCAGTCTTCTGGGTTTCTACAATCACACAATTTTTCACCGTTATTGTCTGATTTAAGTGTAGGGTTTTTATTAATACTATTCAGGCATGGGGGTTTGTTCAGCATTTTATTATTGTGTTTTTTTATTATACTTTTTAGATTTTCAGTGCAGCTGTAACTCAATTTTAGGGTGTTCTTATTAAATATATTACTAAGCCTACTATTGGTGGGGAAGTGTTTTTCAATTAAAGCTAAGAATTGCTGTACTAGTTTAATACTAACCATTTGGTTGAACGGAGGAGTATACCAAATGATTTTTCTTTTCCTGTTTTTTTTTCTTCTGGCTAGTGCAATTGTTTCTATAGTTAATGTTTGCATTTTTGTAACCACTATTTTTTAGGGCAGCGTTATAGAAGCCATTGTGTTGTTGGAATATTTCTTTGTTAGCGGAGTTAATGCTAATTCTATTTTCTATTGATGAGGGTATATGTTTAATTATGGATGGATGGTGGTTTGACTTCGGGTGTATATATAAGGGGTTAGCATTTGGTTTTCTATAAGGTTGGTATGTGTTGCTTGCTAAGTCTAGAGTTACGTCGAGGAAGTTTACCCTTTTCAATTTAGAACAGACTGTTATCTTTAAGTTTAGATTTTTAAATTCACTAAATATAATTTTTCTGATTTTCTCTATTTTAAAACTAGTAGAACTCCTCACCACCATGAGTCCGTCATCTCTATACAGTCCGATGTCCTTAATATCAATTTCGCGGTGCGCGGTTAAGTTGTACAGTATTAAAAGACCAACAAGGTCAGAAGACGCTGCAGAGTCTAATGACCCCATAGTGATGTCAAACAGGTCATTATTGTTTTTTATCCATTGGTCCCCATTATGAATGAGGACAGATTTTTTTGCGCTGAGTATTATATCTGTTTCTTCCTTTGTCAGGTTAGAATACACAGCAGCAAAGTCTAGGGCAGTCGTAAATAGATCCTTCGAAATTGACGGGTAGTCATCCGCGATATCGAACTGTATTAGGGTGCAATTCTGTTTATTATCAATATTGTTAAACCAATTGATGACATCTTTAGTATTGATCCATAATTTTAATCCAAGCTCTTTTTTTATTTGGCAAGTAATTCTTTCCAGGATTCTTTTGCTGATATTTCCTATGTCGGGTCGAGTAGAGTTAATTATTCTAGCAGTAAGGTTTTTCAAAAAATCATGTTTATGGTACTTAAGAGTTATGTAACATACCTTTTCAGCAAGTTTGCCTAATCTATCGCTAATTTTTAATTAATCAGTTATTTTTTTACTCGCTCTGTTTATGCTATTAATCATATTTATGTTGTTGTTGCAAGCTTTTTTATAAGACCTGGTTAATTATTTTTAATTAAGTTGTTATAACAGCCAATTTGTAGAAGTTGCCAGTTTTGTCAGACTTAACTAGTATTTTGTCACAATCATTTATGCTTTTAACTATTTGGTCTAGATGTTTTTTGGAAGTGGCTTTTCTTTTTTTGAAAGGAGATGTTGTTGATAATGTTGAGTAAGTCTTTTTCAAATTCGTATAGTTGTTTGTTGAATGGTGCAACTTTTTTAATTTTAAAGCCGTAAACTTCGCGTTCTTTATCGGTTGAGTTATTCCCACGAAAGTAGAAGTATGCCTTCCATCTCATTCTTCTAATTAATTCCTCTGTTCTTTGTAAAAATTTAACAAAATAATTCCGTTTGTTTGTTTGTGGAATGTTTTTCAGAGAAATTCCGAAATTTACTTTTTCCATATTCTTAAAGGAGATGTTTTAAAAATAAAGGTTCAGAGTGCTCGACCTTAATTCGGGGGCCAATATATGTGAAAATATATAGAAAATAGGAAAGAACTGGTTAAGTGAATAATCCAAAGTTCTTTAGTATTTGTGTTATTATTTTTAAAAAATAATGCTCTTTCAACAATATAAATAAAAGAAATCAGACTTCTCTATCTAAATATTTTCGGCATCTGAAGGAAATAAATAGGACACCTAAAGTAAAATGGAAAATTATAAACAGGACTAAAACTTGTAAAACTTAGGATGACCCATGCCCTTTGTGCCTCCATGAGAAACTGCACATTATTAAGTTTCTGAATAATAAAAATCTATTAAACAATAGACATGAGTTAACGGTTTTCCGACATCATCAAATTTATGCATTGAATATTTAGCTTAAAAACAAACATACAATAAAATAACCTTTATAATCCATAGGCCCAATAAATAGTTTAAATACCCTACAAAAAAAGATGACCCTTTATGAAGTCGTCAAAAAACAAATGTTACGGCAGTTTTTATATACACAAAACCCTTTCATAATGAAATAAAATAAATAAATCTCCATAGACACGTAAACCAGACTAGCCGAAAACATCTTCCGTTTTAAATGTAGACACCCCCACCTTACCCTGACTTGACATCTATGAAAGTAACTCTATACTGATACAAATTATTAACACCTAACACCCCTCCCTATTTAAACAATTCGCCTTGGCTGTTACCATGGAAATTTTGATTTCAATTATGAATATACTATTAAAACACGTAAATTTCAGAAATAAGTTATTCCAAAAAATGTTTCGCTTGAAGATGGAACAGAGCTTACTTTAATTCTATTTAATTCAAATAATTATATTGAAGTTTCGGCTCTTGTTTTGAAACATTAGACCTCTTACGTAGTGTGTTGGAATCATATTTTTAAATATATATATATATATATATATATATATATATATATATATATATATATATATATATATATATATATATATTCTTAGGTCTGTCTAACCACATTGAGGACTGTTATGTTTACATCTTAAAGTAAATTTAGTAAATATTTATTTGCTTACCTGTGTATATACGCTAACGGGCATATATACGGTTGCTAATATCTATTTATAAATAAATAATTATATTTATGCTCTGCTTTTGTATCGAGCACTATTTTTTAAAAATAATAACAAAAATACTAAAGAACTTTGGATTATTTACCTAACCAGTTCTTTCCTATTTTCTATATATTTTCACACACACACACACATATATATATATATATATATATATATATATATATATATATATCGTTTTTCTACAAACTCATCAAGTACGAATTATTACTTTTACGCTAACGTACGTATATACAGTAGCTAATATCTAGTTATTTGATTTAGCCATATGGATACACACACACACACACACACACACACACACACACACACACACGCACATACAGACACGCACACACACACACACATATATATATATATATATATATATATATATATATATATAACAGGCACAAACACTAATATTTCATGGTTATAATTTATTACATTGGAATCGTAATCAGGATCCAATTCATCAGACCTATTAATTCAAAAAGAAACTGTTTTCTTCATCAGTCGAGTAGTACGCTTAGATTTAAAAATAAGTTAAGGTACCATATATCAGAACTCATCTGAACAATTACCACGAAAGTATTTATAGTAAAGACAGAGGGATGCAACTTTACGGCAATGGGAAAATGACTGAAGCCGAGATGCCAGATCAGCACCGATAATACTGCTGGTTTTTCTTTGGATTTTAGAAAAGGAGCTCAAGATAAATAGCAGGGGCACCGGATCATGTACAATATTCTAAGTATGACGAATGGTAGACATATAGATATGTAGGATAGATTCAGTCAGTTATGTGCCATACATGATGCACACTTAGGCGATCATACATTTCTCGATACATGACTGACAGTAGGTTGCCATTTCTTTCTGCAGTAGAGAGATTGCCATCCAAAGCTAACGCTACTTGCCCAAAGCTGGGAAGGGGAAGAGGATTCATTCCTTTCCCAAGGGTATTAGTACCTAAGTGAATGGATTCGACTAGAATCAATCCGAGTCCCTATCCATTACTCCACCGTGCCACTGTAGGATAGATTAGAGAGAGAAAAATTGCCACAGTGAACCAACTTTCTTATTTAAGCAGCAATCTTTCTTTCAAAAAAATGTTTCGTTGAATATGACAGACAAGGAAAATTTTATTAATTTTTTAGTTAGTCTTTCAAATATTCTTAAATTTTTAATTTAAGTGGTGGGTAAGGAAGTGTAAATATTGTCATAAGCGTTTCCGGTCCATTCTTTAGCCATTTTCAAGGGGTTTGTTGTTACGTGTTGTTCATTTCTTTTCATGGTTATCTGTTTAAGTTATAGTTTCGTGGTGCTTATATAGTAGTAGTGTTTATTCCGAGCCCTGAAAAAGATTTGGTGACTTTGTATTTAACAAAAAAAAAAAAAATTTAACACATCGTTTCCGTTGTTTAATAAGGTCAGATTAATACTGGTTGCCATATGTTTTATATAGAGCGCTTCTCTGACAGCGAGATATTATCGCTTACGTGATTTCTGAAGGGTGATCGTTTTATCAACCAGAATCTTCCTTATGGATTTTTGTACATTGTGGGTGGCTAAATCTATTTTTATGGCACGTTGGTCAGATAAGTGACACGTGAGGTTTCTGCTCAAGCCCGCTCAATATATATATATATATATATATATATATATATATATATATATATATATATATATAATATTTATTCAAACGTAAACATGTTGTAACATCACTACAAAAATAGCCATTTTGTTTCAACACTTCTGGTGTCTTATCAAGTGATGGTGTTGAATGTAGAATAAAGAGTTTTAAAAGATTCAAATCAACCAAACATCTCTCAATATGGGCAACGCTGTTACATAAGCTGCAATGACTAATCAAAATACAAGTATATGGGAATTCAAAAATCTTGACAACGAACCTTGATTATAATAATTCATGCCTTAATGTTAATGTTAGACTAAAATAAAAGTCATTCTAACTAATTAATATTAAATTTTACTATAAATATAAATAGGTGCGTGTGTGAGAGAGGGAGAGAGAAAAAGAAATGGAGAAACAAACGCAAAAGAGCTGCTCGAGTGTATGAACGAAGGGATAAGAATTAAGCAAAGAGGGTAAAGAAATATCAACGAGAACACACAGCCATGATTAATTAATCAGCGTGGAACAAGAAAACAAAAACGGAAAGAAAGACACAGGAGGAAAGATCGAAATTTTTGAGAGAAAGATAGTAAAAAAAAGAAGAAAGAAAATGGCTCTTGATTGCCGTCTAAAATGAAAAACAAATTACCAAAAGGCGTATATTTAAAAATAAATTTAAATTAGTGAAACGTCAAGCAAGTTAAATAGAGTGAAAAGAAGAATTCTTAATAACCAGTCGTAGCGCAGGACAGGCACGGGCGAGCTGACATCGCAGGAAGTCATCGTGGTACGATTTGCACACATTTTACGCACACGCACACATGTACACAAAGCCCAGGGCATAAAAATAGTGTTGTCAACCTTCCCATTTACAAAGATGCACGTCTACAGAATAGATATGAATAAACAGGGATATATATTCATACTAGGTCGACAGTGATTGGTAACACAAAATTTGTTACTTCTTTCTTTTGATAAGCAAAATCTACATGTGTCGAGAAAGCAAAAAGCTGACTTTTTTCAGCCAATTCGTTTTCTCAAATCAGTGGTTAAAATGACTTTAAATTGATTAATCCTATAAATCTTAAAGACGACCCTACCGATTGGACTCTACAAAATCACAAAGAGCTTTATCAAAAAACGAAAACCGCATCACTTCAAGCAATAGCAGCAACAAGGACAAAAACCGGCGCCACATGTAACTAGAGGGTGCCCAGCAAAAAAAGCGGCAAATTTATTCTTTTAGAAAATACATCACCTTTAATTGGTCCTTTTCAGTGGCCCTCTAAAAGCACAGATGTGAATGTTATGGAATACTGTATCTGCGGCTTATTCCTAACTCACTTGTAAAATCGTCGTCCCATTCGTCGACTATATTGATTCACTAGCAATATAACCCATCTTCAACTGGGAATTCTGACATTCAATTGGAGCAGTTTAAGTTTAAAGTCAGCCCACCTGAAAAACAACAATCGGGTGCAACTAAGGCACATGCCCCAAATAGGGGGTTAACAATTTGAATGGAGGTGCTGAAAAGGGCTGTTTTTACGTTCTCAATCTTGCAAGCAAGGAATCTCTTCCATGAACAGTCATAATAATAATATACGATCATTTTTATTTATAATATAATTTTTTTATATAATTCTAATAATCTTTTACGTTAGATATCAGCTCTCAAAACTGATTGTACGCTGTTTTTTACAGACATTAAATTCTGCCTTTGATTTTTGCGCAAAGTGTAAAAAAATCAGTTTTTTCGATTTTTCACCTTTAAGGTTATAATTTCTTCCAACCAATTTGGACTCAAAACTAAATTATCTATCAAACAAAAAAAAATTCATCAAAATCGGATGAAAACTGTGGAAACGCATAAACAACACTCGATTGTGCGCACACACACACACACACATACATACACACACATTTTGAGAATTGCCCTGGATTGGATCCAAGAGTGAAAGCATAATTAGGCAGATTTCAGTTCATGTTCGGAGTTGTTTTTTCTCGGCTGAGGTCCGTATAGTTTTCCAAACCCGGCCTATGTTTCGTTCTGTTTGCAACGATGCTCTCCCTGCCCATCAAATCAATTCTATTGTTTACAAATATAATTGTAGTTGTGCTGCTGACTACATAGGGAGAACTGCTCAACGCCTGGATATGAGAATTAAACAGCATATTCCCACTAAGATCAGGAATCACACCTTATCTTTGTATGGACGTGTCCCAAATACCTATGGTTCCGCCATATGTGAGCACCTCTTAAATAACAGAGGGTGTATACACACATACATACATACACATTTTGAGAATTATAGATATAGACTGAAGTGGAACTTAACTGAATCTTGAAATTAAATTCCTTTTGACACTATCCGCAAAGCTACTGCCTCCTCCTGGTTACCATGCTTACAACTTTGTGTTGAACATTCTGGCAAAAATTTGAAACATCTACGATGATTGCTCAGTTTGTGCATGAATCATAAATTTCTTTCTGAATTTTCCCGCTTTTTCATTGGGTACTCTGTAAAAGAGAAAATAAAGATATAATCAGACTATTAACTTTCCATGTTATATACCGTACCTATGAACACTAATGGCTATGACCCAATCCTCATAAATACGTTGAACATTACTTTAAATTGGGCTAATATGCTGTCTAACTAGTCTACCACTAGCAGTGGTTTACCTACTTCACGCCGCTGGCGAGTATTGCCTTTTGTTGATGTTATAAAGGTTACCATTTCATTTTCAACCTCCGTTTTGGTTATTCTTCATTTAATAACCTATTCTAGGTTACAACATCACACTACCAAAGACAAATGCGTTGGAAGGAAACTCCGAAGAATATTAGAAAGAGGTATAACATTTAGTGGACTTAAGAATTCCAATTTCCTGAAAAACAGTTTTAAGAAAAAGATTTTATACATTTCAGCCAACAATAACACAAACGCTTCAAGCAAAGAATTCGAAAAAAATTGTTTCCAGTATAAAAAGGATTAATTTTACTATTACGCTTTTTTTTTCCTCACGCGCGCCTATAAATGACTGAATGAGGGTTGCCTCTATTATCATTATTATTATTATTATTATTAAAGACCGAATATTATTGAAACACCGGTTCCCGTACGATCACCGAAGTTAAGAAACATTGACCCTGGTCACTATCTAGATGGGTGCCCGCTTGGGAATATGTAAATTTGGATGTGCGGTTGGTGTAATGGATAATGGCTCTGAATCGTTAATCAGGGAACTAAGTTCCAATTCTGGTTGGGTTCGTTATATTCACTAACGCGCAAATACCCTTGGGAAAGTTAACCATCCACCTTCTTTCCGAGCTACGGGTGAATTAATAACACTTGTATCACTAAAACAGTATTATCGCCAAAATAAACCTTAAAATCTAAAAATAGTAGCTGGCTTTAAATAACCTGAAAAGGGTTGATCAGCCGTAGAAAACAAATAAATAAATATTATTATTGAATCAAGTAACAGTGCATCGGGAAGTATCGCTAGGGTACGAATATATGTATCCCAAAATGCGCAGTGTGATAAGAGTATGTCAGACATAGGCATTACTACCGAACATACGTAGTAATGAGACAGATAGAAATACCTTCATGTTTGCTAGTCCACTCCACTCAAACGATTTCCGAAGTGACTCCTAAGTCGTCTGAGCCGCGTCATCCTTCGCGCTTAAAAGAAAAATCTCTCGACAACCGGCCATGACGTTTGACCACATAATCAGAGGTACACGGCGCGTCGGCTCCTAGGGGCCATACCTAAGTGGTTGAGGTCAAGCAACCAACAAGTAAATCTGCGCTACTGAAAAGGAAATTAACCGCTTTAATTATTCAAACTAAAACATATACTGGTTAACATCCCCAATCAATTAAGTGTATAAGATCATGAGAGATGAAAGCATTATTATTATTATTATTAAAACAGCCATCTTTTCGCCTCTGTTCTCTTATAAAAGCTAGAGACGGTTTTCTATGATTGTATTATTAATACTCTATCACGGCGAATAACTTGCTTCTTTCTTTTCTTATTCTGTGCCCTGTCCTTTCAGGATGTAGGCGATTATGGCTCTCCACTTCTCCTTGTCCCTTGTAGCTCTCAATAAGTTTCGTCTTCATGCCGCCTCCCCAGACCACGTTCTGTCATCCACTTGCTTAAGCCCGCCAGGTATGTCATGTGTTGCTTTCCCTTGTCTCTCTTTACTTCTATTCGACCTGTTAGTATCAGATTTTCCAAGCCCTCCTTTCTCATTACGTGTCCCAGAAATTTCATCTGCCTCTTCTTGAAGGTAAGTATAAGACTCCTTCTTTTTTCCATCCTCTTCAAGACCCCGTCGTTGCTCATATGCTTGGTCCATGATATCCTCAGCATCCTTCTGCAGAACCACTTCTCTTTGAGGAGACTGTCCAACATTCGCTGCCGTAATGAAGGAGGATGTCACGTAACAGTTCAGTATTCTTTTCTTTGTTACCAAAGAAATCCTCCTGTCTCGCAATATTCTGCCCAGCTTTTGGAATGTGTCCTTGGCCATCTCAATACGTCTTCGGATCTCAGTGTCGCACTTACCGTCCTCTGTCAAAACGCTTCCCAGATATTTAAACTTCCGCGTCTGCTTGATTCTCGTGTTCCCGACCTGCAAATTGCATTTCGGGCTCATCCTTTTACTGATGACCATGGATTCTGTCTTGTAGCTTATAGTTAGTCCTTTCTTCTCACTCTCCGTCGCTACCTTCTACCTTCTGTAGGAGATTTTGTAATTTCTTTTGCGTGTCTGCTATCATCACTGTGTCATTTGCATATCTTATGTTGTTAAGGTTGTGGCTGCCAATGCTAAATCCCGGTAGGGTTTCTAATTCTCTCAGAATTGCCTCGCTGTATAAAATGAACAGGTCGGGTAAGAAGACGCATCCTTGCCTTACGCCTCTGTCTATTTTTGAATGTTCACTGAACTCGTTCCCTACGCGAATGCAGGCTGTTGACTCAGTGGTAGAAGCTCTGACTGACACCAAATCGGTTAGGTTTCGATCCGGGCTTGCTGTATTCCGTCGTCTAGTCGCAGCGAGGAGCTGTGATACAGCGAAACAGTACTGTCTGCAAATGGCATATAGATAGATAGATAGATAGTCCGGGTAATCAATCCGTTGGTATATAATCCAGGTAGATCCTAGTAATATTGATTATTAAAACTGATCCACAGAGAGCTCGATGTTTTTATTTTAACAGAGCATATGTATTTTTACAGCAAAACAGACTCCGGGTGTTTTATCAGAAACACCACATAGTAGCAACTAATATTAAAAAACAGACAACAAGACCTGACCATAAATAAACTCCAAACCCAGACCGCTTCCCCCGGGATAAGATAACTTACGCCCCCACCAATCGCTAACACAAACCCACTCTCATTAAAAAGGCGTCTACCAGAGACGGACTGGCATTGAAAATAAATTTAAAACAATGCTCCGAGACAGACACTTAAGGGCTGATGATGCTGAGGTATTTTTTTTTTTTTTGCTGTAATATATATATATATATATATATATATATATATATATTAAAAGGAATATTTAGACTGCAAGAATTTATTCAAAGAAAAAATAATCGACAATGTTTGTTTATTTATTTTATTTTATTTTATTTAAATTTTACAATTTTGGAATTGAAAAAAATATAACAAAATATTAAATAATTTTAGAAAAGAATAAATTTTTTTTTTTAAATTCGAATTAGGTAAATGCAATAAAAAATTTAAACGGACAGCCATTGTTGATTCTTTTGAATCAAACTTCTTAAGTATAAACCAGACTAATCTCTACCTAAAGACTCAAATATAAACTCAACCAATGAATACCTATAAACGCGACTAGTGCTTCCCTATAGACACGTATAAAT
Source organism: Acanthosepion lycidas (assembly GCA_963932145.1). NCBI lineage: Eukaryota > Metazoa > Mollusca > Cephalopoda > Sepiida > Sepiidae > Acanthosepion > Acanthosepion lycidas. The sequence continues at coordinate 79,187,400 of OZ010600.1, read as the reverse complement.
TCGACCAGTGTTTAACAATAGATTCTAGTATATACATGAGTAATGTTTACCTATAAACTCAATTATAATCACGACCAATGTTTAATTATATTGGCCTTGTACCAGGCTAAGTTAAAATGTCTGTAAATATCTGAACATATTGATGCATGCGTACAAAAAACTGGAGAGAGACGGTAAAATGTTGCAAATATTTATTTGAAAAATTAATTATACTTTATAGATGCAGCCGAGCAACGAAGGGCATGGCGGTCGCGCAACGAGGCATAGTACACAATTGTCAGCGGTTATTAATTACAGTGAACGGCGAAGGGGCAAAGGTGGCGGTCGGAATGAGATGATGAGGGGATTGTGGTTCATGTTTGCAGAGATGTGTATTTGCAGAGAATTAGTCACCTGCGCGTTTACGTGCGCAGATTTGCAATTAAAGAAAGCGAGAGAGAAGGAAATGAAATGTAGTAGTGAATAAATTGTTACGAGGATAAACCTTATACAAGGACGCATCCAACACAGTGATTCAAAGGAAAAAAGTGATTAGGAGCAACAGATTAAATAATGAACACGCATATATATATATATGTGTGTGTGTGTGTGTGTGTGTGTGTGTGTGTGTGTGTGTGTGTGTGTGTGTGTCCAAAGAAGTTTGATTAAAAAGAATCAACAATGGCTGCATGTTTAATTTTTTTAAGTTATTTTCATAATTCGTATTTTTAATTTCTTTTTTATTCTTTTCTAAAATCATTTAATTTTTTGTTATATATTTTCAATTCAAGTGGAAAAATAAAATAAAATAAAAATAAACTGATATCGATTCTTTCAATCAGCATTCTTTGAATAAATTCTTGCAGTCTAAATATTCCTTTTTATACATATATATATATATATATATATATATATATATATATATATATATATATGTAATATTGTACATTGAGTGCTGGTGTTAATAAAATAGTTCTCGATGTAATATAACAGAGCTATTAAGCATATATTAATAAATATACATTTTTTCTTTACCAGTATCACGACAATATGAATAAAGACAAAAGGGAAACTTATCTTAGCCGACGCGTTTCGTCCTCTGATGGACTTTAACAAGGCAAATGTAAAGCAACGTTTATAAATATTCATGAGGCAAATTGAAAACTCTTGGTAAATTATGATGGATTCTAAGTGATGTAACTTATTAAGCAAATTAAGTAAATGATTTTTTTTTCATTTTTTGTAATGTAATTAATATTTAAAAAAACTTAGTTTTGGATTAATTTATGCATAATTACTTTTCAAATAACAGCAGGTTATGAATTTAATCTTTTTTCTTTTAATTTGCAAATATTTTTGTAGCCATGCATCTTGGCTTGAAAAAGTAGTAATTGTTTCAGGAATGAGGACCTTGGAAAAAAACAAAGACATATTCTGCAACTGATCGTTTCTCGTTTTAAAGACTCATAACATGCAACTGCTCGATTCTCGTTTTAAAGGCTCATAATCGGCAACTGATCGTTTCTCGTTTTAAAGACTCATAATCTGCAACTGATCGTTTCTCGTTTTAAACAATCATAACCAGCAACTCATCGTTTCTCGATTTAAAAACTCATAATCGGCAACTAATCGATTCTCGTTTTAAAGGCTCATAATCGGCAACTGATCGTTTCTCTTTTTAAAAACTCATAATCTGCAACTGATTGTTTCTCGTTTTAAAAGCTCATAGCCGGCAACTGATTGTTTCTCGTTTTAAAGACTCATAATCTGCAACTGATTGTTTCTCGTTTTAAAGACTCATAATCTGCAACTGATTGTTTCTCGTTTTAAAGACTCATAATCTGCAACTGATTGTTTCTCGTTTTAAAGACTCATAATCGGCAACTGATCGTTTCTCGTTTTAACATTGTTAGTTTGTCGTTTTCAATCGGCATATTCAACTATTGTTTATCTGACGTTTTAAAGCGTGGTAATCGACAATCGAGGGTGTGTGATTTAAACGTTAAAATCGATATTCAACCTTTGTCGTTTTAAAATGTCAAATCGACAACAGATGCTCTTTCGTTTAAATTGTCATAATCGACAACTGTTTATCTTTTGTCTTAAATCGTCATAATCACCAATTGATAGATCACCTGTCAGGTGTAATTTTTCGTATTTGTTGTTGTATTTGGGTCAGGATGTGTTAGTTGAGTGTTAGCTCGTTTGTGTGATTTTTCATTATTTCAGTTCTGTAACTGATGTCTCTGCCACATTTAGTGATTGTTGCGGGGGTATTATTAATACTGTTTTGTTTTGTTTGTTGTAAATAAATTTTGTTTACCATTGTAAATATCCATTAGGGTTTATAAACTTTTAAAAGTTGTTTTTGTATTCACCACCCCCGCAGACAAAATTGTACATATGGAGACTAGTTAGGACCTTATAGAGTCTCTGAGGTGTTATGGTGGTTGTTGTAGTGAGAATGTTAAGTAAGAATGTGCCGTTTTGGTGAGAGGGTTATTGTAGCATGCCTGGTTCAATGATTTTGGCAAGCCAATTTTTAGTCTAAACAGATGACAACCAGCCTTCCTCTTTCCCCATTAATGGCCTTGTGCCCTATTTGTATTTAGGTGCAATAAATATATTGATCATCTGTCGTTTACTCGACAATTCATACTTTGCCGTTTTAAAGCTTCATTATCAGGAATTGGTGGTTCGTCATTTCAACTCCTCATAATCGACAACTGAACTCCTGTCATGTATCGATGTTTATTTGTACGATGGTACAAAATGTGACACAAGGCCAAAAAAGTGGATTGGGGAAAAGGACGGTCTTCTTCTGTCTTAATTCTAAACTTAGCTAGCCACAAACACTGACCCAAACATAGCAACAATAGTCCTATCAGCAAAACAATACATTCTCTCCTACCTTTCTTACTACATTCACCATAATACCTCATTGTCTCTATGAAATCCTAACTAGTCCCCATATTTACATTTCAAAGTCTGTGGGGGGAGGGGAATAAAACAAAATTTGAAAGCCCCAATGATTATTTACAATATGGTTTAATACTATATACAAGAAAACAAAACAAAATAACGTTAGTAATACCCCCCCACACACACACACAATCCCTAAATGTGGCAGAAATGTCAATTAACTGGACAAAAACATGTGGGATTATAATAGTATAAAAATATTCATCCAACCAAAACACTCACACAAACACGCACTTCTTCAATCACAACAATTACGAAAAACACGAAAACGAAAGGCACCCCGCATCTACCAGAGAATTGACATCCCTGAAACCTAACGAGAGAAGGGATGGGGAATTAAACTAAAGAAAATAGGGACAGAAATAAAAGGGGCCAATGAGCATACATACCCTAGCTAAGTTAACCAGAAACAGGAAACTAATGATTCAAACTAAACCTAAACTAGCTTAATAGCGGAACGAGTTGCCTCTGTTCAACCCAGGAAGGACAAAATCCTGTACCTAACCGGCATCAAAGTGCCACTCCAGGTCAGCCCCTTTCACTCTACACAGTCGCGCAAGATTTACCCAACTTCTGCCGAATTCTGATGAAGAGAAGTCGCCGCCTTTCCGTCCTAATCTTGATTTTAAGATGATGCATAAAGTACAAGATCAGTTGGGAAGAAGTGAACTTTCCATAGAATCCCTTCTGACGTGTCGACCAAATCACGACTCTCATAACACCTAGCAAGCAGTGGAACACAAAGATCAGCCTTCGTCAATGGCGGTGCCACATTGCTACAAACAGAAGACGCCTCAAGGACAAAGAACTTTCCCTGCAGCATGCGAACCATGAGGCCTTACACAACGTTACTACCACCTGCAATGAAAGAAAACGTGACGTGACCCAGGGTCTCGACCTCCCCATCACAGCGTCGGCAGTTTGGAGATTTCTTTAAGCCCACTGAGCCAAATTTTTTTTCAAGTAATTATTTACCCGCTGCCCCACGTATCAAGATGCGGCACAAGGCCGAGTTTAAAGTGAGATATCCGAGCTCGTAGTCTCGGGCAAAAATTCACTATAGACCACGTAAAAACGGAGTCAGTTTCCCGAGACGAGACTCTGCCCTTCGGCAGAGCCTCGACTGGGGAATACCCTCTGACATGGTAAGTTTTTTCAAGTTTCATAATCAACATTTGATCGTCTCTCCTTTTGAAGCCTCATAATCGACAATTGATAAATGGTCTATTGTTTTAAAGCATCATGACCTAACAATTGGTTTTCGTTTGAAAGCGTCATAATCGACAGTTTATGACCTGTTGACAGATCATCTTCTGAGATCAATCAACCTTCATACGAATAGAAAATTAATTCAGTAACTATACACAAATAGAAAACGATGCAAGACTAGGGTATTTCTTTTCACCCGGACTTATTCAAACTTTATACTGAACTAATTCTACAAAAATTAGAATTTCTACTAGGGTTCATTATTAGCGATCACATTCTTAACAACAGTAAGTATGCAAGACGACATATTATTGTTAGCAGGCACGAAAAAGAAAGTACATAAACTCCTAGAAAATGTTTAGGATTCTAGAGAGAAATACTAAACATCAATTGTAAGAAGACAGAATCTCAAGATTTATTGCATATAAAATACAATTGAGGCACAAGGCTTAAAAGAGGGAAAGTGTGGAAGCTGGTCGTCACTTACTATCTTATACCTATCTAATCCGATTCACGACTCATCCACTCGTTACAATTTGTACATCCACCACAAAAACTCATCCATCTTCATACAATTCTCTATATACCATAATACCGTTTACTCTATGAGGACCTACAAAACGCACTCCATGATATAAAAAAAATAGCATATAAAAATCTGTACATGATACGTAATGAGAGAAGGGATGGTATGAACCTCCAAAACAAAACAAAATATCAAAAACAAATGTACAAATCAAAGATAACTGATGTTAGTTGGACCAGTGAAGGCTTCAAAAAAGATTTAGGAGAGGCCGCTTCATTCTGTATTTAGACAAAACCAAGTATCTCTCTCACTAAGGGAGAGGCAAGGCTAAAATAAATACGGCTATGGGGAAGGAAAAAAGCTGACCCAGTCGAATTGAAAAAAAAGGGGCCACAATCCAACTGGAGAGGTTAGGAATCTCGACTTGAATCATAACCAAAGAAGGAACTGAGAACAGTCCGGTAACGACATTTACTCACATTAACTAGGTGCACAAAAAGGTCTATCCTAACCAGAGAGGGCTCCACAGGAAACCACCCTGATGTGAATTAGGTGAACTTAAAAAAGAAAATAAAGTCTAACCCGAACCACTACAGTCACCAAACTTTCGCTGGAATTCGTTGAACCCAATCGTTTTCTATCAGTTCTAATCTTCATCTTGAGCTCAAAAAATCGGATCAGATCCTGATGAGAAAGACGGTCATCTCGCAAGACTTCCTCCGATCGCGTTGTCCAAACCACCGTTCGGGCCGTGGCCAGCAGTGTAATAAACACAATCCGTTTCACCGCAGAATACTGGGGCGACACATTATCTGTTGTCACTACGGCAGGTTGCCTCGCATATGTTTCGATCGTGACAATAGGATTCTATTTTCTATAATTTATATTTCATAATTTTCATCCGTTTCTCCTGCCCAAAATATGAAATGCAATTCATCATACATGTTATAAATAATAAGCTATATTTCTTGCAATAACAATGGTATAATCAATAAATGATGAAAATAAATGACATTGGAGAAACTTGGTTGACAGATTAAAAGAGAAATAAAGCAAATAAAAGATATAAAGAACTTTTAAAGAAAAGTGGACCTGTACGGAAACGAATTTAAAAATATTAGGTTGGTGCAAAAATAATTTCGTTTTCTCACATATGTTACCATGTGAGAAAACGACATTATTTTTGCACCAACCTAATATTAAAGTCTGGTGACAGCGGAAAAAGATCGTTGAATGATAAAATAAAAAATAAATTAATTAAAAAACATACAAATATAAGCTAAGTATTTTTTTAAATGGAAACGTAAATATATGAAGAACTGAGAAACAGAAAATATTAATATTGAAAAAAAAATTATAAATAAAGAAATAAATTCTTTTAATGCCATTAAATTAAAAAATAAATAAAAAAATTTAACCCTATTCCATGCAGCAATAGTGGGGAGCATTTTAGTCAGCAACCAACCTTCAAATGATACGGCGACGTTTGTGGCTGAGTTATTGATTTGAAACTCAGATATGTTATTAAAAATAACTCCTCGTAAAAAAAATTGTTGAATCATTCCAAAATTAATTGTGGATATAGTGAATGCGCTTTGACGGCCAATGATACGACCTTTCTGTATTCAACATCTTAGCGCCTCTTTCAAATTGTTCCTGCAATGACATAACATACAGGGTGGTCTGAAAGTCTTGTCACCTCTACCAATAAAAAGTAATGAGAACAATACAAGAATAAGTAATACAAAGCACCTGTACTGGATTCAGTTAATTCACTTTCATTGACGCTCTCACACATCGAGAAGGTCTGTATTGTACGCCATCATTTTCGTGTCAGCCATCTTAAATAGAAAATTATATTATGTAGAGGTGACAAGACTTTCGGAACACCCTATAGAATCAGATGAAATTACAAAACATCCTTATCGGTAATCAAATGAAAGGATGATAAAAAGTCAGTGATCAGTTTTGTATTGTTCTTTAGTATTAAACATATCCCCCATTTCTTGGCCACAGTACAAGGTGGTCCGAAATAATACAGTAATATAAAGCACGTGTACTGAATTCAGTTTACTCTCTTTCATGGACGCTGTCACAAATCAAGAAGGTCTGTATGAACACCATCATTTTCGTGGCATCAAATGATGCGGCATCTTGTCCTGTGTGATATTTTACGAAGCTGTGCTTTGTTGATTGTTTCAAAGGCTCTCCGAACGGCGTCCTTCAACTGATGGGTATTCTAGTATCGTTCATGGGAATCCCTCTCCTTGATAACCCCACCCCCACAGAGCGTTGAAATATAAAATTATATTATGTGTGGGTGACTAGACTTTCAGACCACTCTGTAGATTGCCTTATACAAACGCTTTCCATATGGACCATCCTGTTTCTGCTGATATGTTTATTTTCAAGAAATGTAAGTTAATAGTTGCGACATATTGTGGCGGTGGGGGGGAATATCACCCCACGAAATAATAATAATGATAATAAAGAAGATTATGCTTGAAAACAGGAAAAAAAGACGTTTTCAAAAAAACCAAGATGTTAAAAATGCTGTAAAGACTTTGAAATGTAAACGTTACAAATTTTATTTAGAAAACGAAATACAATCTTTTTTATCTCTTTAAGCGTACAAAAGATATCAGATTATTAATAGAAAATAGAATTCAGAATGTCTTGATCTAAAGGTTAATTTTATCGATAACAAGACAGCATGAATCTATGTAAAGTTTACTAAAATTGCTCAGAGCTATTAATAGATAAACTTAGAACAATGGCAATACGGTCAGGGTACTGAAAGATGAAATGAGTGTGAATTTTTAATTTAGAAGTGTGTCGGAATCCCGTTCCTAATAAAAGTATGTCAGTACGTTCGCCAAAAAAAAAAATCAAATACGTCTCCGGTTTCTATATAAAGAGGCAAGTCAACTGGAAGAAGAGAGAGTTGGGTTAAAGACAGTCGGAGAGTTGAGTTGGAGACTCGATGAAGAGAGGAAGTGGCGTCAGAGACTGGAACAAAGCATCCGCTAACATGTGCTGTTGATATAAGTACGAAGAAGCGAATTACTTCCTCCAACAGCTAAGACTACTAAGCTACTGTTACTATTATTACTACCACTGAGAACGGAAACGTCGAACAAGCTACAGTAAACAAAAAGGATTAAAACGAAGCCACTTCTCTCCTTTAACGAAATTATACGAAGTTTTTTTTTCGTTTTGTTGATCATCGTTCATATACAAGAGACATTCAAGATTTTGCCACGAGAATTGTATTATTATATAATAGCTAGGAAAAGGCAAAATTTATAAGGCATTTTTTTATAAAGCTAAAAAAGAACAACCGGTTTCGTCCCAGAACTCATCAAGTTTATTTTTCTGGGAATAAAAATATAAAAGCGTGTAAATTAAATTAACGAATGAAATGGAATGGAAGAAAAAAATATGAATTTCAAGAAACTAGAGTCCGATAATAATCAGACCCAGTAAGCATTCCCTCTGTTTACAAAGGGAAGGCCCACGGGATCTGATATACAAGGACTCTAGAACCTTGAGGTGAAATGTGGAGTGGGACCTAGATAAAATCGAAAAACAGTCCACACTAAAATTAACCACACATTTCCTGTTATTTATTACATGCTCAGCAAGAGCAGAGCCAGAAGTATTGGTTAGTTAGCTCTTCCTGGCAGCCGGATTCAAAATCCTGGGGAGTAAGTTTTGTTTTATTCTCGAATCCAAACGCTGGAACGTCCTCCCTATGTAGTCGAGTCCACAACTATACTTATATTGATAAATCACTGAATTAACATGATGGTGGGGGTGGAGAAGGTCCTTACGAATGGAAGAGAAAACAGGACGGGTAACAAATATTATCAACAAAATGCGGCTTAACCCTATGAAATTTACTAATGACATCATGGATAACGGAGTCTAAAACATCCAAAGGATATCCATTTTGTTGATAAATGTCCAGTTTATCTGTGTCTTCCTTATCTTGGTACAGAGGGTGAGATTTTATCTAGGCAAATTTCACGTATGATCAATAGCTGTTATTTTCCGGTTGTTGTTTTTTTTAACTTTATAAAAAAATGCCTTATAAATTTTGCCTTTTCCTAGCTATTATTAAATTCTGTACCACAAAGAACTTATTTAAATAAAATATGTATTGTTGATGTTATATATATATATATATATATATATATATATATAAGTTTTTTCCCTTTAAAATCAGATTGACTTAGTCATATTTATTTGCTGTTAACCAGATTCTCACCCAACAAGCTTACAGGTAGACTAACGGAGAGCTATCGAAATTCTACGACCCGATAGCTACTCGCCAGGATCAACAAGTCACAACGTGACTGGTGAAGGAATCGAATCGACATTTGAAACCGTCGACTTAGATGTAACCTGTAATACTGGACAATAGGGACCAACGGCCGGTCTTGTGGATGACGTCGGCCCAGTGGCGTTAGCATACGGTGTTACATGCACGCTTGTCAAGAGATCGCGTTACAACTGACACCGTGCGAGAGGATCGGCGTTACAATATTGCAAGATTTTTTCTTCAATACTGGCTAAGTTCAGGTCTTCACATGATGATGAGAAAATAACTGAAAATACTAAAAAGGTCTTTACATGATGGGGAGTAAATACATCGGCATTACTTTTAAGTTCATCTAATATCTTTATTTTTTTCATATTTAATAAGAAACTAAAAGATGATTGATTTAAAAAAAAATAAAAGCATGAACGATATAAATCAACGTAATAAAACTAAACACTAAATGCGAATTCTACCACCCCTGGCAATATGCAGGTCTAAAGATATATGTCCCCTAGCAATGCCCTCTATTATTATTATTAATAATCTATCATATCGTTGTTTGCACAGTTCCCATTGAATTCCTCTTCCTAACCTTCATGTATATTTTGTACACAGTTAACTTAAGAACACCACGCCAACTCAGTGTTGCTGATAGACAATTATACGTAACGCAACATTCGCTTCAGGATACCACTGACCTAAAGAGTTGTACTTTTTCATTTTTGACTTCCAGGAGATATTTATTTCTGAGAGTGCTCTACGTATCCATTGCAATTCTACCATCTATGTCATTTTGTAACGACTTCATCTACGATCGTGCGCGCACACACACATATATGTGTGTGTGTGTGCATGTAAAATGTACATACATACATATATATATATATATATATATATATATATATATATATATATATATATATATATATATATACACATTTTTATATATATTATTTATGTATTATATATGCGCGTTACTTAATGGAAAGCGCTCAATATTAGTGACAGAGCTAACATATTTAGTTGGATTGATGTGAGTTTGTGACCCTGTTTTTCCTGCTCTCTGCGATATATTTGAAAAATCAGGAGGACAATTGAATCCGCTACCTGGGTTTCAACTTTACGGTTTCTTCAGGCGATTTTTATCAAATGACCTCTTAACGCTTTATTTTAAAAAAAAATAATGGATGCTATATTATTATTTTAAAAATAAACATACGCACACAGTTGGGTGTAATAAAAAGGTAGAAGGAGGACGTGAAGAAGAAGAAGAAGAAGAAGAAGAAGGAGAAGGCGTAAAGAAGAAGAAGAAGAAGCAGAAGCAGACGTAGAAGAAGAAGAAGAAGGTGTAGAAGAAGAAGAAGGCGTAAAGAAGAAGAAGAAGAAGAAGAAGGCGTAAAGAATAATAAGAAGAAAGCGTAGAAGAAGAAGGCGTAAAGAAGAAGAAGAAGGCGTAAAGAAAAAGAAGAAGAAAAAGCGGAAGCAGACGTAGAAGAAGCGGAAGCAGGCGTAGAAGAAGAAGAAGAAAAAGCGGAAGCAGACGTAGAAGAAGAAGAAGAAGAAGAAAAAGCGGAAGCAGACGTAGAAGAAGAAGAAGCGGAAGCAGACGTAGAAGAAGAGGAAGAAGAAAAAGCGGAAGTAGACGAAGAAGAAGAAGAAGCAGACGTAGAAGAAGAACAAGAAGAAGAAGAAGAAGAAAAAGCGGAAGCAGACGCAGAAGAAGAAGAAGAAGAAGAAAAAGCGGAAGCAGACGAAGAAGAAGAAGAAGAAGAAGAAGAAGAAGAAGAAAAAGCGGAAGCAGACGCAGAAGAAGAAGAAGAAGAAGAAGAAGAAGAAGAAGAAGAAGAAGAAGAAGAAGAAAAAGCGGAAGCAGACGAAGAAGAAGAAGAAGAAGAAGAAGAAGAAGAAGAAGAAGAAGAAGAATATTGTCAACGTATCGGTGGAGGTTAATTGAAATGTAAATTACTGTTTTTTTTATCCAGCATAATATGTGTTTAAGAGGAATTGTCTAAATATGTAAGCAAGGTCTTAAGACTTTGGATTTCCGGTTTAAAAGGTTCTTTGTATCCAGAAAGGGTTGAAACCAAGGTAAGCGGATTCAACTGAGCTCCTGATATTTAAATTTAAAAGCTCTGTATGTTATTTATACTTTGACTTTTATTTTTCACACCTGTATTGAGCACTTTTTAATACTCCTGTTTCTTTGTCTGATTCACCTCAGACCATTAACCTTTTATATATATATATATATATATATATATATATATATATACAGAAGACAGAAAAATATATACAAAAGACAGAAAACAGGTATTTTCAATTATGTTTGGGTCAGGTCAATTCTCATTGGTCGGACACGTGTCACGTGCATTAAAACCGTAGCTCATTCTATGTGTATGTAAGTTTGTGAAGATTCTTGTATGTCTAAGTGGGCATCCACAAACTTGCATACTAATTAATGGAAACAAAACGAATAATTCCGTTATTATTTCCATTATTTTTTTTGTATTAATTTTTTTTTTTTTTTTTTTTAGAAATTTTATATTTCTTTCCTTTTTTCTTTCCTTTATTCATTTTTTTCTTTTTTTTTTTAGAAATGTTATTTTTCTTTCCTTTTTTCTCTTTCCCCTATTCATTTTTTTCTTTCTTTTTTTAGAAATTTTATTTTTCTTTCCCTTTTTTCTCATTCCTTTATTTATTTTTCCTTTTTTTAAGGTTAGAAATTTTATTTTTCTTTCTTTTTTTGAATAATGAATAGGGGAAAGAGAAAAAATGAAAGAAAAATAAAATTTCGAAAAAAAAAAAGATAAAAATGAATAAGGGAAAGAAAAAAAGGAAAGAAAAATAAAATTTCGAAAAAAAAAAGAAAAAAAGGAATAAGGGAAAGAGAAAAAATGAAAGAAAAAGAAAATTTCTAAAAAAAAAAAAAGAAAAAATGAATTTATTCATTTTTTCTTTTTTTTTTTTTAGAAATTTTATTTTTCTTTCCATTTTTCTCTTTCCCTTATTTTTTTTTTTTTTTTTTAGAAATTTTATTTTTCTTTCCATTTTTCTCTTTCCCTTATTCATTTTTTCTTTTTTCTTTTAGAAATTTTATTTTTCTTTCATTTTTTTCTCTTTCCCTTATTCCTTTTTTTCTTTTTTTTTTTAGAAATTTTATTTTTCTTTCCTTTTTCTCTTTCCCTTATTCATTTTTTTCTTTTTTTTTTTAGAAATTTTATTTTTCTTTCCTTTTTTCTCTTTCCCTTATTTTTTTTTTTTTTTTTAGAAATTTTATTTTTCTTTCCTTTTTTCTCTTTCCCTTATTAATTTTTTTATTTTTTTTTTAGAAATTTTATATTTCTTTCCTTTTTTCTTTCCTTTATTCATTTTTTTCTTTTTTTTTTAGAAATGTTATTTTTCTTTCCTTTTTTCTCTTTCCCCTATTCATTTTTTTCTTTCTTTTTTTAGAAATTTTATTTTTCTTTCCCTTTTTTCTCATTCCTTTATTTATTTTTCCTTTTTTTAAGGTTAGAAATTTTATTTTTCTTTCTTTTTTTCTCTTTCCCTTATTCAAAAAAAAAAGAAAAAAATGAATAAGGGAAAGAGAAAAAAGGGAAAGAAAAAAAAATTTCTAAAAAAAGAAAGAAAAAAATGAATAGGGGAAAGAGAAAAAATGAAAGAAAAATAAAATTTCGAAAAAAAAATAGATAAAAATGAATAAGGGAAAGAAAAAAGGAAAGAAAAATAAAATTTCGAAAAAAAAAAGAAAAAAAGGAATAAGGGAAAGAGAAAAAATGAAAGAAAAATGAAATTTCTAAAAAAAAAAAAGAAAAAATGAATAAGGGAAAGAGAAAAAAGGAAAGAAAAATAAAATTTCTAAAAGAAAAAACAAAAAAATGAATAAGGGAAAGAGAAAAAAGAAAGAAATATAAAATTTCAAAAAAAAAGAAAAAGAAAAAATGATTAAGGGAAAGAGAAAAAAGGAAAGAAAAACAAAATTTCTAAAAAAAAAAGAAAAAATTAATAAGGGAAAGAGAAAAAAAGGAAAGAAATATAAAATTTCTAAAAAAAAAAAGAATAAAAAACGAATAAGGGAAAGAGAAATTTTATTTTTTCCTTTTTTCTCTTTCCTTTATTCATTTTTTCTTTTTTTTTTAAAGTTTTATTTTTCTTTCTTTTTTCTCTTTCCCTTATTCATTTTTTTCTTTTTAAATTTTATTTTTCTTTCCTTTTTTTTCTTTCCCTTATTCATTTTTTCTTCTCTTTTTTAGAAATTTTATTTTTCTTTCCTTTTTTCTCTTTCCCTTATTCATGTTTTTCTTTTCAAATTTTATTTTTCTTTCCTTTTTTCTTTCCCTTATTCATTTCTTTCTTTCTTAGAAATTTTATTTTTCTTTCCTTTTTTCTCTTTCCTTTATTCATTTTTTCTTTTTTTTTAGAAATGTTAATTTTCTTTCTTTTTTCTCTTTCCCTTATTCATTTTTTCTTTTTTTTTTTTAGAAATTTTATTTTTCTTTCCTTTTTTCTCTTTCCCTTCTTCATTTTTTCTTTTTTTTTTTTTTTTAGAAATTTTATTTTTCTTTTCTTTTTACCCTTTTTCATTTTTTTCTTTTTTTTTAGAAATTTTATTTTTCTTTCATTTTATATTTAATTTTATTTTTTATTTTTCTGTGGTTTTTTATTTATCTTTCCTTTTTACTTTTTCTTTCTTTTTTATTTTTTTTATTTTTTATTTTTATTTACTTTTTTTATTTTTATATGTTTTTTTTATTTTTCTTTCATGTTTTTTTATATTTTGATTTCCTTTTTTATTTATCTTATTTTTCTCTTCCCCTTATTCATTTTTTTCTTTTTTTTTTTTAGAAATTTTATTTTTCTTTCATTTTTTCTCTTTCCTTTATCATTTTTTTTTTTTTAGAAATTTTATTTTTCTTTCATTTTTTCTCTTTCCATTATTCATTTCTTTCTTTTTTTTTTAGAAATTTTATTTTTCTTTCCTTTTTTCTCTTTCCTTTATTCATTTTTTCTTTTTTTTTTTTTTTAGAAATTTTATTTTTCTTTCCTTTTTTCTCTTTCCCTTCTTCATTTTTTCTTTTTTTTTTTTTTTTAGAAATTTTATTTTTCTTTTCTTTTTACCCTTTTTCATTTTTTTCTTTTTTTTTAGAAATTTTATTTTTCTTTCATTTTATATTTAATTTTATTTTTTATTTTTCTGTGGTTTTTTATTTATCTTTCCTTTTTACTTTTTCTTTCTTTTTATTTTTTTTTATTTTTTTATTTTTATATACTTTTTTTTATTTTTATATGTTTTTTTTAATTTTCTTTCATGTTTTTTTATATTTTCATTTCCTTTTTTATTTATCTTATTTTTCCGTCTTTTTTATTTTTCTTTTATTTTCATTTTTATTTTACATATTTATTTTTCTTTATTTTTTTATTTTCTATACGTCTTTCGTTCCATTTTTCTTTGTTTCCTCCTTTTATTTTTCATTCTTTTTTATTTTTCTTTCATTTTCTTCTTTATCTTTTCTTTTTCTTTAATTGTTTTCTTTTTCTTTTAGCCTTTTCAATATCCCTCAAAAATCTCGTTCCCATAATTCATACATGCATAAAAGGGCTATTTAAAAAGACAAGATTATGAATTACGAGTGAGGGACAGCAAACCTACCGAAAATTGCGGTAAAATATCTATAATACGAGCAGCCAGATGATGGCAAAACTTTAAAAAAATAGCGGCCGAGGCTTTTGATTAGTCGGCTCTTTGGATGACAGAATCCTTAACAACAAATCCCAAACAAACCCCTCCACACGAACAGCTGCCTGCAGTTGAAGAAAATCGCTAGATTTCGGTCTGGAGAACATATTTTAAAATAATCTCTTGAAATCACCTTTTATTCTTGACATGCCTCTTCCGGTGACTTCCGCCGACTTCCGGTAGTTTTTTCTTTCTCATCTCCGGCATTTTTTTTTTTTTTTCGTTTCTTCAAACAACTTATTTTCATTTTACCGTCATTTGAAAAAGAATTTCATCGTTAAAACTAATTTCGTTTAAATTTTTGGTTTGATATATTTTATTTATTTGTTTATTTAGTCATTTTTTTTTTTTATCCGTTTTTGTCTTCTTTTTCTTTTAATTCTTTTCGTTTTTATTCTACACATTTTTTTTTCTTTCTGTTCCATCCTTTTGTAATATTTCCGAATAACCAGTATGGATTTTTTTTAATGCTAAGGAGTGTGCGTTTGTGTGTATGTCTGTGTATGTTTGTGTGTGTTCTTTTCTGTGTCTGTGCACCTGTATATCGGTGTGTTCATGCGTATGTGTATGAAAGGAAATGTGTGTATGTACCTATGTGTTTGAGTGCACGCAACTCCAACACTGTTTTTAATTACATCTTCTGGAAATCTCACCAGATCATTTGACGTCTCTCTTCATCTATCCCCCCTCTCTTTCTCTCTCTCTCTCTCTCTCTCTCTCTCTCTCTCTCTCGTGTGCACAAACGCATATAATCTTATATACAAACGGTTTCTCTCAAAAGATGTAAATATATCGTAGTTACCCTTTCTAAAGAATCGATTAATATTTCTACAAATTTATCTCGCACACAAATACACTCAAAGCATATATGTAATCTATTCTCTCGCTCTCGCTCTCTCTCTCTCTCTTTCTCTCTCTTTCTCTCTCTCTCGCACTCTTTCTCGCCCTCTCCCGCTCTCTTTGTCTCCCTCTCTCTCTCTTTCTCTTACTTTCTCATTCTTCTCTCTCCCTCACCCTTTCTCTCTCTCGCTTACGATCTAATCTCACCCTCTCTCTTTCTTTCTCTCTGTCTCTCTTTCTTACCTTCTCTGCTCTCTCTCTCTCTCTTTCTTTCACTTTCTCATCCTCCCCTGCCCATTACATCAATTCAAATATATCTAAGTTGTCACGGAGATTTACATCCACATTAGATTTTAACGTTTATTCTAATTGAGTTTTTGTCCTTTGAATTAAAACAAAATAAATATTTTATAAATATATATTAGGTTGGTGCAAAAATAATGTCGTTTTCTCACATAGTAACATATGTGAGAAAACGACATTATTTTTGCACCAACCTAATATATATATATTTATATATATTATATATATATATATATATATATATATATATATATATATATATATATATATATTCCTCAGTTTCTTTAGATAATTTTATAATATTTTAAACTTAATACAGATTAAACTTAAAATTGGTAATTTTTAATTTTATAGTAAAATTTAATATTAATCAGTTAGAATGATTTCTATTTTAGTCTAACCCTACATTAAGCCATTAATTATTATAACCAAGGTTCGTTGTCAAGTTTTTTAAATTTCTCATATACTTGTATTTTGATCGGCCATTGCAGCTTATGTAACAGCGTTCTCCATAGCGAAAATGTTTGGTCGATTTTAACTTTTTAAAGTTTTTTACACACACCCCCACACACACACATATATATATATATATATATATATATATATATATATATATATATATATATATATATATATATATATATATAATATTTTGACTGTGTGTATGCATTGTGCTTTTAGGGTTTTCTTCCATCATTTTTAACCAAAGTTGTATTAATGAAAGCTGGCAACCCAAATGCACTTTATGCATCATTATATACAATAGAAAAAACCGTGAAAATTTCACGGTTTTCCTATTTGAATTTTCTGATGAATTCTTCAGTTAATGATTGTATAGCTCATGGCAAATTCTAAGACAATATAATTTGCGTAGAAATTCCTCTGTCGCATCGTTAAATATTTGAGCTTAACAACTTTAACAAAATACAGTAGACTCCCTGACAACGGGACTAAAAAGGCCTTCCGGACATGAGGAATTAGTTACAAAGTCCGGATATGAAGGATTCCGGATATGAGGGATTCCGGATATGAGGAATTGGTTACAAAGTCCGGATATGAGCGATTCCGGATATGAGGAATTGGCTACAAAGTCCGGATATGAGGGATTCCGGATATGAGGAATTGGTTACAAAGTCCGGATATGAGGGGTTATATTTAGATTAAAATAAAAGAACTGAAATCAGGTTTAACTTTTATTTGCAATGTTTTATTGTAAACAAAATAAGCTAATGGTGAGTGAAATATAACAGAATTGATTTTAAGTAAAAAAGAAATAAATTATGTAATGTTAATGAAAATTCATTTAATTAAGTATGCCACGTATGGCCAAATACACTTTATGTATTATTATATACAATAGAATAAAACCCGTGAAATTTTCAAGGTTTTCTTATTTGATTTTTCTGATGAATCTTAATTCTTGCTTTAATGATTGAATAAGCTCATGGCGAGTTCTATGACAATAAAATATCCGTAGAAATTCCACTATCACATCGTTAAAATATTTAAGTTAACAACTTGCAATAACAATCATAAATATGGGTTATAAATGTGGTTGTTATTGTAAGAAATGGATACAAATGAAAAAATTTGAAATTTCACTGAAACAGCCGTTAAAAACTTCCATTTTGCTTTGTTTCATTCGTATGTTTTTTGTATTTCTCGGCAATCAAAACGGAATAGTCCATTATTTATGAGGTATTGGCAAGAGATGTTAAGAGATCTCTCTTTCTTTCTCTCTCTTTCTTTTTTTCTCTTTCTCTCTCTCTCTTTCTTTCACTGTTTCTTTCTTTCTCTCTCTCTGTCTCTGTCTCTGTCTCTCTCTCTCTCTCTCTCTCTCTCTCTCTCTCTCTCTCTCTTGCGTAAGTCTTGTTTTTTCTACGGAATCAAAATGGAATAGTCCATTATTTATGAGGTATTAGCAAGAGATGATAAATCTCTTTCTTTCTCTCTTTCTTTCTCTCTCTCTCTCTCTCGCTTTCTCTCTCCATTTTATCTCTCTCTCTTTCTTTTTCTCTCTCTTTCTCTCTTCCTCTCTCTCACTCTCTCTTGGGTATGTCTTGTTTTTTCGACGGAATCAAAACGGAATAATCCATTATTTATTAGGTATTGGCAAGAGACGTTTAACCACTCTTTCTCTCTCTTTCTCTCTCCCTTTTATCTCTCTCTCTCTCTCTCTCTCTCTTTCTCTCTCGCGTATGTCGTGTTTTTTCTACGCAATCAAAACGGAATAGTCCATTATTTATAAGGTATTGGCAAAAGACATTAAACACTTCTGTCTTCATTTCTTCTAGACAAATCCGCGTCTTTTGTTTAGGTTAACTTGGTTTTTTACCTTACTTAAATTACGATGGTCAAGTATTGTACATCTCAAAAATGGCAATTTTATCTCAGGCGCTCACGTTTCTCGGCCTTCTGACTGAGATCAAAGTGTATTACATGTTCTAATCAGCTTAATCTAATTTTCTCTCTCCAATTCTTTCTTTCTTTCTTCTTTCTTTCATTTTCTCACTGAAACCAAGTAATATCATTTGCCCTGTTTGCACACGATAAAAGCACGGAGAAAGTCTTTATTAATGAGGCATTGGCAGGACAGAATGGTCGTGCTAACTGACGGAGGGAGAGACAAGCACAATTATGACAGAACTTATCTGTGAGAGTGTGTGTGTTTGATTACACACACAGGCATACATATATGTATATATATATATATATATAATGTAAAATGTGTACGTATATTTATATATATATATATACGTGGTACTTATTGGAAAGCGCTCAATATCAGTGATAGAGCTAACATATTAAGTTGGATTGATGTGAGTTTGTGACCCTGGGTTTCACGCTATTTGCGATCGTCAGACAAACTCTGACAATGGCTAATAGCGATGCACACACAGACGCATATATATATATATATATATATATATATATATATATATATATAGTGATCGTGTCAGCATAGTTACTATGCATTAGGTACGTCCAAAAAAAAACTTTCTTGAAGCTTTTATTTTAGTTTTAATTCCAAGCTGACAGATTAAATTTAAAATTTACAACGAGTAAAATACGTTGCTGTGATTCAAAACTAATCTAACTTGAATGGGAGGAGATTTCGTTTTGAAATTTCTTAATATTTTGCTCCATTTTTAGCAAAAATATAAAATATATTTACTAAAATATATATTTCCTAAAAAATATATATTTCCAAAAAAATCTCTTGACTAAAAATCTCTTTACCAAAAAGATCTCATTAATAAAAAACCCGTTTAATAAAAATCTCTTTATGGAAAATCTCTTCATTAAGAAATCTTATTTATTAAAAAATCTCTTTATTAAAAAAAATCTCTTTATTAAATAATCACTTAACTAAAAAATCTGTGACACTATTTGGCTTGCTAAAAAAAGAAAGAAGAAAAAAAAAGGCGAGAATTAAAGTTAGGTGATAAGAAGCCATCACGAAAAGGACACTAAGCGGTGTTATTTTTCTGACAAAGAAAAGTGGTAAATTTTTTTATTTCCATTGTCGAGAAAGGAAGATACTGGATTTAATCTGATTCATGTTACGGGGCGGGTGAAAATTCCAGGATAGTCAAATGACCTACAGATAAAAATTATTTAGGTCGCAGAAAATGTCCGTTGGATCAACCGCAGAATTACAAAAACAAAAGACTAAAACATTAGTTATCTACGGAAAGGTCGTTTGGAAAAGGCATCTGTTTTGTGTTGGAACTGGCTAGGATAGCGAAGCTATTTTATCGGATCAGTAATTTGCACCAAGAATGCAAATACGTCCAAATGGCCACCCGCTTGGTGATGGCGAAAAGCTAATTGACGAATTCCATGTAATTCGGTTGAAAGATAAAGAGTCTAGGGTGTGAGGTCTCCGCGAAGAGAAGAAGGAAAAGGAAAAGTGAAAAAAAAAAAGGATAAAATTTTCTTTTTCTTTGAGCAAGATTTTTCAAACCGAGGCTAGTCTGGCCACACCCACGCCGCTGAGCGTCCATTGGCTGAATGATAGCAGGAGTATTGGGTGGAGGTAATCATGTGAAGAAAAAGGGGAGGCATGTTGCGCCCCCCTGAAGGAATAGGTGTGAGATGCCACTGTGAGAGAGAGGAGAAACCCGTTGACACCCTCTGAGGGCATGGTGAGATACAAATATGAGAACAGAAGGAGGTGGGAAAACGAAAGACTTCCAAAAATGGAAAATAATAAAATTTTCCTGACCGAAACCAAATAAGTGGATTGTGGGTTGAGAATTATCAAGGAACCTCAAACCCCGACAAGCTCACCCCGGCTTTGTTCGGCGTCCATATAAGCAGAGTCGCAACGAGTGAAAACCAGTTCAGTTCGAGTTCGAGTTAAGTTCCAGTTGGGGTTGGAGACAGAGAGGCAAGCAGTTGCAGTAAGCTGAGCGCTCTGAAGACCCGCCTCGCAGAAGCTGACTAAGATTCCAGGCATCACGACCTCAACTTCTAGCCAAGAACAATTTATTTTTGAAGAACGACTTAGACTCACACCACCAAAACAAGTTTCACGAATATCGTCTGAAGATACACCAAGAAGCAGTTTCTTAAAGAACAAACAACTTAGGATGTTAAGACTCGCCTAACAAACACAAAATGTCACGAATCCATATAGCGGGTTGGGAAGTAGATGCAGTCCTGTATTCAGCGACCATATATAAATTATTGTTATCCTTTTTTAACACATTTGAACTTTTCGAGTTATTATTTTATTTTATTTTGCATATACTTGTGCGATATCACCCTTATTCGAACTCGACTTGCATTACGGCCGGACGACTGATTGATTTCGTCTGCCTAAGATCAATTCACAACGTGGGTACGTTAGACTGGAAATCAAAGCAGTTACTTCGGTAACCAGACGTTGGAAGCGAGCTGGGAACAACAAGGCTGATACCGAATCTAACCAGATTCCCATCCAAATCACCAAAAGATTAGAACGTCACATTTGGTGCCGCGACCAATACCAAGCCAGTTGGTCGTCACAGGACAGGATAGCACGACGGACGCAACCAGGCAGACGTCACATTTGGCACAGCGACACCGGGGGGACGTCACAAATCTATTTACTAAAAATCTTTTTACTAAAAAACACTTTAATAAAAGATCTCTCTACTAAAAAAATCACTTAATTAAAAAAAATCTCCTCCCTAAAAAAAATATCTTCATTAAAAATCTCTTTACTATAAAACTTCATTTACTTAAAAATCGCTTTACTAAAAAATCTTCCAAAAATAAAATATACTTTTCTGAAACTTTATTTGTTGAATATTAGTATAATTAATTTGTTATTTACTTTAAGTCTAAAATATCACATAAATCCTTTTTTTAACACCGTTGGTAGCTGTTCATTTATGATGTTGACAGCTTTTTAACGGCTCCCTGGCTGCTGAATGACAGATAGATGTTTATCTCATGTTGTCCTACGGGGATTTTAACCGTAAAAATAGTTGAGCAATATAAAGCGTGCACCTTTTAAGCACTCAGCAATCTTAAAAATTAAAAAAAAATTGTATCTAATCTTATGTTTTATTAAATTTTAGAGATTTTTTGCTGTAAATTTACTATAATTATTGGTCTTATCTGATAATGTCGTGTACGTGCATCCGTATCTACAAAAATCGGCACCCTTATACACATACAAAAACAATTGAAAATTCTTTTAACAATAATTAGTTTGTCAAATTGCATTAAGCTTCACGATATATGATTAGTAAATATAGTTTTACTTGATAACAATAATTCACTAAGAGTTACACCATTAAAACTAAATTTTAAAAGTTATAAAATCTTTATAAATTATTCTAATTAAAATTGTAGAAAAATTAAAACAAATCTTGTAAAAAAAAAGACTTCGCTTCGTGCACATTTTTTTTTTTTTTTTTTGCCTTCCATCATCATGGCTGATGTTAACCTTCAAGAGATTCGGTCATTGCGTCTTCTCCGTCTAACGTTATCCATTGACATGAACTGGAACGATTATATTGAATCAGTTGCTAGAAATGTTGGCTCACTGTTTCGTTCTATACAATTTTTCACGATTATTATTATTAGTAATAATAATAATAATAATAATAATAATAATAATAATAATACACATTTATAAGTCTACCATTTGTTCACACATGGTCTGGTGCTTCTGGTCCGTATTTAGAGAATCTGCAATATTATCGGTCGTGACCTGGCATCTCGGCTTCAGTCGCTTTCCCACCGCCGTCAAGTGCCTATTCTATATATATCTCATAGCAATTATTCTGATGACCTTTCCTCTTTGCTACATAGATATTACGAATTTAAGTGCAGTACTGGATTGTCGGTTAGGTCTCATTATTTTACAGCTGAAAAAACTTAATCTTCAATAGGGCATATTGACGGCAAGAAGGATAGAGGAAAGCATCGATTCACTTATCTGATGAGTTTGTGCGAATGTATGGCAGATTAGCAATTGTCCAAAAACTAAGGTTCACAAGGGATAGGAAGTTGTGGAGAGCTATGATCGCCTAGGTCATGAGGAATGCAGCACATAGAATAGACCCAACACGTATTAAAGGAAAGAAATTAACTGATTCCTCCTGCTCGAAGACTTTTCTATTTTAAACATTGCATTGAATTTTGCTTCCACATCTGGTCTGGTGCTTCTGCTATGTATTTAGAGATTCTTGATAAAATACAAAGACGTATCTGCAATATTACCGGTCCTGACCTGGCATCTCGGTTTAAGTCACGTTAGCGACACAGTAACATAGCTTCCCTGTGCTTTTTCTATAATTACTTTCATGGTAATTATTCTAATGAGATTTCCTCTGGCGCCTAGACTTTATAAATATATGCTTATTATTAGACTGGAGCAAGGTTTCATCATTTACAGTTGAAATGTCTAAATATAACCGTAAGTTCTATGCTAACACTTCTCTCGCACCTGTGGAATTCTTTCGGCTTCTTGCTTTCTAATCAACAGTGATCCTCAAATATTCAAATGCAACGTCAACCGTTATCTTCTGTTTTCTTAATTCTTGTTCTTTTATTGTTCTCTCTCCTTAATAATGATTCCCTCTTTCTAGGATTCTTTCGCACGCAGTAACCCTTTGTGTCTTGGTATTAAATAATTCTAATAAATTTTTCTTCTTTCATTTTATTCAGTATTCTTTTTTTATTTCTTTCCTCGTTTATTTTTTCAATATTTTTCAGCTCTTTCTTTGTTAATTCCATCCAATATTTTTCATTTCTTTTCCTTCTTTCGTTTGTCATTACCATTTATTCTTTTTGTTCAAGTTTTTGGCATTATTTTTGTTTTGCATTTTTCCCTCGGTTCATTTTTATTCGTTTTTCTCAAAGCAATTGCTGAAACTTTTGCATCAACATAATATTAATTAATACACAATTTACCGTGTTTGACTGCATATAAAACTCACTTTTTTTTACTAAAAATATATTTTAAAATTCCCCTGCGTCTTATATGATATATGTAGGTTTAAAATTCGCGATAGTCGGCCGAAATTAGCTACCTGGCAACTCCTATTAGCTTAGACTTAAATATGAAGGAGCAATAGAACACGTGGATGGCAATGCCTGATCACGACATTACACTTACTGGAAGAATAAAAAGACCCAGCATTGCACAAGTCTGCGAATGGGTGAAGCAATCTTGGGATAATGTTAGACCAGAAATGTGAAATCTTTTTAAAAGTGTGGCATTAACAATGCTCTCAATGGAAGGGAAGATGGCGCATTATTTAACGACGATGATAGTTGCATTGAAAATGAGTATCAGCGTTTTGATAAAGACGACGAATTTTATGGATTTGAAGATGATTAAAATTTTAATGGTAACTTTACTGCTTTGCTAAATTGTATAATTGCTTGATTTTTATTTCGTTTTCTTACCTTTGAATATAATAAAGTTTTTATAGACCCGCGTTCTTTTTTTCCTATTATTTTTCGTTTAATTGTAACCATGGCTTTGTTTAACCAAAATAGTACCTCATAAATATAGCCTAGGTTGTACCCTTTACTAATAATTTTACTAATTTTACTAATTACTAATTTTTCTTGTTTTTCCCTGCTGAAATTGGCGTGCGTCTTATAAGCCCGTGCGTTTAATACACCCGTCCGTCTTATATGCCGTCAAATACGGTAGTGGAAAGATTGTTTAACTTTAACAAAAAAACGAGGGAAAGACATTGTTAAGTGAATAATTAAGTAACTAATTAATATGAATAAAACAATTCTATCAAAAACTACTCGCAAGCTTCGCTCTAACGCATTGTGGTGAAATTTGTTTTAAAAGTGCGCTATGGTCAAAGGAAACCCAAGAAAACAATTTGATGACTGAATAATAATTCTATAAATCGATATGCGACAAGTCCTTTGAAAAAAATAGCTGAAAACTTTTGCATCAACCTAATGGAATAAATGCGTGTCGGAATTTCTACCTAAGCATATATACGAGTGAATTATTGTGAGTATTCGGTTTGATGTATGAGGGTGAAAGAATAAGGTACACTGAATAAGGGTGGAGTAGGGCTAATGTCTGCTGATGTGCCGTAAAGGTGTTTTGCAGACGAATTTACCGCTGTTTATCTGTTATCTTCTTACTTAGGGAGCAAGATGCAGTGAGCGATTTGAAAACGGAATCCGAAGGAGGAGATTACAGGGAAAGATGAATAATTAGGGAAGGGAACGAGGGAACGGGGGGTGGGGGTGCGTGCGTGCGCACAGAATTTTCCCAACGGTAGGAACAAAAACTGGAAACGAAGAAAGGGGAAAAAAAAAAAAGGAAAAGAGTCAGTTTTGTGAAAGCAACGAACAAGAATTTCCATCGTGAACGCATGCCCGGATGTAAATGGAAAACTATTCCTTCGACATTTATACTTAGTAGTGGCTGCTGCTGCTGCTGCTTATTATAATCATCATCATCATCATCATCATCATCATCATCATAACCACCATCGCCATCATCATCATCATCATCCTCGTCATCGTCATCATGATCATCTTCACCACCACCACCACTACCACCGCCATCATCATCATCATCATCATCATCATCATCATCATCACCACTACCACCGCCATCATCATAATCATCATCACCACCACCGCCACTACCACCGCCATCATCATCATCATAATCATCATCACCACCTCCACCACCACCGCTACCCCCGCCATCATCATCATCATCATCATCATCACCATCATCATCATCACCACCACCACCACTACTACTACCAACATCATCATCGTCATCATAATCATCACCATCACCACCACCACTACTACCACCGCCATCATCATCATCATCATCATCGTTATCATCATCCGGCTTGTTGTTATTAATTTTGTTCCTCTTATTTCTTCTTCTTATTATTATTATTATTATAATTTCAATGGATTTCATCCCATGCAAGGCAATAAAGCCACTAAGACACAAGGAGTTATTGGGTGTAGAAAAATGAGAAGCAGAAAAATTACTAATGAGCGGGAACAAAAAGTGTAATCAGAAGGAGAGTAGATAGCGACTGACATTGCATTTACATTTTTTGCAGATTAAATTTGGCTGGAAAGCATGGAGACCGAAGAAAGTTCCACGAGCTAGAAGTGCGAAAAAAGAAACTGTTAGCATAGAACTTACGATTATATCTAGCCAGCTCATTTGTAAATTAATGAGATCTCGACGCCAATTAAATACCGCGCTTAAATCCAAAAAATAAATAAATAAGTATTAGATTAGATGTCCCTAGACATGGACAGTTGGACGATAACAGTCTACACTCCGCCGAAGTCAGTTTGGAATTCTCAGTCAATATACACCTGATGAAGGCCGGGGGGCACAATAACCGAAACCTTGTAATAATAAAAACAAAAATGAGGATAATGGTCCGTATGTAAATAGTGTAAATGTTAACTCCTCATCCCAGAAATTCAGATATTTCTAAAAGCATCAAAGGATAGGAAGTTGTGGAGAGCCATGATCATCCACTTAAAATTTATTGTTAATTTTTTTAAATTTTTGCTGAGTTTTATTTATTAGACCGGATGGTCATATCGATGAGATAGCATTACTGTTTTTTGATGTCTTTTATTATTATAGCAGAGAGCAAATACTACACTTTGATCCATACCTTATTACCTGAGATTGAAGACAAGCGAAACTCGAGTATCACTGGCTGCTCGGTCAAAAATTGTTGAATTTCTCCATAAAAAGAAACAGTTAATATTACCATGTTAGCATTAAAGACGAGGATATATGCTACCCGTCCTGGGTAAGACGATAAACTACGTCCAGCGGCAAGGCCTCTGATCAGGAGATTTTGAGGAGCGTGGAACCACCTCTTAATTGCTGGTGTTCCCAGGTCCACCCTGACCCGGGGTAGTAATACCTGTCAGGGTCCCCGCTATGGGCAAATAGTTAACTATTACCAGCAATAGTTTTTTGAAAAAATTATTACCAGCAATACAGTTTCGAAGGAAATATATTACCAGAAACGGATTTTTGACAAAACAGAATATTAAATAGTTACCTCCCCCTTGAAGGGGTCAAAACACTATGAAAGTATAAATACAGGTTGTAATACAAGCAACGCTTTTCAAAAAATTGTTACCAGCAATACATTTTTGGAAAAAAATACCAGCAATACATTTTTGAAAAAAAATACCAGCAATACATTTTTGAAAAAAAGATATTACCAGCAATATATTTTTGTAAAAATATTACCAGTAATACATCTTTGGAAAAAAAAAATTACCAGCAATGTATTTTTTAAAAAAATTGCCAGTAATAAATTTTGGTCAAAATATTACCAGCAATACATTTTTGAAAGAAATTATTACCAGCAATACAAATTTGAAAGAAAAATATTACCAGAAACAGATTTTTGACAAAATATCTCCAGCAATAAAAAAAATTGTCGGCATTATATAACCTATTGAGGTTGATATACCGTAAAACAAAATAAACCAAACCAAACGAAGATATATGCTACAATTGTTATCTACTCACACTTGCTATGGTGACAGGATATGGTACAAGGCCGGTTTAAAGAGGGGAGTCCAAGCGCGTGCATATGCGCTAAGAGAAAAGATTGGATAATCCCCGCAAACAATGTTACACTGGCATCAATATACCACCCTCTTTGGAACCGTGCATCGCAATAATTTCTCAGCTGGGCTCTGACCGACGACAGAAATACAATTGAAAGATAAAATGTAGTTTGTCCACCAAGAAGGGCAGATACTGCACTTAGTATTTCCTTGTTGACCTACGCTGGCAAGATGTGACACAAGGTCAGTTTAAAGTGGACAGCCCGAGCGCGTCTACCGGGCAATGTCCAAAAATAACCGTCAGTCGCGATGGCAACAGTATGACAGCTGGTCTCTGCACTTTATAGCAACAAGGAGGTACTGCAGGGGGCAGCTGATCCCCAAAAGCTGGCAAAAAATATTCTCACTTGCGCTCAGTCCGCAGAACTACAACTGAGTTGCGCCCTGTCGACAGACAGAAACACAACTGGTTTGCGCTCCGACCGTCTGCTGACTGACCGCAACTCAATTGTGTCTCTGCGGACCAAGTGCAACTTATGTGTGTATCTGCAGATTGAGCGCCGTCACTTGTGCCTCTGTTTTCAGAAAGCGCACAACTCAATTGTGTCTGTGTTTGTGGACAGACAGGACCTTAGTCTAGTCTGTGTCTACAGATAGAGCACAACTCAATTGTGTCATGTTTGTAGACAGACAGGACCTTAGTCTAGTCTGTGTCTACAGACAGAGCGCAACTCAATTGTTTTTGTGGACAGAGAGGACCTTAGTTGTGTCTGTCTGCTGACAGAGCGCAACTCAATTGTGTCTCTGTCTTCGGACAGTGTACAAATCAGTTTTGTCTCCGTTTGTGGACAGAGCGCATGTTAGTTGTCTCTCTGCGGACAGAGCGCTACTCAATTCTGTCTCTGTATGTGGACAGAATACAGCTGACAGAGCCCAATTGTGTCTCTGTCTGTGGACAGAGCGCAAATGAATTGTGTCTCTCTCTGCGGACAGAGCGCAAATGAATTGTGTCTTTGTCTGCGGACAGAGCACATACAGACACACAATTGAGTTGCGCACTGTCAGCAGACAGAGACACAACTAAGGTCCTCTCTGTCCACAGACAAAAACACAATTGAGTTGTGCTCTGTCTGTAGACACAGGCTAGACTAAGTTCCTCTCTGTCTACAAACACAGACAGAATTGAGTTGTGCTCTGTCGATACAGGCTAAACTAAGATCCTCTCTGTCTACAAATACAGACACAATTGAGTTGTGCTCTTTCTGAAAACAGAGCCACAAGTGAGTTGCACTCACTCTGCAGACACACACATAAGTTGCGCTTTCTCCGCAGAGACACAATTGAGTTGCGGTCAGTCAGCAGACAGAGAGAAAATGTAGTTGCGCTCTGTCCACAAAGAGAGACATAACTGAGTTTCGCTCTGGCCACAGACAGAGACACCAATGGGGTGTGCTCTGTCCGCAAACAGATGAATGTGAACTGCGCTCTGTCCACAAACATAGATACAACTGAGTTGCGTTATGCCCGCATAGACACAGTGGAGTTGAGGCATGTCAGCAGACTGAGAGACAACTGGGTTACACTCTGTCCACAAAGAGAGCACCATTTTGGTGCGCTCTGTACTCAAACAAAGAACAACTCTGTCCGGAAACTGAGTGACAACTGAAATGCGCTCTTTCCGCAAACAGAGACACAAGTGAACCGCGCTCTGTCCGCAAACAGAAAATACAACTGATTTGCGCCCTGTTCACGGGCAGAGACTCAATTGAGTTATGCTCTCTCCGCAGACAGTGTTACAATTGAGTTACTTTTTCTGCAGACAGAGACTCAGTTGAGTTGCGCTCTGTCCGCTGATACAAATGTGTTTCGCTCTGTTCACAAACAGAGAATCAATTGAGTTGTGCCCTATCCGCAGAGACACAACTGCGTTGCACACTTTCCGCAGACAGAGACACAATGTATTTACGTTCTGTCCGCAGACATACAAAATTGAGTTACGCTCTGACCGCAAACAGAGACTCAGTTGAGTTGCGCTCTGTCCGCTAACAGAGACTCAATTCAGTTGCGCTCTGTCCAGTATCAGAGAGACAACTGACATGCGCTCTGTCCGTAAACAGAGAAAACATTTAGTTGCGCACTTTCCGCAAACAGGGACACAATTGCATTGCGCTCTGCCTGCATTCAGATACAGGATTGTGTTGCGCTCTGCACACTAACAGAGAGGCAAATTCAGTTGCGCTCTGTCCGCAGTCACACAATTGAGTTGCGCTTTGTCCACTAACAGCGAGGCAAATTCAGTTACTATCTGTCTGCAGTCACACAATTGAGTTGCGCTCTGTCCGCTAACAGAGAGGCAAATTCAGTTGCGTTCTGTCTGCATACAGAGACTCTACTGAAACCCAGTTTTATGTCTCTCTGAAGACAGACACAATTGAGAGATGAAATGTTGTTTATCCACCCGGAGGCATATACTACACTTTGATCCCAGCCCGATGGCAAAGATATGCATAAAAACATAACTTTCCTGTTTAGGATTGTGTTTCCGGTCGATGTTAATGTCTACTTCTAATGTCTTCGCATGAACGCTGAAATTCTTTTCACTAATTAAATCTTGACCCCTCTTAGTCTAGAATTAGCTATGTATCCTTCCTGTTTTCCTGCCCATTTCTTACAGTAACCCTCTGCCTTGAGTGGCCCTTTGGACCTTGGATTAGGGAAACATTATTAAAAATAAAATTTCAAAGAACCTCGAGCAGCACTTGTTACTTGGTCTATTATTGCCGAATGTTTTCACATTAAGAAATGACTAAAATCACCATTAAGTACTCATGCAGATTTTTTTCTAGCTGCCTTCCTGCTGCCTTGTGTACGACTCGCTTCTCGTGATGGTAGAATCAACGCGGCCCTTGACTGTTAGGAATTTTTTTCTGCTTTATAGATCATTATCGTAGTATTATTCATTATTAATACGACCATTGTTGTTCCTGTATATTTTTTCGTTTTCTTTTCTTTCTTTAACTGCGTCATTTATTCTGTGGCTAACTCTAACGTTTTTTTTTCTTCTTTATACTTTCCGCGTTCTTATATGCTATGCCTCTCATCTCACAGTCCCTAATCCAAGGCTAGTTTAAGCAGGCTTATTCCACTATCGCTTCTGCCTTCAGAACCCCACTCCCTCCAGCACACACTTCTCTACAGGACTCTCTCGTGCACGCCTCTGTTTTCATTTCCACATGTGTCCATTCTCCGACTCAGTCCCCTCACCCTGCCAACTCCTTGCATTTCCCAACCTTCTCGTATCTTTCTGGTTTTCGTTCACAATCATCCCTAACTCCCACTTCGAAGAATATACATGTCATTCGCTCCCTGACTCAAAGCGAATGCTATTACGCGTTCTCTCTTCCTTTATGAAAGCCCTATATATTTTTTTTACATTATTCTCTCAACTTTATATTTATTTCAAGTTTTACTTTCACTTTAACTTTCAATGTGTTCTTTTTACTTTCACTTTCACTTTCAATGTGTTCTTTTTTACTTTCACTTTCACTTTCAATGTGTTTTTACATTGTATCAGCTAATCTGTTCGGGGAAAGGCTGGGGCATAATTTGTTTACTTTTTTTCATTTTTTTTGTTTTGTTTTTGTTTTTACTTTCCATCAAAAAAAAATCTATTTTTTCTTTACATTCTTCATTTTCCCGTCTTTTGTCCTAGTGTTCTTCACTTACTGCTCATTTTCCAATCGAACTCTATTTTACCGACTTCTCTAAACTTGAATCTGGCAATTTCTCCGCCTTTCTTTCGATTCGTCATCAATCAACCCATCTGTTTCTATAACCCTCTGTGGATAAACCGCGATTTTCGGATCAACTAGTTACTTACCTTTTCGCAGTTTGGTCATCTCCCCCTCTCTCTATCTCTCTCTATCTCTCTATCTCTCTCTATCTCTCTCTCTCTCTCTCTCTCTCTCTCTCTCTGTTCACATCTATTTCATACGGCATTCGTATTTATCAGTCGGATGCGCTGGTACGGTAACGGTTATAGCATAGAGTTCAATTTCAGCCCACCCCGTTTTCATTTACTTTCGCACTGACAACATATCGATTCCTCTCTCCACTTTGGGTTAGGTAGCAGGAATCCATAGGACTGCCTAACCTTGAATGACAACCAATCTCAGAGAAGGAAAACTCTGAATTCTAAATCATGGGGAAGGCAGCTGGACACTCCGACGTGGTGTAATGGTTAACAAGCTTGTCTCGCTAAATCAGTTGCGACCGAATAGTGAATTTGATCCTCACTGGGTGTACAATACATTTGGCCTTTTGCATCATCTAAGTTTACGCGTATAAAATAAATTGCATTTCCACGTGGTGTAGTGGTTAGCTTGCTTGTCCAGCTAGATCAGTTACGACTGAATAATCAGTTCATTCCTCACTAGGTGTTCCATTTGTTCGGCCTTGAGCCACATCTAAGCGTTGCTTAGAAAATCACCATGGAAAAGGCAATAGGAAACTAATCCATTATTTTTTACAAACAATTCATGGCAAGATACGGATAACACAATATAAAGACTGTGAATAAACTAAACAGTCATGGGAGTGCTTCTGAATCTATCGATATATTTTTGTTCTTATTTGTCATCGTCTGTATTTCCAATACATTCTTATCTATCTATCTATCTATCTATCTATCTATCTGTTTGTTTATATCTATTTTCTGACTGTTTTTCTATATTTATAGTACAGATAGTTGAAATTCCAAGGTGTCACAATGAGGAAAGAAGGCTTGGAAAATTTGACGCGCACAGGAAATATCGACGGAGGAATGCATTCGCAAAATCTACCTGGCGAGAATGGGTGAATAGATGACTGAGTAGGGTTTGGGCCAGATAGGGATAGGACAAAAATTATTGAGAGCTACAAAGGACAGAAAGTTGTGGAGAGCCATTATCGCCAACGCTCTGAAGAGACAGCACATAAAAGAAGAAGTCGTATCTTGGGCACACAATGAGGAAAGAGGGCTTTGAAAATTTGTCACGCACAGGACATATTAATGGCAAGAGGGACAGAGAAAAGCGTCACATAACTGACAGGGATTAGGAGAGATACACAAAAAAAAACTTTGATAAAGAACGGGAACTTGTGGAGAGCTATGATCACACCTGTCCTGGAGGGACACGGTACAGAGAAGAAGAATCTGTTAGCTTTGGTTTCTTTCAGTCTTGTAAAGTGCCATTTTCTCTTTGCATCTTTATCCCCGACGTGCGGCAGTGACTAACAAGGTGGGTCTGGTTAAATATTTATTAATTTCGATCATCACATTAAATGACCCAACAAGTGTTGACATGTCGAAAAATCAATGAACCAAACATCAATGTTGGCTAATGGTTGATTAGTCTGGTTAAAGATTTCTACTGAGTAGAAACTTCGATCCTCACTGGGTGGCGCACACAAAACTTATCATTAAATAACACATATATCATAAAACTAAACTGCGTGAAGGTTTTTTTTTTATTATTAGGTTGGTATATATATTTATACGAGTCAACAAATTTATTTTTATGTTTCCAATTAAATCTCAAGTAGCGGAAATTTGGCAATTTCTTTTTATGTGTTTGTTTTGTTTCTTTTTTTCACATTGATTTATGCCGCCGTAAGAGGGTAGAAATGTAAATATTTAAAGAACTAAGAGGGTAGAAATGTAAATATTTAAAGAAGTAAGGGGATACAAATGACAATATTCAAAATTGGCAAGTTCTTTCATTTCACTAAAGCAGACGTTAGACGAGGTGTGCTAAATAACTAAAAAAAATAGTGTCTCATATCTTTTCCGACTTTTCTCGTAAACAAAACAAAATGGTCTATTTGCTACCCATTTTTTTATCGTGAGGGTCACCGTGTAAAATGCCCGGGGGCTACTTAAGGTAGAGGGCTAGAGAGTAGGAGACTCATTTTATGCGGATAGATGAGGAAGATAACAGTTAACCCTAGACTTGAACAGGTTAAGATTGTAGGGATCTGGAAAACATGCCCCTTGGAACCGGTTCCAGAGAGCAGTGGTTCGCGGGGCGAAGCTGCTTGAGTGGAACTTAAGATCTTAATAATGGAATACGAAGGGAATGAGGGTGATTCGCTTCAATGGGCGTGGCATGGCGGGTCCTCGCCATGAAGGTTAGAACTCGTAGAACAAAGGAATGTCGTTCATTCAGATCACAGCCAGCGACAGGGCAATGAGAAGCTTGCAACATCTCGTCTGTGAGAGAAGGGCTACAGGGTGAATTTATGTGTTTTTGTACCCTTATTTATAGCAACACATCTATAGACATTCAACCTACTCAAGAGTGAGTCTAGCCGGAACTAAACAAAAAGATTAGGGATTTACTCCGACTGCTGCTGTTTTGTGGGCAGGAGGCAGGCAAGCTATGACGTAACACACAAGGTGACGAAGTAACAAAAAATAAGCAGAATTATGATAGCAGTTTTTTTATTTGGTTGGTATTTGTTTATCTATCTTTTGCGTATCTCTGTAGCGATTGGCCATCTTCTACAGATTTCAGCAGGTTTTCAAAGAAATATGGCGCAATGTTCTTTTCCACCATAGTCATTTAATCATTCAGTTCTCAAATAATAATTGGCGGTTCAAAATTGAGCGTTGGAAGATATCATTGAAGATATATAGCCATGAAGAGAACTGCTTACACGGGAAGATAGACAGGTAGATACATGGATAAGGAGGGCGGGAACGAGATAGATAGATAGATAGATAGATAGATAGATAGATAGATAGATAGAAAAAAACAGACCGAGATAGATAGATAGATAGATAGATAGATAGATAGATAGATAGATAGATAGATAGAAAGAAAAAAAGGTTTAGATAGATAGATAGATAGATAGATAGATAGATAGATAGATAGATAGAAAAAAACAAACCGAGATAGATAGATAGATAGATAGATAGATAGATAGATAGATAGATAGATAGATAAGGAACAAAGAAGAAAAAAGGAAGAAAGAAAGAAAGAAAGAAAGAAAGAAAGAAAGAAAGAAAGATGGTCATTGAAAGAAAAACATTGTGATAGATAGACAGATAGAAAGAAAGAAAGAAAGAAAGAAAGAAAGAAAGAAAAAAATAAAGAACGAAGAAGATTAAAATAGATAGACAGATTTCGGACTTACTTTTCTCTCAATCAATTGTCCTACCTATAAATCTTCCTTTTCCAGGAATATTTGTACAAGCGCATGCGCGCGCATGCGCGCGCACACACGCACACAACGCATTTTGTTACAGAATAAGCAACGACCAGCTTGCGTGTCTGCAGACGCTCGCACATTCGAACCGTCCTCTTTCTTTCTCTCTCTCTCTCACTCTCTCTATCTATCTATCTCTATCTATCTGTCTATCTATGTTATGTAGTTTCGCTGGGTTTTACAAAATCCTCCAAGTATACGGTTAGAGGCCGCTGAGGAAGGTCGAACCCGTTACATCACCTAATGGTCTTTTCGACAACCCAAACATCGCGATAAGCAAAACCTGCTTTTCCTTATTTTACGTTTTCTATCAAAAGCTGAAACAATGTCACCATTTTAAGCATCGCCGTTTGTTTGTTTGTTTGTTTGTTTGTTTTTTTGTTTTGTTTTTTTCTCTGCATTCTTGTCACCCTTGAATTTTATTCGTTGTTTCCTAGATCTCACTATGTTTTCTTTTATTCTATTAACGTCACACTTTTCTCTCCCATGGCTTCGATTGGCATCGCCCTTCTCCCCCCTCCCCGGTTGCTTCTATTAGCAACTTCCTTTTCTCCCCCCATGCTTTCATTGGGGTCTCCCTATTCTCCTCCGTCGTTTCCTTTACCGGCTCCCTTTTCTTTCATGTTGCTTACTTTAACATCTGCTTTTTTACTCGGTGATCCCTTCAGCGTATTACTTTTCGCTCATGCTGCTTTCATCGGCGTCTCTCTTTTCTCCCACATTGCTTCCATTACAGTCTCCTTTTTCTCGCCTGCTGTCTCCTTTAGCGTCTCCCTTTTGTCATCTGCTGCTTCCTTTATCGTCAACCATTCTTTACCCCGTTGTTTTCATTAGCGTCTTCTTTTTCCTCCCGTTGCTTCCATTAGCGTCTTCCTTTTCTTCCCCCCTTCGCTTCCTTTAACGTCTCTCTTTTCTCTCCCGTTGGTACAATTAACGTCTTTCTTTTTCTCTCTTGTCGCTACCATTAGTGTCTCCTTTTTCTCCCCAGTTGCTCCCATTATCATCTCCCTTTTCTCCATCGTTGCTTCCTTAAAGTCTCCCTTTTCTCCCTAGATGCTTCCTTTAGTGTCTCCCTTTTTCTCACCCGTCGCTTCCTTTAGCATCTCATTTTTTCTCCCCCGTCGCTTCCTTTAGTGTCTCCCTTTTCTCTCTTGTCGCTTCTTTTAATGTCGCCCTTTCCTCTCTCGTTACTTCCTTTAGCGTCTCCTTTTTTCTCCCCTGTCACTTCCTTTAGTGTCTCCCTTTTCTCTCTTGTCGCTTCTTTTAGTGTCGCCCTTTCCTCTCTCGTTACTTCATTTAGCGTCTCGTTTTTTCTCCCCCGTCGCTTCCTTTAGTGTCTCCTTTTTCTCTCTTATCGCTTCTTTTAGTGTCACCCTTTCTTCTCTCTTGTTACTTCCTTTAGTGTCTCCTTTTTTCTCCCCTGTCGCTTCCTTCAGTGTCTCCCTTTTCTCTCTTGTCACTTCTTTTAGTGTCCTCTCTTGTTACTTCCTTTCACGTCTCCTTTTTTCTCCCCTGTCGCTTCCTTTAGTGTCTCCCTTTTCTCTCTTGTCGCTTCTTTTCGTGTCGCCCTTTCCTCTCTCGTTACTTCCTTTAGTGTCTCCTTTTTTCTCCCACGTCGCTTCCTTTAGTGTCTACCATTCCTCTCTCGTTGCTTCCTTATGCACCTCTTTTTGTCTCCTTTCTCATCTCCCTTTTTTCTTCGACCTTTTCCTCCTTACGCGTCTCCTTTTTCTGTCTGGTTTCTTTTCCAAATAAATAAATTATGGGAATTTACAGATGATAAATGAATCTATAGAAATTCATGACAACCAATTTCCTGAAATATTAATACTACGGCATTAAAAAAAAACAAAAACAAAAAGAAAAAGAAGCATTGCATACTGAAAATGTTAATAATTTACTTGTATTATCAATTTCAGATTCTTAGATTTTAATACGCGCAGATATGACTGTTGTTGCCCTGAGTGAATACGATTTAAAAAGAAACAATTCTCTCAGAAGTAATATCTTTTTTTTTTGGGGGGGGGTCTTAAAACTAAATCATCCCAGTGTTACCTCACAACAGAAATAGAACGAACTTTTAGTCACCCAAATAAAGCACAATTATCGAAAACCCTGAATTTTTCTCTCAGCTTTTCTTTGTTGTGTTTTATCAACACAGTCGTCAAGAAACTGCCTGTGTGTCATCACCTGAAAACGAAGGGTAGTAGCAGAAGCAAAGAACCAACTGACGGCTGCTAACTCTCTAACAAATACGGAGAGAGGGGGAGAAGGAAGGAGAGAGAGGGGGAGAAGGAAGGAGAGAGGGGCGCAGAGAGAGGCGGAGAGAGAGGGGGAGAGCGTAAGGTGACAAGACAGACGAAGGCGTGCTATGTTTCTTTTATCTCTCTTTCACCAGTTGCAAATGTATCGCTTTCCTTTGCATTAAGCTACAAGGCGTGCACTTCAAAAGGAGGTCTGGGCTGATGCGAATACCTGTCGCAGCTGCCGAAAAGGCTGATCGTTGGAGTGAAGTGAGCACGTTTGGGTAGATACGGGTAGATTTCGATAGAGAAGATGCTAGTAGGTAGATACATGCTGAGAGGTGCTAGTAGTTAGAGATACAGAGGTTCTGGAAGAAAGAAAGAAAGAAAGAAAGAAAGAAAGAAAGAAAGAAAGAAAGAAAGATCGTGATAGATAGATAGATAGATAGATAGATAGATAGATAGAAAAAGATTGTCTTAGAAAGAAAATATTGAAATAGATAGATAGATAGATAGATAGAGAAAGAAAGAAAGAAAGAAAGAAAGAAAGAAAGAAAGAAAGAAAGAAAGAAAGAAAGAATGAAAAAGATTATCATGGAAAGAAAAATATTGTTAATATAGATACATAGATAAGGAACGGACATAGATAGATAGATAG
Source organism: Acanthosepion lycidas (assembly GCA_963932145.1). NCBI lineage: Eukaryota > Metazoa > Mollusca > Cephalopoda > Sepiida > Sepiidae > Acanthosepion > Acanthosepion lycidas. Next base: position 79,150,281 of record OZ010600.1, on the reverse strand, counting down.
ATAGATAGATAGATAGATAGATAGATAGATAGATAGATAGATAGATAGATAGATAGATAGATAGATTGATATAGACGTACGAACGGCTTCAGGGATGAATGAATTAAAATAAATGCGAACATACTGATGAACAGTCTGAAATAGTTCAGAATTGTTCGAGTCTAACCAATTCACTGCATTGCAACTGTTTATATATAGCATCATTACATTAAAAAGACACACTTTTCCTCAAAAACAGCATCAGAAATGTCTATAATAATGGCAGATAACTGATTCTGTTTGTAGCGTCTTCGGTGGGGATTTCTGCGCTGTCTAAAGCTGTAGTGGTCAAGACATTTTGAGTCATTAAGGCCGGTAGAGAAACTTCTGAGTATCTACGTAGTGTGGTAACAGACGCCAGGATATATGACACAGAAATCCGAAGACCTTCAGGATTGGATATTGAGACATTATCACCGGTAAAGAATCTTTAACTGTCTGTGGAGTGTATTAACAGAAGACGATAATAAGTGCTGCCTAATCCATTTTGAAACATTATGACGGGTAGAAAAACTTAGCTATCTAGGTGGTGTGGTAACAGACAACGTGATATATGACACAGAAATCTGACCAGCTGTAGGATTGCATTTCTAGATATTATGAGTGGTATAAAACATTTAGCTCTCTGGGTAGTGTGGTAACAGACGACGGGATATATGACACAGAAATCCGAAGATCTGCGGAGTTGTATTTTGTGACATTATGACCGGTAGAGACAATTTAACTGTCTGGATAATGTGGTAACATAAGAGAGAATACGTAACACAGAAATCCGATGACCTATAGAAACAGCAACATTCAGAAATCTTACTTATTATAAAACGCAGATTGTGTGTGTGTGTGTGTGTGTGTGTGTGTGTGTGTGTGTGTGTGTGTGTGTGTGTGTTATGAAATGGATTAAGTCCGACAAGTTTATATATTGGATTGGATTTCCTAAATTTTTCAACTGATTTCAACAAAACTTCACAGGACTACGTAAAATTACCTTGCGGTGGTTCTGACAGCGCCAAAAATTGGAAAAACACAATTGTTTTTGCATGAAATCAATTTGAAAACACGATTAAGAGGCATCGCGAGAATGAAAGAGGGACAACTCATATCGAGTTATACTTATTATAAAAGTCAGGTTGTTTGTGTGTGTGTGTGTGTGTGTGTTCATTTATATATGGGATCGGATTTCCTACATTTTTCAACCGATTTCAACAAAACTTTTTTTTTTGGCAGGTAGTGTTTCGTATTGTCTTGCACACTTTTTTCTTTATTTTTACATTCAGAATGCTTTAAAAATTCCATTTACAAGAAAATTGTTTATAATAAAATTCTATTCAATCGGTAGACTCATAACGATTGAAAACAATGTTTTTGTTTGAGTTTGGGTTTGACCAATTCGTAAAAAAAAACAAAAAAACTAATTAAGACATGAGTGTCCATCAACCTTAAACAATAATCTTTGTCAATTTTATTTTTCAGTCTTTATGATGGTCGATACTTGATCTATCTCTCAATGTTACATCCACAGGCAACGCTGGGCTCTACTGCTAGTTAGTAAATAACCCTATAAAAAAAATAGAAGATTGTTGAACTGCTATAGAATATCTAATATCCTACTTACAATCTGCGTATGACTGAAAATGAGAACCTGATATCCAAAGACACATTGTAATAGCGAAACAGCTGTCTTTTCTCGAAATGTGTTCATGGCAACTCTGCTCTGACGAGCTATTTTAACTGGTGCCCCGACTGGATGAATTAAGCGTTCTACCACGTTGACATCCCGGTCCCAAGCTGTTACCGTCGAAACAGTTAAATGTAACCACCACTTCTTCTCCATGAGCTTCTTCTCGCACACTTCCCAGCAGTGGAACTCCCTTCCGCTTACTTGCTTCCTTGATAACTACAATCTTCAAAAATTTAAATGAAATATCAATCGACATCTTCTGTTGTCTTCTTCTCCCCGTTCTTCTTTTTATCCTCTTCCGTTCTTTTTATCTTTCCTATCCTTTCCTCAGCCCACGCCCATATCATACCCAGGCTTTTCCGTTGCTCTCACTCTCTGCAATCCCTTGCGTACTAGTGACACCCCCGCCTTGCTTGCGGTGATATGCTTTAAAAAAAAAGGTAAGTGATTATTAAGAAATTGGAAAATGTTAGAAACTAAGAGAAGAGTAGTGAAGTGTTACGTAATATCAGTGCTCTTGTATATGGCGGTGAATGGGGGACAATCTGCCCGCAGATGTAGACGAGACTTGATGCAACAGATAAATGTGAACATAGTGATGAACAGTCTGAATTAGTTTAGAATTCGTAGATTAATAGAGATAGATAGATAGATAGAAAGAAAGAAAGAAAGAAAGAAAGAAAGAAAGAAAGAAAGAAAGAAAGATGGTCATAGAAAGAAAAATATTGTGATAGATAGATTGATAAGAAAGAAAGAAAGAAAGAAAGAAAGAAAGAAAGAAAGAAAGAAAGAAAGAATATAGATAGATAGATAGATAGATAGATAGATAGATAGATAGATAGATAGATAGATAGATAGATAGATTAGGAACAAAGAAAAAAAAAGAAAAAAAGAAAGAAAGAAAGAAAGGTACTGTCATAGAAAGAAAAATATTGTGTTAGTTACCAGTGTAGATATAAACAGATATGCGAATGGTTTCAGGGATGAATGAATTTAAAAAAATTGCGAACATATTGATGAACAGTCTGAATTAATTCAGAATTTGGAGATAGATAGTGATAGAGAGAGATAAGGAACAAAGAAAGAAAGAAAGAAAGAAAGAAAGAAAGAAAGAAAGAAATATGGTCATTGAAAGAAAAATATTGTGATAGATAGATAGATAGATAGATAGATAGATAGATAGATAGATAGATAGATAAGGAACAGACAAATAAAGAAAGAAAGAAAGAAAGAAAGAAAGAAAGAATGATGGACATTGAAAGAAAAATATTGTGATAGATAGATAGATAGATAGATAGATAGATAGATAATAAACGGAGATAGTAAGAAATTGAAGGGTGTAGAAAGAAAGAAAGAAAGAAAGAAAGAAAGAAAGAAAGAAAGAAAAAAAAACATTCTTAGTTACCATTGCAGATATAGACAGACATTTGAATTGCTTCAGGGATGAATGAATTAAATGCGAACATAGTGATTGTTCACTTCTAATTCACTGCATTGCAACTGTTTACATATAAATAGCTTCATTCATCTTATCCCTGTTTACCAGTTTCATTTAATGTCTGTATCCGTTGTAATGAATCTCACTGAAGATCGAACCCACTACGAACGCTAAAGTAGCTGTTCTCTTTCGTTTTCAGCTATTCCCTTCGCAGGCATCTGTGGGCAAATATATTGCCCGGAAAAATGCTGAACGTGGTTCGACAGCAAGATACTGAAAATCCCACGCCTTGAAATTATGAGCAACGAAGCAGTACCAAGGAAAATGAAAACAATAAGAACAATTTTACTTCGGATGAGAGACAGCTGAATATTCTGGGTCACATAATACGGAAAGGGTGCTTGGAGAATTGACACACGCAGGACACATTGAAGACAAAAGGTCAGACAAATGGAGTGGATGATCACTAGAAAAACTTTAGCTATCTGGGCAGATTGTTAACACAGGGTGGGATGGGCGACACAGAAAATACGAAGAGATATTATGTCCGCTAGAGATAATTAGCTATCTGCGTATTGCAATAAAACAGGACGAGATATGTGTCACAGAAATCCGGACTAATTCAGGATAGCATTTTGAGACATGTCCGCTAGAGATACTTAGCTATCTGCGTATTGCAATAAAACAGAACGGGATATGTGTCAGAGAAAACCGGATTAGTTCAGGAAGACATTTTGAGACATTGTGTCCGCTAGAGATACTTATCTATCTGCGTATTACAATAAAAAGGACGGCATATGTGTCACAGATATCCGGACAACTACAGGATGGCATTTTGAGATATCATGTCCGCTAGAGATGCTTAGCTATTTGCGTATTGCAATAAAGACGGACGGGATATGTGTCACAGAAATCCGGCCAAATACAGGATGGCATTTTAAGATATATCCGCTAGAGATACTTAGCTATCTGCGTATTGCAATAAAACTGGACGGGCTATGTGTCACGGAAATTTGGTCTACTTCAGGATGGCATTTTGAGACATTATGTCCGCTAGAGATACTTAGCTATCTCCGTATTGCAATAAGACAGAACGTGATATGTGTCACCGAAATCCAGACAGCTGCAGGATGGCATTTTGAGACATTATGTCGGCTAGAGATACTTAGCTATCTGCGTATTGCAAGAAAACAGAACGGGATATGTGTCACAGAAATCCAGACAGCTGCAGGATGGCATTTTCTGACTTTATGTCCGCTAGAGATACTTAGTTATCTGTGTAGTGCAATAAAACAGGACGGGATATGTGACACAGAATTCCGAAGTGTTGTGTGATTGCATTTTGAAACATTTTTGCAATATATTCAGTAATTTGTAAGTTTGTGAAATTGTTTAGCAGATCATGGATTTGGGGGTGTAGCGAAAGGACAAACCTTTAGAATTTATGATTTTAAGCGCAGTACTAGATGGGCGACAAGGTCTCATCATTTTACAGTTGAGCTAGCTAGATGTAACCGTAAGTTCTATGCTGATAGTTTCTTCTATTGCAATTCTCTCTTGTGGAACGCTATACCGGCTTCTTTCATTCCAGTCAACTTTGATTTTCGAAAATTTAAATGCAATTTCGATCGTTACCTTCTGTCTTCTTAATTCCTGTTCTTTTAATATTCTCTTTCTCCTTAGTAATGTATTTTTCTCATATTCCCTAACACTCAGTAATCTCTTGATTCTTAGTGGCTTTATTGCCTTGCTTGAGGTCATTATAAGGGAAGTCTTATAACACTTGTGTTTATACAAAACAAACAACTGTCATTAAATAAGATATCTTTCATCAAAGAAAATAGAATTTTAAAATGTGTATGGAATATTAAATGTGCGTAAATAATAATAATAATAATAATAATAATAATAATAATAATAATAATAACTTCCGGAACTCTCTTCCGGCTTCTTGCTTCCAAGCCAACTTTGATCTTCAAATGTTTAAATGCAATGTCAATCGTTAACTTCAGTCTTCTTAATTCCTGCTCTTTCATTTTTCTCTGTATAATAGTGTTTTTTTTTCTTTCATATTCTCTAACAGTCAGCAAACCCTTGCGTCTTAGTGGCTTTATTCCCTTGCTTGGTATGAAATAATTTTTTTTAGGAGCTAGAAAGCATACAAAGTTGTGGAGAGTCATGAATGCCGACGTCCTCAAGTCTTTGTACCTGTACTTCTGGCCTGATTATAAGCAACAGCATGTTGTAATTTCAAAATTTAACAGATTTCGTTTTTACCTGTCATTATTTTTAGCTTTCTGTGTCAAATCCTTTTAGGATACAGATGAATATGGCTCTCCACAATTTCTTGTATTTTGTCCATGTTCTGCTATCAATTCATATAAAAAACCATTCTTACTTACTCTTACCAGATTCCACTCTTCTCTTCAATATGTCTTGTGAGTGTTAGATTCTCCAGGCTCTCTTTCCTCTTTGTATGTTCCATGAATATTAGCTGTATCTTATTGATTTTACTTATGCTTCCTTCTATTTCGTATTTTCCGTAACACTTCCTCATTATTCATATGTCCTATGATAATTATGTATTAATCGGTAAAACCCTATCACTATTGATCCAAATGCTTTCTTCGGCCAGCATACACACTCATATAGGATATTAGATATTTTATAGCAGTCCAGCTTTATTTTTTTCTAAGGACATTTTCCAATTTCTTACCATTTTAAGATTCTAAAAGCTCTCTTTCGCTATTCCTACAGGTCTTTGAATTTTGATCACATATTCCGTCGAGTGTTGCCACACTACCCAGACAGCTAATGTTTCTCTACCGGCTATAATGTCTCAAAATGCAATCTTGCATATCTTCGGATTTCTGTGTAACATTTTCTATGGTCTGCTACTGCACAACCCAGAAGACTAAATTTATCTACCGTCCATAATATCGCAAAAATCAATATATATTTGCGTGTATGTGTGTACGTGCGTGTGTTGAAAGACGGGGAGGGTGGAATAAACAGATAGGATGAGAAAAACTGTAAAATAAAATAAAGAGGTCGTGACTGAAATAACAGTAGGCAGGTTGAAAAAAAGCATTTCCGAACTTGAGAAATATATATATATATATATATATATATATATATATATATATATATATATTAGGTTGGTGCAAAAATAATGACGTAATAATGTCGTTTTTTGACGTATGACGTCAAAAAACGACATTATTATATTATTATAATTATATTATATTATTATAATGACGTAATAATGTAGTTTTTTGACATATAACGTCAAAAAACGACATTATTACGTCATTATTTTTGCACCAACCTAATATATATATATATATATATATATATATATATATATATATTTCTCACGTTCGTAATATATAAAAAGCATTTCTGAACTTGAGATATATATATATATATATATATATATATATATATATATATATATATATATATATATATATATGTATGTATGTATGTATGTATCTATATATATATATATATATATATATATATATATATATATATATATATATATATATATATTCTCACGTTCGTAGTAATATATATACATATTTCTCAGGTTCGGAAATGTTTTTATTTCAACCTACCCACTGTTAATTCAGACCACACCTCTTTATTTTATAGTTTTTCTCATCCCATCTGTTTATGCTACCCCCTCTCCTTTCTAATCCTGAGAGAACACGAATACACATTTTATTTTACATATAGACATATATTAGGTTGGTGCAAAAATAATATCGTTTTTGACGTATTTTTTAACGTCAAAAACGGACATTATTTTTGCACCAACCTAATATACATATATATATATATATATATGTGTGTGTGTGTGTGTGTGTTTTGTGAAATGGATTAAGTCCGACAAGTATCTATTTATACGTTAATTTAATAGATACACTTTATTATGTTCAGCTTTTGTTTTGTTTTGTTTTTTTGTTTTTGGTTTTGTTTTTTGTTTGTTTTTTTTTGTTTTTTGTTTTTTGTTTTTTTTTTTCTATTTTCGGTTTTTCTTTTTTTTAAATAAACAGTATTGATTACATTTAGCGGCCTGAAATTGAATAAATTTTGTAGAATATATGTGCTTCTCCACAGGAATCGAACTTGTAACCCCAAAGGATTCGATTCCCTTTCTAATTTCTCCAACCTTCAAACTGGTAAATGGAATTAATACTGTTTATGCAAAGAAAAAAAATTTTTTTTAATTTAAAAAATGATTTACTTAAATAAAATGCATGCATTAAAATATATTAAATAATTGTGGGACTTAATCCATTTTCATAATATATATATATATATATATATATATATATATATATATATATATATATATATATATATATATATATATATATATAATTATTTATTTAAAAATATGACTACATCTCTAATAAATAAATAATTATATTTAGGCTCTACTTTTCTATCGAGCCCAGTTTTTTTTTTTAATAATAACAAAACTATTAAAGAACTTTGGATTATTTACCTAACGAGTTCTTTCCTATTTTCTATATATTTTTTCACACACACACACACACATATATATATATATATATATATATATATATATATATATATATATATTACAATGAATCATTCATACAAAAAATAGATTAGTAAAGTTAATGATATAAAATAGCGAAATCCCTTCGCATACAAAATTTTAAAGGGGCATTATGAAACTTATGATACTTGTTTTTTAAAATTATAAACTCTATAAGGTCTTTCTTTAATACGCAAGTACTTTCAACTGTACATTCGTTCATCTTCAGGTATGAAAATTATTTTGTTTTTGGTAAAATTCAGGTACCATCCGTGACGAAAAAATATAACAGTAACACATTTAAAAAAAATATATATTTCGATTCGCATTTCGCCATTTTATATCATTAACTTCAGTAATCTACTTTATGTATGAATGATTCATTGTAATATAAATTGAACGGCACCACATATGTTATATATGTGTGTGTGTGTGTGTATGTTTTGTCTGTGTGTGGTATATTTAGACAGTAAGAATTTAGCCGCACAAGTTTCATTAAATTCTACCAACAAGGTCTCTCTGATTGCCTTTTTATTGTATTTTTCCGATTTTCGAATAATTTGTTGTACATTGGAATCGGAGATATGGATAAACTCACCGGAGTTCATGCCAGTTCCATTGTTTTTCTTCATGTACTTTCGAACAGTCGTCATCTAGAATCATGAGCTGTCCACGTGGTAAGCAAGATTCCGTTGGCTATATTCTGGTATTTTTTGCAAAGCTGAAAGCTTGAAATAGCCCACGGTGACGTCAATCTTTGTTTTGTGAAATCATGACTGTGTGAAGACATATATAAATATTTACTTTATTATTTAAACAATAAAATGAATTATTTATGTAAAAACTTAAATACAATTTTTCCTCGCCCAAGAAAACACTAGAACGCTCAAGAGTTAACAACGACCGTATATGTCTGGAAAACAGGGAGTCAAAATGGCTACAATTGAAAGAAAAAAGAAAAAAAAGGTTATGGAGTGAATGTAAAGTGGGCGCGAACGGACACACGTAAGCACACGCGCATACACTATGAAAAAACACAGCACACACACATACCCTATGAAAAAAAAATTTCCAATGAAAAGTGCATATATAAAAAAAAAATCGTGAAGTATAAGCAATGAATTTCTGAACCCCCCCCCCCTGATCAGAGGGCAGAGTGATAACCGAAGGAATCTATGGAGTCGGGATTCTGAAAGTAACACCAGTCAGCTACGTTACAATATATATATATATATATATATATATATATATATATATATATATATATTGTAACAGTAAAATTGCTAAATCGTGTAATTGCATGTGATAATTGACCATCCCACAGAATGTTTCATATGTACTAAGCCAAAAAAACAAATTAATATGTAATAAACCACAAAACAAATTACAGGCTTTCAGATAAGTCACCATTGACCCCATTTGTCTTAAGAATCACTGGGAAACCCTTTAAGTTATTCAGCTAGAACGAGAACAGGTTAAAATTATTTTGTGTCAGCCCTACTATGTCTTCCCAATTGAGCAGTAGTGAGAGGCAAAAAGATCATTCAGGCTTTCAGTAATGGTACCAACATTTATACTCTGGCTTTCATCTTCAAAGTCCACTCAAGAACCACCAAGAGAATGGTAAGTAGGTTTACATAAGCGGGAACAGTAGTGGGGACTGGATCAGGAGGTCACAACAGGAAGAGGGTTCATCATTTCAACTTAGACCTAAAATGATCAATTAGAAAAGATCCAACTCAATTCATAAGACATTTGGCAAGTGTGGGAGGCGGTTCACCTATGACAGTTCAAAGAGCAAGACTTGAAAAATGAAATCGGATGTGAAACCAGTTAAGCACCTTGTTACTCAAAGACAGAAAGTTAAAAGGTTAAAGAGGGTGAAAATCATCTTGGATTAGTTGAAAAATGATCCTGGAATAATATATATATATATATATATATATATATATATATATATATATATATATATATATATATATATT
>OZ010600.1:79120568-79135568 GCA_963932145.1 Acanthosepion lycidas | reverse complement strand
AATATAGGTATCTTTCTGTTTAACGGTTTTTATGTATTCTTTTCTATTTATCTATATTTTCTTTTTATGTTCATTACTTTTATTTTTACTTTGTAACCTATATACACGTCTCGAGTCATATCTGTTCATTTTTACCTGCCGTATATTTCCGCGTATAAGGCAACCTTTAGACAAGACGAGGTCATAAAATATAGTAAATTTTCATGAATTTTATCCTATACCTGTAGTATAAGACGATTGCTTGTTGATTATATAAAGATGATGTGATTGGAAATGTCGTAACTGTGTTCTTAGAAAGTCAAAATAAACGAAATAACAAAACCGATTCTATATCATGTTTTCCCGACACACGTCCCCTAAAAGGGAAACCATTGTTTTGTTTACGCTTCATCACGTGATCTCTTGCGAATACTGAGTCTTCTTCTTCTTCTTCTATCTAAACAGTTACAAACAGCCTGGTGCACTAATGGCCATTTACTTATACTTCATCGACAATTATAGTACATTCCGCTTTCAACATTTTTTTTTATTCAGTCTGTTCCTACCTTCTGCCTAAGCCAGTTGATTATTGAAAGTTTAGCGAAAGATAAAGGTTGCTCTGATCGGAATCATACCTCGATGTTTACATTTTCTCAGCTGAGTTTGCATGGATACAAGTTGATTTCATTGATAGGTAATTATTCTTCGAATAGGCTTTCTATGAAGAAGTTATGCTAGCAATATATAAGGTAGAAATGGTTTTATTACTTTTATTCTCAGTTTATTTGAATCGTTTCATGTATGTTATTGGTTATCACACCGAGGCCGAGGTTAGCATGCCGACAAACATCGCTCAGAATTTAAGGTTGCTTTTTTAGAATTTTACTATAAAATTTTTAATAGTGACCTTTTTGGGGAAATAAAGTTCGTCTTATACGCCGAAATATATGGTATATCATATTTATTGACTTATTAATACTCTGTCTCTTGATATCAAGCATTATAAATACACAAACTACAAGGCTCCTTAAATACAGATTCCAGATTTAACCTGGTCAACCAATTTGGGGCAAAATAAACTCTTTGTAATTTTAAATCGTACATTTTGTAAAAACAGAAAATAGTTCACTCCCTGGAACAAACAGCCTAGTGTACTAATGTCCATTTATTAGGTTGGTGCAAAAAATAATGTCGTTTTCTCACATGTGTTACTATGTGAGAAAACGACATTATTTTTGCACCAACCTAATACTTCATCAACAATCACAAAATACTACTCATAATAGTATGAATACATACAATAATAGTCCATTCCATTGCTGGGAACGCAATCATAACTCGATGTTTACATTTTCTCAGCTGAGTTTGCATGGATACAAGTTGATTTCATTGATATGGAATTTATTATGAAGTTTATACCAGTAATATATAAGGTAGAAATGGTTTTATTACTTTTATTATCTGTTTATTTGATACTGTGAAGCTTTTCATGTATGTTATTGATTATCACACCGAGGCCGAGGTTAGCATGCCGGCAAACATCATTCAGAGTTTAAGGTTGCTTTTTTAAAATTGTAGTATAAGATGACCCCCAATCTTTAAGGGTGATTTGAGGATTTAAAGGTCGTCTTATACGCGGAAATATACGGTAGGTCTCGAACCTGTCATTCTTCGTTATGCCTACTTTCCTGTTTGTTTCAATAGATCGGCCTCTCTTTCTTTCTATTTAATAAAGTGATTCTCTCGACTGCCAGAAAAGAAATGCGTTTCCCTCATTTACAGCAGGTTTACAGCAATGAGAAAGGTAGCGAAACAGATAGATAGACAGACAGATCAACATCTAGGTGGGAATGGAATTACATATAAACAGACTTTCAAATGGAGAAGGGGGTGAAAATAAAAGGGTGGCTGTAAATGTTTGTAATTTTTTTTTTAATAGTATAACGAAACACCTTTTTTCCTAAAATCTCTCAGCCTAAATAAAGATTGCGGGAGGAAGTTCCTTGAATGTTAAATAAAACGAATAACGGCAGCTTGGGTGGAATTTTTGTTATATATATATATATATATATATATATATATATATATATATATACAGCGAGCAATACATAGATAGATAGATAGATAGATAGATAGATAGATAGATAGATAGATAGATAGATATTTCTCAACCTAAATAAAGACGGCGGGAGGAAGTTCCTTAAATATTAAATAAAACGATGACGACAGCTTGGGGGATTTTTTAATATATATATATATATATATATATATATATATATATATATATATATATATATATATATATATATACCTACATATATAAATATATATATATATATATATATATATATATATATATATATATATATATATATATATTTATATATATATATATATATATATATATATATATATTGCGAGGAATGGACAGATAGATAGATAGATAGATAGATAGATAGATAGATAGATAGATAGATAGGTATGGAAAGTAAGGCAGATCGATCAATAGATATATAGGCAGATAGATAGATAGATAGATAGATAGATAGATTGATAGATAGATAGATAGATAGATAGATAGATAGATAGATATTAATACTGTGATAGATAGATAGATAGATAGATAGATAGATAGATAGATAGATAGATAGATAGATAGATATGGACAGAGAAATATATAGCCTGATGGACACAGAGGCAGATCGATTCGATAAATAGACAGATAGCTATGAACAGAAAGGCAGATTGATCGATCGATCGATCGGTTGGTAGATAGATAGATAGATAGATAGATAGATATGGGCAAATGGAGGTAGATATGTAGATACATAGGACTATTTGAAGAAATATCGCTTAGATAAGTAGGATTTATTTTATCAATAGATTTTTCGAAAAGCTCTCTTAGCCACTCGGTTCCTTTACATTTGTCTTCAGTCATTGAGTCCAATTTGTGAATAGCTTGAAACACGTGACTCAGAAAGGGGCGGAAAATTCGCGCAAATCCCATTGATCACCTCCCTCGACGAAGCCAAGGATCTATCTGTCGTTTTAGAATGCCGCTTCTTAAAAGCAAACGACGGAGAAAAGAAAGTACCCGGAGAAAACGAGAAAAGCAAATGTCGTCAAGGAGAGAGTGTGACAAATATTGAAAGAGAGTAAAAAAAAATATAAAGAGTTGGAGAGGATAAGAAAGAAGGGGGGGGGGTAGAAAGAAAGAGTAGAGTGTAAAATGGAACAGGGGAAGGCGAGAAAAAAAAACAAAGAAAATGCGTTTAGAAAGAAAACAGAAAAAAGAATATGGCTGTGAAAAAGAGGAGGAGGAATTTGTACAAAATATGAGGAAAATAAAAGGGAAATTTGGTAAAAAAAAATGGAAAAAAAGATGAAAAACCATAGAAAAATAAACGTGAAATAAAGAAAAATAGTGTCGTAACGGAATGAGAGAGAGAGAGAGAGAGACAGGATAACAGGAAGAGAGAGAGGGGGAATAAGACAGAAAGAAAGAATAGCAGAGTGAGAGAGAGGAGGAGAGATGTCAAAGAGAAAATCGAGAGAGAGAATAAGAAAGAAAGAATAACTAACAGCGTGGGAATAAAAAAGAAAGAAAGAAAGAAAGAAAGAAAGAAAGAAAGAAAGAAAGAAAGAATAGCGAAGAGAGAATGAATAAAGAAAAAAGGAAGTATAACGGATGGAAAGAAAGAAAGAAAGAAAGAAAGAAAGAAAGAAAGAAAGAAAGAAAGAAAGAAAGAAAGAACCTATCATGCTCATAACGTCTGCTTCAGCGAAATAGAAATAAGGAGAGAGATAGTAAGAAACGGAAGGGAGTAGAAAGAAAGAAAGAAAGAAAGAAAGAAAGAAAGAAAGAAAGAAAGAAAGAAAGGAAGGAAGGAAGATAGAAAGAAAGAAAGAATAGCGAAGAGAGAATGAATAAAGAAAAAAGGAAGTATAACGGATGGAAAGAAAGAAAGAAAGAAAGAAAGAAAGAAAGAAAGAAAGAAAGAAAGAAAGAAAGAACCTATCATGCTCATAACGTCTGCTTCAGCGAAATAGAAATAAGGAGAGAGATAGTAAGAAACGGAAGGGAGTAGAAAGAAAGAAAGGAAGAAAGAAAGAAAGAAAGAAAGAAAGAAAGAAAGAAAGAAAGAAAGAAAGAAAGAAAGAAAGGAAGGAAGGAAGATAGAAAGAAAGAAAGAATAGCGAAGAGAGAATGAATAAAGAAAAAAGGAAGTATAACGGATGGAAAGAAAGAAAGAAAGAAAGAAAGAAAGAAAGAAAGAAAGAAAGAAAGAAAGAACCTATCATGCTCATAACGTCTGCTTCAGCGAAATAGAAATAAGGAGAGAGATAGTAAGAAACGGAAGGGAGTAGAAAGAAAGAAAGAAAGAAAGAAAGAAAGAAAGAAAGATAGAAAGAAAGAAAGAAAGAAAGAAAGAAAGAAAGAAAGGAAGGAAGGAAGATAGAAAGAAAGAAAGAATAGCGAAGAGAGAATGAATAAAGAAAAAAGGAAGTATAACGGATGGAAAGAAAGAAAGAAAGAAAGAAAGAAAGAAAGAAAGAAAGAAAGAAAGAAAGAAAGAACCTATCAATGCTCATAACGTCTGCTTCAGCGAAATAGAAATAAGGAGAGAGATAATAAGAAACGGAAGGGAGTAGAAAGAAAGAAAGAAAGAAAGAAAGAAAGAAAGAAAGAAAGAATATAGATAAATAGATAGATAGATAAGGAACAAAGAAAAAAGAAAGAATAACGGCAATAGGAAGAATAATAAATTTAAAAAATAAGCCGAAACGAAGCGACAGCGAGAGAGAGCGAGAGAGAGAGAGAACAATAAAGGAAAAAGAGATAAAAAAAAAATCAAATGAAAAGTAAAAGAAAGAAAGCGAATAATGAAGGATGGAGAGAGACAAGTGAGGAAATTAATGAAGCAAAAAGGCAGAAAGAAAAACATTATAAAGTAAGCGAAATGAAAAAGAATAAGGAAGGAAATAAGGCATAATGGTAAGAAGAAAGTTATAGAAAACCAACCCCACTTCCCACTAAAAAAAAAAACAAAAAAAAAAACGCTGAAGCAAGTAGAAGAGGGAGAGGGGAAAAGTAACGAGCAAAAAACAAAAGATGATGATGATGATGATGATGATGATGTGAAGAACGACAACAACAACAACAACAACAACAACGGTGAAAAGAGAAAGAATCCAATAGCCTCAAAATCTAACAAGGCAGATGAACAGTCGGTATGCTAAGTGAACTTTTCCGATCGACGAATCCTCAAAGCTTTTAGTTGAACTGATGCGATGGCAGAGAAAGAGAGAGAGTGAGGAAGAGAGAGAGAGAAAGAGAGAGAGAGAGGTGTTGCAATAATATCGGCCTTCACAAACTTGAAGTAATAACAACAGCAGCTAGAGACAAATTATGGCAAACTTTATCCCTTTGTGAACGTACAAAAAATGGCGGAGAGGCTAAAGAGGAAGGGAAAAAATGAACGTACAATTGAAGAATACACTTATGTGTAGAGGAGTACATCAAACTATAGGGAGTAAAATGACGTGAGGGGATTTTGGGGATATGTAGGAGCAGATGGAAATAGATAGATAGATAGATAGATAGATAGATAGATAGATAGATAGATAGATAGATAGATAGATAGATAGATGAACAGCCTTAGCTAGCTAGCTAGCTCGATAGATAGATAGATAGATAGATAGATAGATAGATAGATAGATAGATAGATAGGTGAACAGCCTTAGATAGATAGATAGATAGATAGATAGATAGATAGATAGACATTAGGTTGGTACAAAAATAATGTCGTTTTCTCACAGTAAAATATTATTATTTTTGCACCAACCTAATAGATAGATAGATGAACACCCTTAGCTAGCTAGCTAGCTAGCTAGCTAGCTAGATAGATAGATAGATAGATAGATAGATAGATAGATGAACAGCATTAGATAGATAGATAGATAGATAGATAGATAGATAGATAGATAGATAGATAGATAGATAGATAGGTGAGCAGCATTCGATAGATAGATAGATAGATAGATAGATAGATAGATAGATAGATGAACAGCATTA
Source organism: Acanthosepion lycidas (assembly GCA_963932145.1). Taxonomy (NCBI): domain Eukaryota; kingdom Metazoa; phylum Mollusca; class Cephalopoda; order Sepiida; family Sepiidae; genus Acanthosepion; species Acanthosepion lycidas. Next base: position 79,129,513 of record OZ010600.1, on the reverse strand, counting down.
GATAGATAGATAGATAGATAGATAGATTGATAGATAGATAGATAGATAGATAGATAGATAGATAGATAGATAGGTGAGCAGCATTAGATAGATAGATAGATAGATAGATAGATAGATAGATAGATGAACAGCATTAGATAGATAGATAGATAGATAGATAGATAGATAGATAGATAGATAGATAGATAGATAGATAGATAGATTAACAGCCTTAGATAGATGGATGAACAGACATTGTCAAATGAACTGACTTCGACTGACGAACACATATAGATATATGGACAGATCTCGCTCGACCGTGAAGGTGTATAAATGGTACAAATGTATTAAGTACAGGGATAATCTTTCCGGTTGGAAAGGCTTGTCTGCATAAAAAAAGCATTTGCATTTGAATTCCTACCTCTTACCGGGATTCGAACAGTAACGCAGCCTAGAAGCAAAGGTGCGATTATCTGAGCCTTTAAGATTAATCGAAAGACTTAAAGACATTTGGACAGCCACAGAAGTCTAAAAAAAGAGAATCAGGTGCATAGAACGATAGATATACAAAGCCAAGTTAATCAACAGACTCACTGGAAGAAATAACTAAGAATAGAACGTGAGTTGTGGACCGGTTCAAATGGAGAGCCTTATTGCAGTTTTGCAGTTTCGATCTGCACTGGGTAAATATAATTTGATAATTTGATAATGGGAATCTTTTCATGTATGTTATTGGTTATCACACCGAGGCCGAGGTTAGCATGCCAGCAAACATCATTCAGAGTTTAAGGTTGCTTTTTTAAAATTGTAGTATAAGATGACCCCCAATCTTTAAGGGTGATTTGAGGATTTAAAGGTCGTCTTATACGCGGAAATATACGGTAGGTCTCGAACCTGTCATTCTTCGTTATGCCTATTTTCGTGTTTGTTTCAATAGATCGGCCTCTCTTTCTTTCTATTTAATAAAGTGATTCTCTCGACTGCCAGAAAAGAAATGCGTTTCCCTCATTTACAACAGGTTTACAGCAATGAGAAAGGTAGCGAAACAGATAGATAGACAGACAGATCAACGTCTAGGTGGGAATGGAATTACATATAAACAGACTTTCAAATGGAGGAGGGGGTGAAAATAAAAGGGTGGCTGTAAATTTTTGTAATTTTTTTTTTAATAGTATAACGAAACACCTTTTTTCCTAAAATCTCTCAGCCTAAATAAAGATTGCGGGAGGAAGTTCCTTGAATGTTAAATAAAACGAATAACGGCAGCTTGGGTGGAATTTTTGTTATATATATATATATATATATATATATATATATATATATATATATATATATATATATATATATATATATATATAGCGAGGAATGGACAGATAGATAGATTGCAGTTTCGATCTGCACTGGGTAAATATAATTTATAACCGTCTATCGTTCTATTGGTCTGGTGCAAAAATAATGACGTAGTAATGTCATTTTTTAACGTCAAAAAACGACTTTATTACGTCATTATTTTTGCTCCAACCTAATATCTTTCTATCTATATAGGAGATACGGTGGAGTAATGGATAGCGGCTCGGGTTGCGAAAAAGGAGAACCGAGTTCGAATTCCAGTGGGATCCATTACATTCACTTACGCTCTATTTTCATAACTTGGGTAAGATGTGAAACCTATTCTTCTCACCCACCCACCCCCAGCTGAGGGTGGGGAGAGAAGAATAGGTTTCATTACAGGTTCTATAGCCTTGGATGGCAACTGGTCTACCGTAGAAAGAAATGGCAACCTGCTGCGGGGAAAAACTCTGCCTCGTCAGTCATGCATCGAAAGATACATGATCACCTCAGCGTGTCCCACGCATGTCACATAACTGACTGACCCTTGGGAAAGGTATGAATCCTTTCTTCTCCCTCCAGCTATGGGTAAATAGCAGGACAGACCGAATTCTATAGCCTTGGGTGGTAACTGGTCTACCGTAGAAAGAAATGACAACCTACTGCGGGGAAAAAAATCTGCCTCGTCAGTCATGTATCGAAAGACTGACTGATCATACTAAGCTTAAGTAAGAAGACAGATATATGTGCAAATGGATAGACATGAATTGACAGCTTGCTACAGGAATAGACACGAATTGATAGAGGATTAATATGACAGAATGTGAAATATATTTATTTCCGCTCATTTACAAGGTCAGAAATGGGGAAAAGAACGGCCTTCTTCTGTCTTCACATTAAACTTAGCTAGCTACACTGACCCATACATACTGTAATGACAAAAGTACTCCGGTGAAGGCTTTAATAAAGCTTTATTCAACTGAGAATACAAGGTTCGCGTATATTGTCTTTTTATAGTCCCAGTAAACAGAAATAGCTCTCTCAAAGAGGAGAGTAACAAAACAAGGGGCGACCTCTTTTGCTTATTCATAACACATACCACAATATTACTAACACCAAAACAACGCATTCTTACTTATATTTCTTACTACAGCCACCATAATACCTCATTGTCTCTATGAAAGTCTTAACTTGTCCCCATATCTACAATTCATTGTTGGGGGAGGAAGAGAAATAAAATAACAATTTTAAAATCTAAACCCCAATGAATATTTACAAAAATGAATAAAAAATGTTTACAAGAAACTGAACAAAATAATATTAGTAATAACCACCCCCACCAATCATTAGATGTGGCAAAATCATCAGTTAACTGGATGAGTCAATGCCGGACTTTAATAATAACATTCATCCCAACCACTCAAACACATACTCATTCAAACACAACAAATACGAAAATCACACCCGAAACGAAAGGCGACCCGCATCTACCAGAGAACTGACATCCCTGACTATCTAACGAAGGAGGGGATGGGGAATTAAACTGAAGAAAAATTGGAACAGAAAGTTAAATATATGAATAGTGTCTGATAGATTGAAGCCTAGAAAGCGTTATATATATATATATATATATATATATATATATATATATATATATATATATATATATATATGAATAGTGGAAAAAGTTGTGCTAAATGTGTTACGTTGATGCGACTACACATGTGCACGAATGAGGAATGCAGGAAATTTTACATTTTTTCTTTAATTTTACATTTTTTTTTTTGTTTTTAGTTAACGAGACTGGCCACAATTTTGACATAAAAATTTCTACTCTGATCAAAGGAGGAAATAATTCACTAAGACTAAAATGTTTAGAAAGTGACTTGATCGCAAGGTCACCCACAGTAAATTTGCGTGCTGTCTCTTAAAAACATGTCAACATTCCTGGCAGATCTATTATTATCACAGTATGGGATAGCTAATAACAAAAGTGATGGAAAGAACAAGAATTTGAATGACATCGGCTAGATTATAAACCAAAAGAAAATTATAAAACCAGATTTTTTTTTAGTTTTGAAATTTAAAATTCCCAGCATCCCTCGTTCGTGCACATGTATAATGTTGTGACGTCGGGGCTGGCAAGATACAACACTTAATTCGACAGAGTCAGTCGTGATAATAGTATTCAATACTCAGCTTGACGAGTCACGGGAATAGCATTATCCTCTTTCTCCTAGCCTTGATTTTCGTTTTTAGATCCACCTCACATCGGGGGTAGTTTCCTATGGAGCCCTCCCCTGGTTAGGATAGACCCTTTTTTGTGTAACTAGTTAATGAGGGTAAATGTCGTTCCCGGCCTGTTCCCGGCTCCTTCTTTGGTTATGGTCCATGTCGAGATTCCCAACCTCCCCAGTTTGATTTTAGCCCCTTTTTTTCATCTCGACTGGGTCAGCTTTTTGTTGTAATGAAATGTCCCACACTCCCTATCGCCTATGTGGACTGACTATATCAGTAGCTATATATAGTGAGCACAGGAGATATACCTGGGGGCTTGCTTCGGGAATTACTAGCCTGCCACCCGATTCCCTGTCTTTCAGTAGTGTATTCTCTTTTACAGTAAACCTCCCTTTCTTTCATCTAAGCGCGTGTTACTCTTCCTTCATTCGAGTACCACCTTTGTCTGTTTGTAACCTTTGTTAAGGATACAACACTTTTTTCCCCTCCATGGCCGTATTTATTTTATCCTTTCCCTTATCGAGAGAGCCTCTTGATTTTGTCTAAAGACTGAATACAGAAGCTTCTTTTAAATCTTTTCAGGTTTTTACTGGTTCAGACAATTTTAGTTATCTTATTTTGTTTTTAATATTTTTAGGTTTTTTTTGTGGGGGGTATCCGTCCTTTCATCGCGTATTATTTACAGATTTTTATATATAGATTTTTATGCTCATTAAAATTTTATGTCATGGGGATGTGTTTTTGTAGGGCCTCTGAGAGTATGCGGTATTATGGTATATGGGAGATTGAATGATGATGGATGAATTCTTTTGGAGGCTGTGAAATTTGTAACGAGAGAATGGGCCCTGAATCGGATTAAATAGGGATAAGATAGTAAATGACGACCAGCCTCAACCTTTCCCCCTTTTAGGCCTTGTGCCAAAATTGTATTTTATTTACAATAATTACGCAACACTGCTTATCATGAATGGCTCAGTCTATTAATGATAGTAAATAAGGTAACTGACTCTTACCCAACATGTAGTCGCACTAACTTAACAAATTTAGTCCATGATATCCTAAAGAGCGAAACGCGTCACGCAACAAAAAAAAATCCACTTTGTTATATATTTTTCCATCAATTTTTTCTTGATATATAAAAATTTATATATCGTTGACGCATATCTGATTAGAAAGTGATAGATAAATAGATATGAATAACAAGATTTATACATTGTTGTGGGGGCGTGCTTCTCGGCAGAATAAGTGCAGTGAGAAACAAAATTTACACGTGTAAATAACGGGTCGTCATTGTCAGTAGAGGCGAAATGAAATAAATATAATTTAAACGAGTCGATATGTTCATCTGGCTTTATATAACTATTAACAGATTAACAAAGATAAAATAGGCGTGAAAATAGGGTTGGAAAGAAAGCCATTAAAATTTAGCAATTAGAAATCGTGTGTTTAGTCACTAGGTAGAAAGCTATGTCCATGCCGAGAACAATGTCCCGTGCTGGTGTTGCCATTACAGCATGCTCGGAGGAAAGCAGAAAAAAACGAGGAAGAATCAAGGAGTTAGCGGTTTCACATCGCTACCTAACGTCGTCTTGGCAAACCAAGTGAAAGTGAGGTAATCTAAAATCACGATTATGAGTCTTGTATCCCATTAATGTCACCACATGTATTGCAGTAGCAGCGACGTGTCCTATATAAGATAACCTGACGTAGCCCCAAGGTCTCCAGGCTGGTTTGAATTCAGAATTTTTATTCTCCTGGACTAGTCGCCAACCAAGGCTATAGGATATATTTTGTTCTGCTATTTACTCTTCATACCTTTCCCAAAAGAATAACATCTGCAGTATAAATAGAAATTATTAATATTTCACCTTTCTTGGCAGATCTTTCGTACAATATGGGATATTTCATAATAGAGACGGTAAAAAGAACAAAAACAAGTAAGTTGAAATTGGCTAGGGTACATCGATCTTTTTAAAAAATAAATTTAAATTTTAAAATTTCAGTATTTCCATTTTCAACGTTTTCTGTATGAAAAGCCTTTAGAAATGTTCTCGTTCTTATATAATTCTTATTAATATTCTACGCAAGGGGAAAACGTTGTTACAAAGGCTAGATGGACCAATCAGAACACAAGTACAGGAAAATTCAAAAAGCTGGATAACGAAGTCATGTTATAATATCTATTCAGATGTTTAGTATTAATGCGTAGAATATTAATTAATTTGAAACTTTTAAAACCATTTATTTTACATTCAACGTCATCACTTGATAAGACACCGAAGGTGTTGAAACAAAATGGCTATTTTTGTAGTGATTTTATAACATATTTATGTTATAAATTTTTTTTCTTTAAAAATAAATAATTATATCTGCTCTACTTTGTATTGAGCACTCTTTTAAGAATAGTAATTGTTGGTTATTGGAATTCATTCCATATACACCAATCATATACTTGGATATATATATATATATATATATATATATATATATATATATATATATATATATATATATAGATATAGATATATAGATATATATATATATATATGATATTCTCCCATACTGTCGATATTTTTTTTAAATACTAAACAGATAAAAAAAAATGATATTCCTGCCCGAGAAAAAAGTTATTCCACGATGTAGATCTGGACGTTGGGATCATCCAAACACTTTTTTCCCTCAAATTATATATCTGATTTTTAGGAGTAAACTATTAAAGATCTGGAGGAATTAACTTAGCTAAAAAAAGTAGGAATATTATATCAAGGTTGAAAACGGCTCATTTACAGCAGGTGATAAAATATATAGGCAACAATTAAATCGACAAATTACATCATAAATATATATCTTTTACAATAAAGATATATATATATATATATATATATATATATATATATATATATATCAGGTGAAAATTTAGGATTTAAGAAACAGAAAATATTATTTTATATATAGTTCTCAATATTAAAATAATAAAAAAATAAACCACTGATATTATATAAAAAAATCACTTTAACTTTAAAGGGGTTCCTTTAAGAATGGATTACCAAGAAACTTTGATGTTGGGACAAGCAACAAAAAATTGATATTTGAAGTTAGTTTAGGTTATCTTTTTTATATGACATATATATATTTTTGTTGTGCAAAACTTAATAATAGCAAGGAATAAGCGTGATTTAAAAGGCATATGAGTGTAATTTTAATTGCTAAGTACAACCGGGTTTGTCCCAGTCTTCGCAAGTTTAATCCTGGGAAATAAAACAATAGACGTGCAAATTAATTAAAGATGACTAATGAAGGGTGAGAGAAAAAATTTTTTCAAGGAAAACTAAAGACCAATAATATTTAGACCCAGCAAACAATCCTTCTGTTTACAGAGGGGAGGCTTGCGGGATCTGATATATAAGGACTCCAGAACCTTGAGATGATATAAAGAGTGGGACCTTGATAGAAGAGAATAACGGTCCACAATAAAGTAAGTAATACAAATCCTGCTATATATTAGGTTGGTGCAAAAATAATGACGTAATAATGTCGTTTTTTGACGTTAAAAAATACGTCAAAAAACGACATTATTACGTCATTATTTTTGCACCAACCTAACATATATTAGTTATATCTGAAATTATATATATATATATATATATATATATATATATGAGCATCTTCTATTTATCTACCTATTTATTTGAATTTGTTCATATCTATCTCAGTCTGGTCATATCTATCTATCTATTTATCTATCTATTGTCTGTTTGAATATCTTAGTTTGTTCATATCTATCTATATCCATCTCTGCCCCTCCCCTCACTCTCTGTCTCTCTGTCTCTCTGTCTCTCTCTCTCTCTCTCTCTCTCTATATATATATATATATATATATATATATATATATGAGATCGATAAGGACAGTCTGAGAAGGATATGGACTAATTTAGGTAAATAGGTAGATAAATAGATAGGCCTGACGATGTTTATATATATATATATATATATATATATATATATATATATAAGGATCTTCATGCCTATCTATTTATATACCTATTTATCTAAATTTGTCCATATCCTTCTCAGTCTGTCCATATCTATCTCAGTCTGGTCTTATTTATCTAGCTCCCTATCTATCTATCTAGCTGTCTAAGTCTGCTCATATCTATCTATCTATCTATATCTCTATCTATCTAATTTTTTCCTATCTCTATCTGTTCATATCTATGTATCTCTCTCAGTCAGTTCATATCCATCTAGCTCGCTATCTAGCTAAGTCTGTTCATATCTATCAATCTATCTATTCAGATATAACTAATATATATATATATATATATCTAAAATGCCAATATGAATAAAATCAAAAATGGATACTGCCAAGGCAAATGTAAGGATTTTTACAACAGGTACACAGAAGAAAAATGTTTGTTTTTTTTAATTTTTTTAGATTTAAAAATGCTTGCAAAATACAGCATGCTAACTGAAAGTCAAGGTAAATTATGGCGAATGATAAGTGATGTAATTTAATGGCTAATAATCGAAAGTGACTAAATGTGGTTGTTTTAATACATATATATATATATATATATATATATATATATATATATATATATAGTATCTAGTATATATAAATAAAATGGAAAATTACCTCATATGGGGAGGTAATTTGGTATTTTAGTATTTACTAATTATTTGGTGTGTAATAATAAATACCTTGAGTACTTTTTTGTGGAACAGTTTTAATATTTTATATTACTAGAAACCACTTAGGTTATATACTAACGGATTTATTACCTTTACTACATATATATATATATATATATATATATATATATATATATATATATATATATATATATATAAATAAGTGGACACTGAAGCCAACACCCAGTGAGTACAGCCTGTTTCCTGCTTACGCGCAATCGTCGTCAGTGGGTGTTGTCTTAGCATACCATAAAATTATATCTTCATCATATATATATATATATATATATATATATATATATATATATATATATATATATATATTCTAAGGTAATGGATTTTGTTTATCAATCTCATCGATCTTTATCACTTCATCTCGATTTTAGTTATTTTCTCATCAATTTGATGTGGCTACCCTCTGTCTTTTTTACAAATATTCTCATGGCAATTGTTCTAATGAGCTTTCCTCCTTGCTGGTACGACAGCATGAATTTAAGCAAGCTACTTGATTGGAAATTAGGTCTCACCATTTTATGGCTGAACTAGCTAGATGCAAATCTATGTTTTATTCTAATCGTTTCTTTTCTCACAATTTTCGCCTGGAGAACTCCCTTCTATTGTTTTGGGGTTGTTGTTTTTTTTGTTTTCGTTTGTGTGTGTGTGTGTGTTTGTTTGTTTGTTTTGTTCTTGTTGTTTTTTTGTTTTGT
>OZ010600.1:79078068-79115568 GCA_963932145.1 Acanthosepion lycidas | reverse complement strand
AAGAAGAAGAAGGAAACATTGATCAAAGATAACTCATAAAATAAATTATTACCATGGTGTATTTTTAAGAATTCCTTATTCATTATTACTATTATATTGATCTGTTTTTACATTGAGCTCTCTTTGGATTCATATCCACCTTGGAATTATCCCTACGAAACATTATTGTATACATATATATATATATATATATATATATATATATATATATATATATATATATATATATATATTAAAGACATTTTTATGTTTAACGTTCTTTTTATAGATACAAGTATTTAAGTACTTGTATCTATAAAAAGAACGTTAAACACAAAAATGTCTTTAATAAATAAATTGTCGGACTTTGTCCATTTCTTAATATATATATATATATATATATAATACTAATAATCTTATAAATATAAGCAGCTATACTCGTCCGGCAAAACCTTAGGTGTTTACGCTTGTAAATGAACAAACTAATACCCAAGGGGAAAAAAAGGGGAAAAAAAGAAAAAACTAAGAACATGTGCTTCCGGCGAAAAAAAAAATATATATATATATATATATATATATATATATATATATATATATATATGTGTGTGTGTGTGTGTGTGTGTATAACTTTAAGAAAACTACACTAAATCCTACAGAGAGTAGTGAAAGAAAGTGAAAAAAAAGGACTATCAATTGTAAGAAGACAGAATGTATGTTTGTCAGCAAAAGAAAAGATGCTGACAATACCATGGACAGCGCATGTGTGTAATGAGGAAGTTTTAGAGAAAATGAAAAGAAAAAAGACACAATCTCGGAAAAAACACTTGAAATGTCTAGGGATCATAATGAGAAGGTCGGCTTGGAAATTCTAACACTCACAGGGCATGTCGAAAGCAAGAGGGAGAGAGGAAAGCAATGACTAACCCACTTAAAGAACTTATGTGAATGGTTGACAGAACAGGGTTTGAAACAGATAGCTAAAAGAGAAAAAGGACAGGAAATTTTGTACAGTCATAACTGCCAACGTCCTAAAGCGACATGGCACATAGATATAGATAGAATTTTAAGTCTCAGATGTTTGAGACCATGATTTGATAGCACACTCCTTAAATCCCGACCTTGAGTTCTTCCCCTTCCCGGTTTGTTTCTCGTTTGATGATGAACCACTTTCTGTAAATTGGGTCATTAAAAACAATGACGTTTGTCCGTAAGGGCAAAAAGCGTTTCGAGTGTATCACACCTGCGATCGATGACTAACAAAAAAAAAACCTGACATTCCCATCTGGACAAGAAGCACTTAATAAAATAAAATAATAAGGGTGATGAAAATCGATTAAGGCAATATCCTGACAATGTCGGGTTGTGGAAGGGGAGAAGAACGAATAATATTAACACCAACAACAAAAGGAGATTTAAAAATAAAAAGAAGCCGTGAAAAAACTTACAGAATGAGTTTCATGTGGATAGACAAGTTGACGCGCTTCAGTCAGTCATTAATTGTATTCCTGTTTTTTTATATATCATGTCTCTCCACGACGTCCCCGATCATGGCTATCAACAACTTCCTGTTTTTGTTGCTCCAAGTAAATCTGAAGTTTGTTTATTTCGTCAGATTTTAGAAAACAGGTTCTAAAAAGGAAGTGTTTTTCGATGCACTTCTGTAAGGTAACGCTTTTACGAAGCATTTCTATAACGAAGCGGTTTGACCAAGGATTTCTATAACGAAATGATTTTTTTAATGTATTTCTATAACGAAGCGTTTTTTCAATGCATTTATATAACGAAACGCTTTCTCAATGCATTGCTATAACGAAACGCTTTTTCAGTACATTTCTATAAGGAAGCGCTTTTTCAATGTATTTATATAACGAAACGCTATTTCAATGCATTTCTATAAGGAAGAGCTTTTTCAATGCATTTATATAACGAAACGCCATTTCAAAGCATTGCTATAACGAAACGCTTTTTCAGTACATTTCTATAAGGAAGCGCTTTTTCAATGCATTTATATAACGAAACGCTATTTCAATGCATTTCTATAAGGAAGAGCTTTTTCAATGCATTTATATAACGAAACGCCATTTCAAAGCATTTCCCTAAGGAAACGCTTTTTCAATGCATTTATATAACGAAACGCTTTTTCAATGCATTTATATAACGAAACACTTTCTCAATGCATTTCTATAAGGAAGCGCTTTTTCAATGCATTTATATAGCGAAACGCTTTTTCAATGCATTTCTATAACGAAACGCTTTTTCAATGCATTTCTATAAGGAAGCGCTTTTTCAATGCATTTCTACAAGGAAACGCTTTTTCAATGCATTTCTATAAGGAAACGCTTTTTTCAATGCATTTATATAACGAAACGCTTTTTTCAATGCATTTCTATAAGGAATCGCTTTTTCAATGCATTTCTATAACGAAACGCTTTTTTCAATGCATTTCTATAAGGAAACGCCTTTTCAATGCATTTATATAACGAAACGCTTTTTCAATGCATTTCTATAACGAAACGCTTTTTCAATGCATTTCTATAAGGAAGCGCTTTTTCAATGCATTTCTATAAAGAAATGCTTTTCGATGCATTCCTGTAAAGCATTGCTTTTCAATCTATTTTTCCATAACGAAGCGCTTTTCCGATACATTTCTATAACGAAGAGCTTTCGATGCATTTCTATAAGGAAGTGTTTTTTGTTGCATTTCTACATTGAAGTGTTTTTTCGATGCATTTCTATAACGAAATACTTTTCGATTCATCTCTATAATATAGTTGTAAGCATTTCCAATACATTACACTTCCAACGGTATATCGGTACTTCTTCTTGCTTTAATTTCATAATCCATACAATTGTTTATTCCTGGCTTACGGAGATATCATGATGAAATGTCGGTTCTCCTACGCCCACCGAAGTTAAGCAACGTCGAGACCGATCACTACCTGGATCAGTAGACGCTTTGAAATACCAGGGGCTGTAAACTTGGACGTGCGATTGGTGTAATAGATAACAGCTCGAAATTGAAAATAGGAGAGCAGAGTTAAATTCTTGGCAAATATTCTTGGGAAGTATATATATCCACCTCTCCCAACCCCCAGCTTGGAGCGAAATAATAGTAGTTGGATTAGTAAAATCATTATAGCCCCAAAATGATTAAAATTTATTTTCTGACTTTAAATAACCTGACAAGGGTTGATAAGCCGTAAAAAAACAAATCCGTCAATCCCAATATTCAATCCCAAACGAAAATTATTGCTATTCACCAAATTGCAGATTTCGTTGTTTAATCATTAGTTATTTCCCTTTCCACTAAAAATATTTGTTAACGCAGAAAATAACTATATCAGAGCTGACCTGACATGTGAGAAATAGCAAGGTAGACCTGAGTTTCTAGCCTTGGAAGGTAACTAGTCTATGAGAAATATTACAATGAGGTGTGGAGAAGGCAACAAGAAACCACTTCAGTATTTCCAAATTCCCAGATAATAAAGGGTATGAAGTCGTGTAAAGTCAGTGGTCGGACAGAAGAAAATCTCAAAATTTGCAATTCCCAGATAATAAAGGATGGGAAGCTGTGGAGAGCCATGATCGCTAAATTCTGAAGAGGAATGACACTAAAAAATGAGAATGGTATGAAGTAGTGGTAAAGTCAGTGATCGGACAGAAGAAAATCCCAAAATTTGGTTCAAATGCAATCAGGGCTCACGTACAAGTGTTATTTTTCTTCAATATACCGTGTTCCTTCGAGACGTAGGCGATGACGGCTCTCCACAACTTCAGATTTTTTGTAGCTCCTATCAAGAATTGTCTTTTTGTTATCTTTCTTAATCCTTGTCCTGCCATCTATTTACACAAGCTTGTTAGGTTACTAAATGTTTCCCGCTGCTTCTCTTGCCTCCAGTACGACCAGTGAGTGCCACATTTTCCAAGCTATCCTTCCTCACAATAGCAGCTGTCGCTTTCATATTCTAAGTATAAGTTGGCTTTTGTTTGCAACATCCTTATTACTCACATGCTCCATCAATGACATTCTCAGAATCAATCTATAGAAAGATGCACATTTCTGTTGCCTCAAAGCTCTTCGACGTCATTGAGAAAATTTCCAGTATTCACGGCCACATATGAAGCATTTCATTCTTTTTCATTCCATACGATCAAATTTTTCCTAGATCATTGTATATACCTACATATATATACCTAAGTATATATATATAGCTAAGTATATATATATTTATTTATTATAATTTTATCATATAGACAAAACCATTTTACTTACTACAAAGATGCAACATCGTTTCAGTGCATTCAACTGCACTTCAACAAGTGAGAATCGAAAATGGTTATGAAAAATCATGCTTGTAGGCAAGCCGTATTGTTCATAACCATTTTCGATTCTCACGGGTCGAAATGCAGTTGAAATGCACTGAAACCAAGTTGCATCTTTGTAGTGAGTAAAATGGTTTTGTCTATATAATAAAATTATACTAAATAAATAATTATCGCTCTACTATCGGTATCGAGCCCCCTTTTGGAATAATGCTGTGAACGTTGGAATTTATATATTACTTTCGTTCTCATCGGATCGGATCGGATATATATATATATATATATATATATATATATATATATATATATATATATATATGCTTAGTTGTATTGATATGAGTCTGTGACCCTGCGTTTCACGGCTTTGCAATAGCCAGACAAGGTTTATCTGAGGATCTCAAAAGCGAGAAACCCAAGGTCACAAACTCATACCAATACAACAAAGTATGTTAGGTCCATCATTGATATTGAGTGCTTTCCAATAAGTACCGCGCATATATAATATATAAATAATACATATATAAATTACACACACACACACACATATATATATATATTTTATATATACATGCATATTACACACTGACACACACACACACACACATATATATATATATATATATATATATATATATATATATATATATAGCATAATGAGAAGCCACGTATACTTTCTTAATATGTATGTATAGAAAAAGTTGCAAACTAAAAACATAATAATGTTCTTTTATGAAAGTATTTATTTATTTATATATATTTATATATATAAATAAATAAATACTTTCATAAAAAACATTATTATTTTTTTAATTTGCAACTTTATATATATATATATATAAAGAAATATAGTCTTAAGGTGTGCTATATTTATGGAATAAAGTGCTCAATATCAGAGATAGAGCGTGTGTAAATATAAAAGTGAACATAGAAGTCAACACTTAGAGGCGACAGTCTATTTCATGCTATATGCAATCGTCAGGCCACGATTGCATATAGCATGAAACAGACTGTCGCCTCTAAGTGTTGACTTCTATGTTCACTTTTATATATATATATATATATATATATATATATATATATATATATATATATATCCAGGTAAGATGAGACCACATAAATTATAATTCCACTGATCGCAAGATTTTACTTAAAAGAATACTCAATATAGTGTACGTTGTAATTTCCTATAATATATATATATATATATATATATATATATATATATATAGTTTATGCAAAATTAGGTAATCCGCATGGGTAGATCCAAGGAGGATGATATCCAGAGAGCTCAATGTAAAATTCAGAGCAGATATGTTTGAATAAAAACAGACCACTTTAAGGTTCCATGTAATAAATTATTTCACCATAACCCCTTTAACAGGGCTCTGGATCATCAGACTTTACTTCCAAAGGTTGAAATGAAAATATTATATTTATTTATATTTATTCAAACATATATATATATATATATATATATATATATATATATATATATATATAGGAGATTAAAACAAAAACATGTTAAAAAATCGCTACAAAATAGCTTTCATATTTCGGTACTAAGCTGTGCCTAATCAGGCGATGGCAAATAACTGTTGAATAAATAATTATTTTCAAATTTCAAAAGCAGAATGCTGCAGACTATGGAATTATACTTCATTTGTTCTTAACTCATACCTTCATATATATATATATATATATATATATATATATATATATATATATATATATATTAAGCGTTTCACCCCAAGCAAGGTGGGAAGCCACAAGCACGCAAGGGGTTACAGACAGTTGGGGTGAGAGCAAATAGGAGTGATAGAGGAAAGGATGAAGAGAAGTATAGGGGATAGATCAAGGCATCTGGAGACGTTGATTGACATTACATTTGAATAGTTGGAGATTATAGCTATCAGGGAAACAGGAAAAGGGGAGGGTGTTCCACAGGCGAGAGGTGCGAGACATGAAGCTATCGGAGTAGAAGAGACAGCTACATTTAACAGTTTCGAAAGTGAAAGGGCGAGAGCGAGATGCCAGCCTAGTAGAACGCTTAAGTTCATGAAGTCTGAGAACCAGCGATAGCAGCTCATCGGAGCAGTTACCGTGAAAGTATTTGTAAAAAGACACAGGGAGGCAACGGCACGTCTGTGAGAGAGAGTGACTGCAGACGAGATGCCAGATCAGCGCCAATTACATTGCTTATCTGTCTCTGGATTTTATCAAGGACCTTGAGACAAACGGAAAGTGCTCCAGACCACATATCGTATGAAAATATATACATATATATGCCAATATATATATATAACAATATATGAAGAAATATAGTTTTAAGGTGTGCTATATTTATGCGATAAAGTGCTCAATATCAGCAATAATAAAGATTTTGAAGAAAAAACAGATTTGACATAGATATAAAAACTAACCTCAACGAAGTACATTTTTTTAGATGTTATCTTCAAGCTAAGAAAAGACACATATAAACCATACAGACAAACCCAATGATAAACCACTGTACATACACACATCTTCCAATCACCCACTTTCAATAATCAAGCAGATACCAAAATCGATTAACCGCAGGCTTTCCGACAATTCTTGCAATGAAACCATATTTAACGAAGCTAAGAAAGACTGCGAAACAGCCCTAAAAGATAGTGGATTCCTAGCAACATTCGCATACTCACCACAGAGCACAAAAAAGATCAACAGGAAAAGAAATATCATGTTTCAACACACCTTACAGCAAAAACGTAAAGACAAACGTAGGTAAAATATTCTTCAAACACATAAACAAAAACTTCCTGAAATCAAGCACTCTACACAAAATATTAAATAAAAACACTGTGAAAATCAGCTACAGTTGCATCGAGAACATGGCACAAATAATAAAAAAAACACAACAGGAAAACTATCAACAAACCACCCGAACAAATTAAACCCACGTGTAACTTTAGAAGAAAGAATGAATGTCCATTAAACGGTAATTGCTTGCAAAATAACGTAATATACCAAGCCACGGTAAAATCACCAGATAATGAGGAAAAATTATTCATAGGAGTAACTGAAGGAGCCTGGAAATAAAGAAACTATACAAACAAATGTGAAACATCCCATTTTCACTGAAATTCTATTTTTTCTTTATGTGAAAAATACCATTTTTACTGAAATTCTATTTATTTTCTTTATGTGAAAGATACCATTTTTACTGAAATTCTATTTATTTTTTTTCCTTTATTTCAAAGATACCATTTTTACTGAAATTCTAACTTTTTTCTTTATGTGAAAGATACCATTTTTACAGAAATTCTTTTTTTTCTTTACGTGAAAGATAGCATTTTTACTGAAATTTTCTTTTTTTTCCTTTATTTCAAAGATATCATTTTTTTTCTGAAATTCTAACTTTTTTTTTTATGTGAAAGATACCAATTTTACTGAAATTCTCTTTTTTTTTCCTTTATTTCAAAGATACCATTTTTACTGAAATTCTAACTTTTCTCCTCATGTGAAAGATACCATTTTTACTGAAATTCTTATAACCTGTCATTATTGCCAGATTGAAATTCGCTGACAATTGTTCCCCTCGGGAGGCTTGGATGCAACCCAGGAATTCAAATAACGAAACATTCCCGGTTAAAAACGTTCCTGCACTTAGCGATGTAAATTCTCTTCCTTCTGCTTGTAATTCTCAGGAGAAAGCCGGAAACATTTGATGGCTGGAGAACTGGTAGATACCAATGATAGTGTTTCTCATACTCGACAGAGACATATTGGAATTTCCGGCAACCAAGTGCAAGCGTGAATCAAGGAAGGCCGGAAAAAGAGGAAGATATTTGTGAATTGTTTATGGTGCCTCTGAATATATTCCGTCCTCGACCAGCGCGAGAAAATGGGCACTACTCAAATGTCAACGTTCGGCTCCCATCTGCGACCACACGCAGATCATATCAAATTCTTAATCTATCATTACTAGCTGCAAGAAATGAACCGAGTCTCCATTAGTCTCTTACAGATCGTATACAAAAAGAAACAATGTTCATTTTTTCATTAGCTATTTATTTATTTATTCTTTTTATTTTTTATTTTTTCCCCCATCTAATTTTCTTTATTTTTCTTCTTTCTTTTTTTTCTTAGCTATCATTTCTTTCTTCTTCTTGGTTATTTTTTCTTTCTTTTTTTTTCTTGGTTATTTTTTCTTTCTTTTTTTTTTTCTTGATAGTTTTTTCTTTCTTCTTCTTGGTTATTTTTTCTTCCTTTTTTTTTCTTGGTTATTTTATCTTTCTTTTTCTTGGTTGTTTTTCTTTCTATCTTTCTTTGTCTTGCTCATTTTTTCGTTATTTCTTCTTTTTTTTTCTTGGTAATTTTTTCTTTCTTTCTTTTTCTTGGTTATTTTTTGTTCTTTTTATTGTCTATTTTCTTTCTTTTTATTGCTTAATTTTCTTTCTTTTCTTGGTTATTTCGTTCTTTCTATTTCTTGGTTATTTTTTCTTTCTTTTTTTTCCTGGTTATTTCTTTCTTTCTTTGTCGTGGTTATCTCTTTTTCTTGGGAATTTTTTCTTTTTTTATATGTTTCCTTTTGTTGGCTATTTTTCTTTCTTTTTGATCTTGTTTATTTGTTCTTTGTTTTTCTTGGTTATTTTTTCTTTTCTTCTTTTTCTTCTTTATTCTTTCTTTCTTTTTCTTGGTTAATTTTCTGTCTTTTGTGGGGGGTATTTTGTTTGTTTATTTCTTTTTCTTGGTTATTTCTTTCTTTCTTTGTCTTGGTTCTTTCTTTCTTTTTATTGGTTATTTTTTTCTTTCTTTTTCTTTCTTGATTATTTTTTTATACTTTTCTTTATTTTTCTTTCTTTCCTTTTTGTTATTTTTTCTTTTCATTGGTTATTCTTTTCTTTCTTGATTATTTTTTCTCTCTTTTGTTTATTTTTTCTTTCTTTCTTTTTCTCGTTTATTTTTTCTTTCTTTCTTTTTTCTAGGTTATTTTTTCTTTCTTTCGTCCTCATTTTATTTCTTTTTTTTATTTTTTCATCGAAATTTACACTTTTTCTCTTTTTTTCTTTCTACCTGTTTTTCTGTAGTTTCGCTTTTGTCAGTTATTTTTATTTTCTTCTCCCCCCCTTTTTTCCTTTCATTTTTCTATAATTTTCTTATTTCGACATTTTTTCCTTTTCCTTCCCCCACAATTCACTTTCATTTTCTGAAAATATTTTTTCTTTCTTCTATAATTTTTTCTCTTTTATTCTTCTTCCAATTTTCTCGTTGTTTTACATCTCTCTGGTTCGCTCACTCTTTCTTTCTCCCTTTCTCTCTCTCTCTCTCCCCCCTCTCTCTCTCTCTCTCTTACTCGCTATCTATCTGTCCATCTTTTTCTCAACTCTTCATTTTTCCTCCATTGTTTTTCTCTTTTTTCTTTGTTAATTTTTGTCAATTTCCATTTTTTCATTTACTTTTTTCTTTTTCTTTGTCACATTCTCTCTTTTTCCTCCTTCAAATTCTCTTCTTCATCCTTCACTTTCTCTCTCTCTCTCTCTCTCTCTCTCTCTCTCTCTCTCTCTCTCTCTCTCTCTCTCTTTAACACACACACGCGCGCTCGCATGTACGTTCACAATGCCTGCTGACTTTCATTTTCTTCTTTTAATCTCTTTTCTCTTAACTTCTCTCTAAATCTGTTTTACGATAATAGGAAAAATAAATCAGTAAATAAATAAGAAGAGAGAATAATGAAAAATAAGTATTAAAAACAGATATGATCAAACTAAGATAGATAGATAGATAGATAGATAGATAGATAGATAGATAGATAGATAGATAGATAGAACACACTTAGAAAGAATACAGATAGATAGATAGATAGATAGATAGATAGATAGATAGATAGATAAATAAATAGATATAAGTCATCCAGAACTTCTGTGGCTTTGTTTTTCTTCCACTTAGTGAAATTCTGCTTACCTTGTGGGAGCTGCTAACCCGCCGCCCAATATATGGTGATTATATATATATATATATATATATATATATATATATATATATATATATATATATATATATAATTATTTATTTAAAAATATGATTCCAACACGCTACATAAGAGGTCTCATGTTTCAAAACAAGAGCCGAAAACTTCAAAATAATATTTGAATTAACTTGAGTTAAAGTAGGCTCTGTTCCATCTTCAAGCAAAATTTTTTGGGAATGACTTATTTCTGAAATTTACGAGTTTTACGAGAAAAAAAACAGGAAAAGAAACATCATTTGGTATACACCTCCGTTCAACCAAATGGTTAGTATTAAACTAGGACAGAAGTTCTTAGCTCTAATCGATAAACACTTTCCCACCAAAAGTAGGCTTAGTAATATATTCAATAAGAACACACTAAAATTGAGTTATTGCTGCACTGAAAATCTAGAAGGTATAATAAGAAGACACAATAATAATATCCTGAACAAACCCGCTTACCTGAATAGTTTTAATAACTCTACACTTAAATCAGATAATGATAGGGAAAAATTATGCGATTGTAGAAACCCGGTAGACTGCCCATTAGAAAATAAGTGCTGCATCAAATCTGTGGTATACCAATGCACTATATCATCCACGGAGAACCCTAACAATAATATGATATACATTGGGTCCACGAAAAATGCCTTTAAAACCAGATGGAGGCAGCATAAATGCTCCTTCAACAACATAAACTTTAGACATCAGACCTCTCTATCTAAATATTTTTGGCACCTGAAAGAAAAAAATAGGACCCCTAAAGTAAAATGGAAAATCATTAACAGGACTAGAATTTGCAAAACTTGGGATGACCCATGCCCTTTGTGCCTCCATGAGAAACTACACATTATTAAGCTTCTAAACAATAAAAACCTATTAAACAACCGGCAAGAATTAACGGTTTTCTGCCGACACAACCGAACTTACGCTCTGAATAACTAGCTAAAAACACGCAAAAAAAAAATATATATAAATAAATAAATTTTAAAATCCATAGCCCATATACATAGTTTTAATAACCTACAAAAATTGATAACCCTTTATGAAGTCGTCAAATAACAAACGTTACGGCCTTTTCATATACACAAATCCCTTTCATAAAGAGATATAATAAAAGAATAAAATAAAAATAAATAAATAAATCTCCGTAGACGCTCAAGCCAGACTATGCGAAAACTTCCTCCGTCGTAATTTAGCCACCCCCACCTTACCGTGACCCGGCATCTATGAAAGTAACTCTATACTGATACGAATTATTAACACCCCACCCCTGCCGATTCTAAACAATCCGCCCTTGATGTTACCATGGAAATTTTTGATTTCAATTCTGACCATACTATTAAAACTCGTAAATTTCAGAAATAAGTCATTCCCAAAAAATTTCGCTTGAAGATGGAACAGAGCCTACTTTAACTCAAGTTAATTCAAATATTATTTTGAAGTTTTCGGCTCTTGTTTTGAAACATGAGACCTCTTATGTAGCGTGTTGGAATCATATTTTTAAATAAATAATTATATTTATGCTCTACTTTCGTATCGAGCACTATTTTTTTAAAATAATTACAAAAATACTAAGGAACTTTGGATTATTTACCAAACCAGTTTCTTTCCTATTTTCTACAATATTGTCACACACACACACACACACATATATATATATATATATATATATATATATATATATATATATATATATATATATATATATATATACCCTAACATAGGTGTTGACTTTGCTGTCACACCATGCTCATCAGATACATCTAGTGTGCATACATGTGCATACAGAATTCCTACAGCTTGCACATCGTTCTTAAAACGGACGCCTATGGGCAGAATCAGTTACGTTTGAAGGTGAAACAGATACAAGTGGTAGGAACAGAGGATCGATACATATTCGAGCTCTAAAAGTTATTCTTTGTCTTTTTAGCCCATTTTTTCATAATTCACGCCATTTTAGATATATGTACTTACGTCTGCTTACTTTTGTTGACAACTTATCTAACATGAAATCTATTTATCTCGTCCTAATAACGATTTTTTTTTTATTTATAGAGATGTGTAGATATTGTTTTAGAAGATTCGTCTGCCGACAGATCTGAACTGATGTTCTAACGTAAGAGAGTATGTCCGAAAACCAATGACATTCCAAAACATACAACAAAGGTGGTCAATTTCGGTTGGAAGGGTAATGGGTTGGGACTCCATTCAATCCAATTGTACAAGACATTTGATAAAAGAAATTAATAGAAAATGAAATACCGAAATTCGGCGATTTTATCAGCATCCAAAGCAAAATTAACAGCTCGTTAAATAATGAATGAAGTGTCAATTCATGCAATAAGATACTCTGTAAATGTCATGCGACGAAATAAAAAAAAATGGCCGCCATTAAATAAAAGATATCGAATATGACACAAACACTGGACAAAAAATCCTCTACAATGGAATAATGAAAAATGAAGAAAAGTGATATATTGTGACTAATAAAACAAACACCTAAGCGTATTGAAGTTGTAATCCAAGTTTTACTCAACTAAAACCTAACTATAATATGACGGAGCCTTCACCTGACTTTTATTAGTGTTACTAACAAATCATGTGATTCCAGTTGTTTGTTAGTATGGAAGCCCATACATGCTATAACATTAGTGACACGAAAGTATTTAATAAAAGTGATTTCCAATGAAAGTGATTATGTATTATTTGGGGGATTTCCTGTAGAGATGGTAGAACAAAGATTTTGTTAATGTGTTCTTAAGTTCCTTTCTTTATCAAACCCAAATCTCCAACCACAAAAGGGACAGTTTCAATTTTTAAGTGTCCCCTTTTTTTTTCTATTTCCATCTCCATGACTTTGCATTTGCTTAGTTTCTCAAAATCCCTCGAAGAGATGTTTTTGTCACTTGTCACTCTCATGTGTGAAAATTTTATTCTTTTCTCTCTTTGATAATAACGTCTGGCCGATTTGCTTGTATCCTTCGATCTGTGTCGATGATCAAGAGGATCCTAACATCTGCTCCGACAACGACAGATTCAGGGTGATGTTCATACCAGTTTGCAGTTGTTTTTTGTTTTTTAAACCCGTATTGATGACAGATCTTCCAAAAAAGAGACTGACCTTCACTGTCATGACGATTTTTGTACTCATTGGGTGTGAGCATAACGAGATAAGGTGATCAACAGTTTCAATGTTGTGGTCACAAAATCTACATTTTCGCTCCGTACAATAATGCAAAATATCAGCTTGGTAGTTCTGTGTCAACAGGCTCTGGTCCTGTACGACAAGAATAACCCGCTTCAGTCTCACCTTTAAGTCCTGAACTCCTAAGCCACGTGATCCACATCAGCCCTTTTAATTCGGAGAAGGAAATGGCTACGTACATGGTTTTTGGCCATAGTATTCATCTATTTTCTTTTTGATTTTGTTTTTTTGTTTTTTGGTTTGTTTTGTTTTTTTGTTTTTTTTGCTTCTTGTTTCAATTTTCTTGCTGATTTTATAACATTTATATATTCGCCACTATTTTCAAGATTTAAGTCTCTTACTTTTAAGACAGTTTTTTCATACGCTATTACGAGTTGTGACCTCCCAATCTTGTATAACTGCAAGATACTTCTGTCTATATTTTGTACTATGTATTATGTACACTATTTACATTATTCGGATTATTGTCCTCATCTTTGTTGCCATATTTATTACAACGTTTCGGCCCTTCAGTATCTGTCTATATTTCTAAGGCGAGGTATTGTGGACACTATTTACATTATTCTGACTATTGTCCTCATCTTTGTAGCCATATTTATTACAACGTTTCGGCCGTTGTGCGATCCGGCCTTCTTCAGGACACATGGCACAATGGATAAAGATCCAGTGACAGGACCCAAAGAGTGTGAGTTCAATACCTGGTTAAGGCGGTGGAGAACTTTCAGAGGGGAATTAACAGGAGATAACTGATATCCCTTAGACATGGCACGTGGAACTAGAACAGTTTACCCCAGTGAGCGAAATAAAGGGTTCAGTTCGACATTCTAACCAACTGAAGAAGGCCGGGGTGTACAATGGCCGAAACGTTGTAATAAATATGGCAAAAAAGTGAAATCTCGTACAAGAATTTCAGATGAATTATGCCCGACCCCAATAGTGCTTGGCACATACAAACGGTCAACATCTGCCCTGGGGGGTGCATTCTATTGTCTGTGATATATTATTATTATCATTATTATTATTATTATTATTTTATTTCCTTTTATTTCTGGTCTGTATTCAATTCTTTCCAGGTCCCGCCCAGAGACCCCTCAGGTCAGAAAATGTATCATGACATTTTCCACTGAGCAATTAAAAAAAATATTTTACAGAGATAAAGCCCTTCGTAATGTGTGGGCTGTACTCGTAAGAACAATTTTTTTGTATTACTTTAAGGCATGGGATTCCAGGAATCCCTTCAATGAGTCTATTGGAACCTTTTCCAATCAATCCGAGGGTTCCAACTACAACTGGAATTATGGATGTCCTCATGTGCTATATTTTTTAGATTTCCACTTCAATTATTATTATTATTATTATTATTATTATTATTATTTCTTTAAGTCATGGTCTACCAGGAATCTCTTCAATGAGTCTATTGGAACCTTTTCCAATCAATCCGAGGGTTCCAACTACAACTGGAATTATGGATGTCCTCATGTGCTACATTTTTTAGATTTCCACTTCAATTATTATTATTATTATTATTATTATTATTATTATTATTTCTTTAAGGCATGGTCTACCAGGAATCTCTTCAATGAGTCTATTGGAATCTTTTCCAATCAATCCGAGGGCTCCAACTACAACTGGAATTATTGATGTCCTCATGTGCTACATTTTTGAGATTTCCACTTCAATTATTATTATTATTATTATTATTATTATTATTATTATTATTATTATTTCTTTAAGGCATGGTCTGCCAGTAATCCCTTCAATGAGTCTATTGGAATCTTTTCCAATCAATCCGAGGGTTCCAACTACAACAGGGATTGTTGATGTTCTCATGTGCCACATTTTTTCGATTTCAAGGTCATTGTATTTTGATAGATTTTTGAAGATCCTTGCAGTCTTCAATAAGGAGACATTTTTTGTTTGCGGTCTCTAATAACGATGTCTGGGTGATTAACTTTGATTATTCTGTCTGTGTATTGTAAAGTCACATACAATTATTACAGGTCCTATTTCAGTAAACGGGTCTGCGTGGTGATCATACCAATTTCTTTCGGTTTCCTTCCCGTAGAAATTGTAGTTTTTCCAGTGCAGATATTGGCCCACACTCTCATGCCTTTTTTTATATTCAGTGGGTGCCAATACCGTGCAACCTGATACAAGATGATCAATTGTTTCCGGATATTTATCATTAGTGTTATTATTATTATTGTTATTACTATTATTATTATTATTGTTGTTGTTGTCGTTCTTCTATCCACTTCGATCGTTCGCACGACTGTTGCGCCCTTCAAATACCTCATAAATAATGAACTATTCCGTGGAAAGACGGGGAAAAGATACGACTTGGTTTCAGTGAGAAAATGAATGAAAGAAAGAAAAAAAAGAAAGGAACATAGAAGTAGAGAGACAGAGAGAGAGAGAATCAGATTAAGCTGATAAGAACAGATACTACGCTTTGATTTTAACCAAAAGGCCAAAAAGCTATTTTATTTTCTTGCCGCCGTCACGGTATTTACTCTGCCCAAACCCCCCCAACCCAACTTGGACGAGATGTGACACAAGGACTATTTTTAGGTGGGGACCCGAACAGAAGCAAAAATTCCACTCAGCCCCCGCATCCGTCGTTTGCGCTGGCCTCGGTGCGAGCACCGATCCCTCCCTCTGGTGCAATAGGAGTGCGCAGCCTCGGACAGCTGTTCCCCAGGGCTGGGCACCACTTCAGTATGATTTTCCTCAGTTGCCCCGGAAGTCCTTTGACAGAGAAGTCCCTGAACGAACTCTGTCCAATGACAGAGACGCAACTGAGAGATGATAAGTAGACGTGTAACTACTCAAAAAAAGTAATTTACACACTTGCCGCCGTCACGTTGGCATGATGCTAAACAAGGTCAGTTTAATGTGAGGGTGTCCAAGCGTATGCACCCGGGCCAGGTTCAAAAATACCCCTGTCCCCGCAACCGTCGGTTTCGCTAGCATTGTTATTACTACCGACCCCAACTCTTTAGTTCAATGATTAGGGTACTGCCACGGGCAACTGTTTCCCGAGACCGGTGACCTCTCCATAATATTTTTAGTTGTCCTCTGTCCGCAGACAGAGACACGGTTGAGAGATGTAATCTAGTTAAACCGCCCAGAGGACAGATACTACACATTGATTCCAGTAAAAACGTCGAAAAAAGTTTATTTTTCAGCGCGTCCACCCTTTGGTTTAATTAACTTCTATTAAGCTAAGATGCAGTAACTGTTTTACCCATTAGTGCATGGCATACAAATTTTAGAGAGGTCTATTGCCTAACATTTCAAATCCGCCAGCCCTACGATTCACATTAGCCAGCAACGTAGATTAGACGAAAAGAGATCAAACTTTAAGGAAACTTTATGCAATGATGGGTTAATTTTGGTGATATTATTACATTTTTTTGCTGTTAATACTGTATGGGAGAACTTTTTTTGCATTTTCCCATTTGATTTTGGTGGAGATATTGTTTTCTTTTTGACTCCATATGTATTTTGATAGGGTTGTATTGTTTTTGTATTTCTCCTTTTGTATGACCTTTTTGTGGTTATAATAACTTTCTTTAAAAGTTTTTTTTCTTTTCTGTGGTCCCTATGTAAATTTTTTCATCTGTTTTAATTTTATTATTTACGATGGCTTTGTATATTATGTTATTGATTAAGCATTTATTGTTAATCAGGCAATTTTCTTTGTTTCTGTAGTTACATTTTAATCGTGTTATATTTCTGTATGTTATTGATATTTTTGTTGTAATTTCTATTGGTTTTGTTTTTTTTTTTTATATTTTTATTGTGCTTAGTTATTGTTTTCTCCATATAATCCATGCAGCTGTAACTAATTTTGGTTGTATTTTTGTTGATAATTTTTATACTTTGCAGTTTTTAGGGAAGTGTTTGTAAATTATTTTGAAAAATATTTCACTTTTTTGTTTTTATTGCAGTGTTGTAGTGGGGTTGAACCAAATTATATTTCGTTTTCTGTTATTTTTGCTTGAATTATTTTCTTTTTCATATTCTAGTTTGAATATCCACTGTTTCTTAGGGCTGATTCATATTCTTTTTTGATTTGATTTTCATTGAATATTTATAGGCTACTAGAATTTGTTGAAATTCTTTTATTTATAGATACGGGCATTTGCTTAAATACGTTAGTAGTTGGTTAGATTTTTTATTAATGTAATGGATTGTTGTTCGGTTTTCTGTGTGGTTTGTAGGTGCCGTTGTTTAGGCTGTAAAAAGATTAAAAATAATGGAAGCTTTAATAATAAAAAAGAAAAAAACAATATTAACTACCAACAAAGCCACAATGTGCTAATCATATTCGGAAATTAAAAACATCCCTATCACACACTAAGACATACACAGAACGCACACACTCAATTAAGCTGAAAAATCGAATCATCCTTGATAATGGCTAAAGGTATAGCCGAAAGCGCTCGGAAATATAAAACATTTTGACAGTTCTTACCCTTTGTCCAGAAAAGAAAGCTCTTGTTAGAACACAAGAAAAATTTAATAAAAAGCATAACCGTAGTTTTTAATGAAACATGCATATATATATATATATGTGTGTGTGTGTATGTGTGTGTATATATATAAATTTTTTATGTTTATACATTCTTTTTATAGATACAAATATTTAAGTAAATGCTCTGTTTATAATAAACAGTATTAATAACATTTACTGGCCTGAACGTTCGGTTAGTTTAAAAGCAGTAAAATCGACCTTGCTAACCGAACGATCCTCTGTGGCTCAATCGGTTATGGCACGACAGGCTATATGACGGTTTCGTACAAAATACAGGTTCGATTCTAGTCGGAGGACGAATATTTTCTATGAAAATTTCTCGGCCATTCAAGCCGGTAAATGTTGTTAATACTGTTTATTATAAACAGAGCATTTACTTAAATATTTGTATGTATAAAAAGAACGTATAAAAATGTCTTAAAAATAATTGTCGGACTTTGTCCATTTCATAATATATATATATATATATATATATTAACTAATCAAGCCTCTATTCGCTGGTAAACTTCCTTCCCCAATTTTTTCTGTCTGTCTTTGCTTGTTTTTATCTGGCTATACATGGTTTTGAAAGGATACAGACTTGGAGAGATTTTTGGTTGAAGTACGAAATAATCACTCCCGTTTGAGTTGGTATGTTTTTTCTTTCATTTCTCCCATTCTCTCGCCTTGCTAACCACGCTCTCGCCCTTGCAAGCAATGACTCATGAAGGCGGGAAACCTGATCTGTCGCCACTGCGGCCAATGAAATTAGAAACTCGTTTTTACAATTCTTGTGGGAAAAAAAGACTTTTTTTTCAAATTGGCGGTCAGCTGTTCCATCACTCGACTTCTTTGACGACCTTTCGACTCAGATTTTTTGGCTAGCCCATCTTCATTTATTTTTTTTTTTTTTTTGCTTAAATCATTTTTTTATTTCTTTTTTTTTTTTTCGTCATTTTTTTACCTCCTTTCTTTTTTCATTTTTTTCCTTTTTACCTTTTAAAGGAGTTATTTTCTTTTTCTCCGTTCTTTTTATCTCTCTCCTCTTCTTTTTATTTATTTATTTTTTTTTTTTTTTTTTTTTTTGACCTCCTTATTTTCATTTATTTTATATTTTAAAGGAATTTTTTTTCTTTGTTTTTTTCTTGGGTCTTTTCATCTCTCTGCCCTTCCTTCATATTTTTTGCATTTTAAATGTCATTTTTTTTCTTTGTTTATTTTTTCCCAAATTATCCTCTCCTTTTTTTATTTATTTTTACAATATTTCTACATGGGTAATGGTTAACGAAGTTAGTCTGGTTAGTCATCACTACTAAGTAGTGAGTTCGATTTTCACCGGATGGCCATAAAAATCGACATTAAATAAACCAACATGGATTGATATGTCGTAAAGTCAACTAACGTAATTAAATAGCCACCGCGGCGTTTCGTTAATGTTTAGCAAAGCCAGTCTAGTTGAACATCACTGATGAGTAGTTATCAATCCTCATTGGGGGTCGCATATAAATTTTATCATTAAATAACTCAACAATGATTGATATGTCGTAAAGTCAACTAACGTAATTAAATAGCCACCGCGGCGTTTCGTTAATGTTTAGCAAAGCCAGTCTAGTTGAACATCACTGATGAGTAGTTATCAATCCTCATTGGGGGTCGCATATAAATTTAATCATTAAATAACCCGAAAATGATAGATATGACGTAAAGTCAACTAACGTAATTAAATAGCCACCGCGGCGTTTCGTTAATGGTTAGCGAAGTCAGTCTAGTTGAAGATCACTGATGAGTAGTTATCAATCCTCATTGGGGGTCGCATATAAATTTAATCATTAAATAACTCAACAATGATTGATATGTCGTAAAGTCAACTAACGTAATTAAATAGCCACCGCGGCGTTTCGTTAATGTTTAGCAAAGCCAGTCTAGTTGAACATCACTGATGAGTAGTTATCAATCCTCATTGGGGGTCGCATATAAATTTTATCATTAAATAACCCGAAAATGATTGATATGACGTAAAGTCAACTAACGTAATTAAATAGCCACCGCGGCGTTTCGTTAATGTTTAGCAAAGCCAGTCTAGTTGAACATCACTGATGAGTAGTTATCAATCCTCATTGGGGGTCGCATATAAATTTAATCATTAAATAACTCAACAATGATTGATATGTCGTAAAGTCAACTAACGTAATTAAATAGCCACCGCGGCGTTTCGTTAATGCTTAGCGAAGCCAGTCTAGTTGAACATCACTGATGAGTAGTTATCAATCCTCATTGGGGGTCGCATATAAATTTAATCATTAAATAACCCGAAAATGATTGATATGACGTAAAGTCAACTAACGTAATTAAATAGCCACCTCGGCGTTTCGTTAATGCTTAGCGAAGCCAGTCTAGTTGAACATCACTGATGACTAGTTAATCAATCCTCATTGGGGGTCGCATATAAATTCAATCATTAAATAATCCAACAACTATTTTAAGATTTAAACGTCCTGTTCTTTCTTTTTTTTCTATTCTTTCTTTCTTTTCACCTGTATATATTCCTTGAAAATTGCAATAAACACCAATTTATCATATGTTGCTGCTTCTGAGACGCGTTTTTTTTTCTTTTTAAAATATCTCCAAAAACCATTCTGAGTTCTATAAATCGAAAGTCTCTGACGGGAATTATAAGTTAAAAAACTACTTTCGGTAAATCTTGCACCGTAAACTCAATGTTTGTGATGAACTTGTAAAGATTACCGGTAATAAGGCTACCAAGATATAACACCGGTAAAAGGAATCAGACTGTCGTATGTTTTTACCAACACATAAATAAAACTTAACTTTATTTCTGTATCCACATTTCATCATCGTCATTATCATCATCATCATCATTCCCTTGACTTTTGTAATCCTGGCGTCGGGGGGGGGTCTGAATGTAAAAGCCATATTGACTCTCCTCCACAACGGTCTATCAACAGCAGCCATCAGCAATTCTGGTATAATCATACCCGTCCATTGTTTGACATTGTCCAACCAGTTTTTGCGTTGGCGTCCTCTCCGACGTCGATCTTCAACAGTCCCTTGCATGATGGTTTTGCACAGGGTGTTGTGCTATGTAACGGATCCAAACCACGCCATTTTTCTCCTTTTGACAGTGGCAAGAAGAGGTGGCCCACAAAACTTTCAAGTTTTTTCCGCACAAACTCATCGGTTTTATGTTCCCAATAGAAGATTCTAAGAGGTTTTCTCATGCATGTATTCTCAAACGCTTGGATCCGTCTCTCTGCATCTGACAACAGTGTCCACGTTTCGTATCCGTATAGGAGAATGAAGACTGCCAGCGATTTGTACAGTCTCTACTTCATTTTAAAGCTAATTTTGCTCCTCCATATTCTTGCCAATTTGGCCATGACTGCGGCCATCCGTTTGCGGATTTCCGAGTTGCAGGTACCATCTTTAGACAAGATTGCTCCTCAGTATTTCAAACTGGACACTTCCTCATATGAATTCCCGTTCATGGTAATATTGACACAGATGTTACCTGTTTGTTCTATTCACCATTACTTTGGAGTTCTCGGAGCTGACCTCTATTCTATATGCTCCTGCTCTTTCAAAAAGTTTGTTGGTCAAGTCCTGGAGCTCACTGTTACTACCTGCTA
This sequence comes from Acanthosepion lycidas, assembly GCA_963932145.1. Taxonomy (NCBI): domain Eukaryota; kingdom Metazoa; phylum Mollusca; class Cephalopoda; order Sepiida; family Sepiidae; genus Acanthosepion; species Acanthosepion lycidas. The sequence goes on along the minus strand of OZ010600.1, from coordinate 79,093,903 downwards.
TGAGATCAATGCCGTCTGCAAAGCATAGATTATAGATGGGGTCTGCCATCGATAGAGATTGAAGGATCATGGTCGTTCAGGGTTTCTTGCATGATTCTCTCTAGAAATAGGTTGGACAATGTGGGTGAAGGTACACATCTCTGTCTCATGCCGACAGTTGTCTGGAAAAATCCTCCCACTTGTTTTCGCAGAAGAACTGCGTTGTTGACATCTTTATATGGGGCCTGAATGGCTTGGATAATTCCGTTATCTTCATTGAATTCCCTAAGGATTTGCCAAAGATTGTTATGCCATACACGATCAAATGCTTTCTTGAAATCAACAACATTGTGGGACACGTCCTTCTGATGTTGCAGGTGTTTCTCTACGAGGATCCTTGGTCGTTGAGTCCATCGTCCAACCGTAGTCCGCTGATGCAGAACATCCACTCAGTAGTGCAGTGCAAAAAACTATCCCGTCACGTGATTTAGCCCGCCTAGTGAAGTGGTTTACCGGGCTGTGGTGCATGGATTTAGGTGATGGGTGAAGACTGGTTATGCCTGGCTACCTTAATAATAATAATAATAATAATAATAATGTGCTGTAATCGAGCAACAAAGGTATTAATTCGATCCATTGCCTTCCTACACGCATAAAACATATATACATTTTAAACTTGATATTTTAGTAAACAGTTTGTCATCAAATGTACCAAATATAATTACTATATATAGTTTTAAAATAATAAGAAAATAAATAAGAAGAAAAATATAAAATTATCATCAAATATATGAGAACATTTTATCATTATTATTATTATTATTGTTGTTGTTTTTTTTAAAATATTTGAAATTAAAATACAAAAAATTGACTAGTAATAAACGAAACAAAATAACTAGAAATGCTTTTCCAACAAATTTGAAAATACGTTACCTAACAATTAATTATTAAATAAGAAAAAGATAAAAGTATAAAATTAGGGCTAAATGTTTTTAAAAGAATGTTTTGATGATAAATGATAGAGAAGGAAATCAATGATACTGAACCAATAGTCAAAGATAAAACAAAATAAACATTACAACTCGAAATGCTTTCCTACAATTTCGAAAATTACGTCCACTTTCTTAAAGAAGAGAGAAATTTTACCCTTAAATATAAATGGATTTGAATTATTCATGCCAATATATAAGTAATTTAACAAATACAATGCATTAATTGTTCTTAATATAAAAACTCTTAATGAGAATTTCTTAATAATTTACACTTGCTAAATAATATTTATTTTAAAATAAAACAAATCAATGTATACCACGACTTATGTTAAAAATGAACATTATAAAAATATGTATATTAAATTCTATAAATGCATAATAATGTAACAAATATCATAATATACGTATAATATAACTACAATATAACTATAATATAACAAATATTATAATATAATATTATATTATAATATAATATAGAAAGAAAAATATAAATGAATAATTAAAACAAGCAAGACTTTCTTTTAAAAAACGACATCGCTTTCTTTGAGCAATGATAAAACACGTCTGTTCACTTTGACATCAAGTTAAAAAAAAACACACACACATTTACATGCGCCTAATTTAAAATTAGTGCTCCATCCTGGTTTGTGATGAAGCTGTTATGATTAGTGGGGATTTTAAGCTGCAATAAGGTTAGCTTTCATTGGTATTATGCACTCTAGTTTCTCTTTGAATTATTACATTCTAAATAGTTACTATAAATTTGATATCTCTTCTCCGTCGGTGACGAATTTGTCAGGATTAGTCAGCAGAAATATGTTATTCAGTGGATAAGCTTGATAAAATTTCCAATTGTTGTTTTTTGTTTTTCTTAAAATCCTTTTTATCCCTCTCACCCCCCCCCATTCCAGACTGACCTTCCCACCTTCATGACGATGAATTACAATGACTTGCGAATGTTAGGAATGATGAGAGTTATAAGTTTGGGGTGTGGGATGAGCCTCAGGACACCAGTTACACCCATGTTTCTAATTTAAAATTAGTGCTCTATCCTAGTTTGCAAGGAATCTGTTATGATTAGTGAGGATTTCAGGCTGCAATAAGGTTAGCTTTCATTGGTATTATGCACTCTAATATCTCTTTGAATTATTACATTCGAAATAGTTACTATAAATTTTGTATCTCTTCTCGGACTATCATGAATTTATCCCGCTTAATCAGGTTTTCATGCTGAAATATACTAATTGGAAATGGGACGGATATATAAAAAAAAAGGAAAAACATTTCTTCCGGTTGCTTCCTACAACACTTTTTTGGAGAGGGGGCGTCTTGTGCATTGGAGCATCTTATAAGCAAAGAAATACGGTACTATTAAAAGTTAAAATCACCTGGCTTAATCATTACTAATAATTCGGGATAATAGCATAGTTATTGCTAATATTTGGAGGTACGGTGGAGTAATGGATTAATATCTTTCCCAAGGTATTAGCACGTAAGTGAATGTAAGTGAATCTATCTTTGTCTCTGACGAAGCTTTAATAAAGTGAAACATGTCAGATTGAGATCTGTTTCCTACTTGTTCTTTGTCCTATCATTTTATCGGATTCCTATCCATACTTGATCTATATTAGGTCTTCTATTCATATATATGTATATGTATATATATATTAGGTTGGTGCAAAAATAATGACGTAATAATGTCGTTTTTTGACGTATTTTTAACGTCAAAAAACGACATTATTACGTCATTATTTTTGCACCAACCTAATATATATATATATATATATATATATATATATATATATATCCCTCTGTGTGTGTGTGTGTGATAGAAATTATTAGGAGGATTTCAGACAATTATAATTAAGCAATTCATCGAGTCTAGAAGAAACCTCAACAGAATGCAGAAATCACTGGACGGCCATTTCGTCCTATATTTGGGACTCATCAGCAGTGCGGATCCACTACCGAGAATTGAAACCCGGACAGTTACGTTATCAGGCAAACGTCATACCAACTGTACATGGTTCAAGCAAGAATATACAAGCAAGTAAATACAAGTGATAGAAATGCTTCTAATTCTCTAGATGGAGCGGCTAGGAGACAATAGTCGTGGCTCGTGGGGGCACAGTCCTATGGGTAAGGGAAACTCGGATGAACTTCACCACGGAATTTGTGATCGAACGACGCTATATCGAGTCTAATTCGCTACCTCTTCGTCGCCGAAGCCCGTCGCTGTAGTTGGTATGATGTCTGCCTGTCAATGTAACTGTCCGGGTTTCAATTCTCGGTAGTGGATGCGCACTGGTGATGAGTCCCAAATATAAGACGAAACGGCCGCCCAGTGCTTTCTGCATTCTGTTGAGGTTTCTTCTAGACTTGAGGAATTACTTAATATATATTAGGTCGGTGCAAAAATAATGTCGTTTTCTCACATATGTTACTATGTGAGAAATTGACATTATTTTTGCACCAACCGGATATATGTTTTTTTCGTTCTTCCTTTTGTTTTTTTCTTTTACTAATATTCATCCAAGAGCCATTCAAGGTAGATGGTTACTGAATGATGTCGTCGTAAGATGAGTAGGTGAAAAGTGTAGGTGATTATGCTATGTACAAGAGACAACGGTTAACTCTAGACTTGAAGAAGTTAAGAGTGTAGTGATCGAGAAAACATGCCCTCGGGAGTTTGTTAGCGGTACTTAAGAAGAAGCTATGAATCTCAAAACATATGGAAGTAAAGAATGTCATTCATCAGAATATATGCCATAGAAATAGCGATAGATTGGCAAATCTGTAGGGTGGGAAATATGTCTTCACCCACAAGACCAGGTAAACGCTTTTGAAATCTATCGATACTGGTAAGTGATGACATGGCAGCTCCAGCCCAGAGTGTGAGAGAAGAAACGAGGAAACTCTCAGCATAGGACTTACGCTTTGCAGGAAAAGGAATATTTAGACTGGCGTCGAGATCTCATTAATATACACTTTTGTTTTGCCGACAGTTTCTTTTCTCGCACATTGTGGAACTCCCTTCCAGCCAATTTTAATCTGCAAAACTTTAAATGCAATGTCAATTGCTATCTACTGTCCTCCTGATTACTCTTTTTGTTCTAACTAATTATTAATGTTTTTTTATTCTTCTACGTCCAGTAATCCCTTTTGTTTTAGTGTCTTCACTGGTTTGCATGGGGCGAAATCGAGTACAAAAAAAGAATTGACTGTACCGTCAGTCAAAAGCTACCTAGTAACTTTTCTAGCAGAAGACCTAACAACTGATTCACTATAATCATACCATCTCATCTTGGTTGAAAACTTGATATCAAGAAAGTGCAAAGAGTTGCTCCCCGGGGAGGTCAGCATCAGCCATGCTGATGAAAGCCAGAAATGGTTGTCTGCCGTGATTAAATGATAGCAGTTTTGTTTTGGAGGCGTTGAAATTTACAATCCTTTTCTTGCCCCAGTTAACAACTGACTGGAAGTCATTTTCGAGAGCAGCTGCCAGATTTACTTTGTTGGGTCTATTGGACTTACTATTTAAAAAGAGTAAATAGTCGTGACCTCATCATAAATACTGAGTTGGCAATTGATGACATCGTAAAGATCGTTGACGAAGATCAGAAATAAAGTCCAAGGATAGAGCCCTTGGGGACCACAGTATTAATGTAGAAGGGTCAATAGGAGTGATCGTTCATCACAACCTTCTTTACATGATTTGTTAAGAAAGATTTGATCAGGTCAAATATTTGTCCAGAGACATCAATAGCCCTTCAGCATGTGAAGAAAACCGATATGACAAACACTGTCAAACGTCTTCTAGATATCTAAAGCCACAGCCTGAATCTCGTCGTTCGTATCTAAAGCTTGACATGCAAATTCAATAATAACTGTTAACACTTAGCCAGTTGAACTAGAGGAGCGAAAATATTGTTTATCTGGAATAAGGACTTGTGAAGTGAGATTGCTTAATCAGTTCGATTAGAATCTCTAGTAATTCGATAAAAGGAGGCCAAAAAGGCTAATGCAGTAGAATCCCTGACAACCGGACCCAGAAGGCTGGATATGAGGAATTGGTTACAAAGTCTGGATATGAGGTATTTCGGATATGAGGAATTGATTACAAAGTCTGGGTATAAGGGATTCCAGATATGAGGAATTCCGGATATGAGGAATTCCGGATATGAGGAATTCCGGATATGAGGAATTAATTACAAAGTCCGGGTATAAGGGATTCCAGATATGAGGAATTCCGGATATGAGGGATTCCGGATATGAGGGATTCTGGATATAAGGAATTGATTACAAAGTCAGGGTATAAGGGATTCCAGATATGAGGAATTCCGGATATGAGGTATTCCGGATATAAAGAATTGATTACAAAGTCCGGGTATAAGGGATTCCAGATATGAGGAATTCCGGATATGAGGAATTCCGGATATTAGGTATTCCGGATATAAGGAATTGATTACAAAGTCAGGGTATAAGGGATTCCAGATATGAGGAATTCCGGATATGAGGGATTTTGGATATGAGGAATTGGTTACTATGTCCGGATATTAGGGATTCCAGATATGCGGGATTCCGGATATGCGGGATTCCGGATAGAAGAATTGGTTACAAAGTCCGGATATGAGGGGTTATATTTAGATTAAAATAAAATAACTGAAATCAGGTTTAACATTTATTTTCAATGTTTTATAGTCAACAAAATAAGCTAATGGTGAGTGAAATATAACGGAATTGATTTTAAAGAAAAAAGAAAGAAATTATGTAATGTTAATGAAAGTTCATTAAATTAATTATGCCACGTATACAAAACAAATAATGTAACGAGGATTTTTTAATCGCTGTTACATGATGATTCTTTCTCTTCTAATGTCATTCTCAACTTTTTCCATTTTTTCGTTTTGCTTTTGTTCTTGAAATTATTTAAATGAAAGACACTTTTTAACTCTGCGTGTGTTATTACAATCGTCATAGCTGAATGCTGGCTTTCTTTCCATAAAACTGACAACCTTTTCAATAGCTTTTTTCAGTTTTAGTCCAGGTTTCATCACAATCATGTTTTTTATTTCCTTTTTCATTGTGACAGTGTGAACACTGGAGAATAGTTTCTTTGGAAGATTTTATATTATACAATGTTGACTTTCCTATGTTGAACTCAGCCATTAGTTACAATGAACCTTCACCAGCGTCTAGTCTGTTTAAAATTTCCACTTTTTGCGATAACCCCAAAGTTGTTCTTTTCCTCTTATTCCCATTCATCTTTTGCGCCAAATACAAGTCATTAAAATGAAATGAGCATAATCAATTATCCAAAGTATATTTCCTGAAAAACAGAAATATCAAATCAGTTAAATATCACCCGGATAGTTCAACACATCAAAACCATGTCCGGATATGCGGGATTCCGGATATGAGTGATTCCGGATATGAGGGATTCTCCTGTAGTACGAAAATTAGTGGAGTTCGAAAGTTCACTGGAGTTCGTAAGAATAGAAACTGCAGATGATTTCCAACTGGAAAGTAAGAAGCAGTAAGGTATTTGTTTTTGAGCTTGGAACAAACAGGGGCCAGTTCAGGAGCGCATTTCTTTGGGACAATTTCAGAGATAGCGTCATGTCGTCTTGGGGATCTTGTTTGGAGATGATAGCAGAAAACATGGACGGAGTTATGTGCACAATACTCTATAGTTTCCGTTTTAGGTGAAAAATCAGGCAGTATTTACGAAGAGTCAAGAGTGGGGTTGGAAGAGGATTTACGAGCAAAGCATTCTTCTTTATCATTGTTTGCAAGTCAATATAATTTGTGTATAGTTAAAATGACACGGCATGGTTATGGAAGCTTAAAAGAAAATAATCATTTGAAAACTTGAGAATACGTCCTTGAAAACGATAACTGACCCGCAATAATGTTAGGAATTAGTTTAAACAATATTAGAAGGGTTGTTGGGGTTCCATAGTGATAGTTGTCTTCAGTAGTCATTTAAATGTTATAATGTTTAGAACTTGTTTAAATTATATAATTTTAGAGTACATAATTAACAAAACCGAAAATAGTTAGAATAAGGCACCAAATCTTGTTTGGCAAACAATCTAGAGTGTTTAATTTAAAGAAAGTTAAATTACCTCTTCGGTTATCCATTGAAGCTGCTATCCATCCGATAAAGAAGAAAAAACGGTGCCAGTCCCCCGGAGAGCATTTAAAATTCAGTCCGCGCAGTAGATTGGTTGTTACGAACATCCAATCGGGTGCGAGGAAAACGTGGCCTAGTATTAGGTTGGTGCGAAAATAATGTCGTTTTCTCACATAGTAACATATGTGAGAAAATGACATTATTTTTGCACCAACCTAATATAAAGGCCAGAGTCTCTGCTAGCGTTTGATAGCAGAGGGGAAATCGGGGTTTTCTCAACCCTGGTTGGGGTCGGTTTGGTGATGGGGTGTATGATATTAAAAGACCCAAAACTCCCTGGTGAACCAAGTCAATTTACAATCAGTTACGAATCCCTCCAGTGTCCTATTTAAGAGCGTATATTAAAAAATAAATAAATAAAGTATGCTATTAATTCTATAATATGTTTGGATCGCTTTAATTTTGAAATAAGTAAATTCAAGATATAAAAGATATTAGCACTGTGTCCTATATTCCTAAATAAATTAGAATTTTATTATCTTTAGTTGTTAAAATCTGCTTCTTAGCATTCCATGTGTTTCTTTAATCATTCAGCCATTAATTTTGTTAATGCTTTACGGTTTCTACTATAACATTGAAATGATTTTATGGGTTTTCAGGTATTTATTTAATTTTTTTTTTTTTTACTTTTAAATGCTTACTACACTTTCTTAGTTTTTTTTTTTGTTGTTTGTTTCTATTAAATAAAATTTTTTGCTATCGTCTGCCAGCCGCAATAATGGAGAAAACATTACCTCGAACCATCGCCAGTTAGACACGCTGCAAGTGCCACTCCGTTTCGCGAGGCTCGTCCCTTAATAGAGACGCAAACGCGCCATTCCTCCAAAGGAACGCCATCGAACGAGGGCCAATAACCCCTGAAGTCTCCACTGCCACAGGAGTAAAAAAAAATCAATCAGCAAGAGAAGAATATTTAACTTTTTTTTTTTCATAGGGTTTTCCGTTATTACATACATCCCTTTTTAATGATAGATGAAAAGTTTTCTATTGGATTTATACCTAGAGAGATTAAAGGCCATTCTACTAAATTGATGCTTTGGGGGAAACAATTTTGGCAAGGTGGACAGTAGTTTGCTTTGTAGAATATGAAAGAACACCTGAATATACAATTTAGCCCAAACCTTCTTGGTTGTTAACTGTACCACTCAAAAAATATCTTGTCCGGAAACACTAACTCTTTGTATTTATCTTGACATTATCAACTTTGAAGGGATCTATATTAGAATGTGAGGGTGGTGTAATGTTTATTGACTCGGGTTGAAAAACCGGCCAGCCGAGTTCGGATTCCGGTTTAGTTTTGTTTTTTTGTTGTTGTTGTTTTTTTTTTTGTATTCACTTTCGTACAAATATCCTTGGGCAAGTTATGAATCTATCTCGTTCCTCCTTAGCTGTGGATTTAGTGTCAGAGTAGATTTGGCTTTCTAGCCGTGGTTGGAAGCCAGTCTAGGAGAAGGAGAACTCTGAATTCAAAACCCAGCAACTTGAAGCTGTAGAAAGAGCGTTAGATACGGTAGTGGTAATATTAGCCGTTTCCTGATAAGGAAAATTTCGGCAACCATTTAGATCCAGTGCTATTTTCGCTTGAAATTTATAAAATCTTTCTATTAAAACATTTTTTCCGGAAAATAGAGGCGCAGTTTCTATGGTGATGCTGTAAGCTACGCTTAGATGTGGCACAAGGCCGAAGTGTATGGGACACCCAGTGAGGATCGAACCCACTACACGGTCGTAATTGGTCTAGCAAGACAAGCTTGCTAACCATTACATCACATCGAAGTATCCGGTAGGGTAATTTTATAAGCGTAGCTTAGATGTGGCACAAGGCCGAAATTATGGAGCACCCAGTGAAGATCGAACTCACTACTCAATGGTAATGGGTATGCAGATACTATGTCCGTAAAACAAAAGCATGCTAGATTTAAATAAATTGGATAATGCTACTGGAGGCGATTATCCAGAATGTTCTTGCCATCAACTTGCAAGGAGGGAGGCAGGGATTGCTAGCCGCAAATCTTTACTCCCCACTCCCTCCCATCTGATTTCTTCTAAATTGCATGATTGTTTTCATAAAGGACGCAACCTCTTGCCTAACCATTAGGCTGATCATCACTGAAATATACCTTTGAGAAATCAGTTTCCGTGTACTGCTTTCCACCAACTTGCATATTTCTTTGAGTGATATTTGATTAAAGCTGACAGTTTTGATTGCTTGCATGTCGACACTCAGTAGTCTTCGTCTTTTCTCTCCTTTTGCATTCTTAACACCAGCTTCTTTGAATATTTTGTTACTTCTTCCCATTTTAGTTTTTGTCAAATCGCTTTTTGTAACCTTTTAAAAAAAAAAAAAGCAGTCATTATTTTCTTTGTTCTAATCTTTTATATTTTTGAGCTCTGTTCAATTTCTTCCCAATTCCTAATGTTACGATCCTGAGATTAAATAACTTTACAAGATCGGCTTTCTCTTTTAAGTTTACATCTTTTCTCTGTCTCAAGCGAATTTTTACATGTCTGAAAAAAAAAACAGAGTATTTTGTATGGATGTACATAGAGCGCATATTTTTCATTAATTATGAGTTTACTTACGTATAAGTTTACTTAAATTTGAGTTTACATCTTTCCTCTGTCTAAAGCGAATTTTTACTTGGGATATTTTTTATTATTAATTATGATTATTATGATTATTAATTATTTGATTATTTGTGTAATTTATTTAAATATTTATTTAAGTATTTATTTATTAATTATTAATCATTTATTCAATTATTTATTTATTAATTTATTTAATTATTTATTTAATTATTAATCATTATTGATTATGAATTTTGATTATTGAATTATATTATGAATTTTTATTTATTTTTCCTCTGTCTCAAGCGAATTTGTACATATCTGAAAAAAAGAACAGATCACTTTGTATGGATGTTCATAGAGTATATATTTTTCTTTAATAAGATTACTCGAATATTTAGGCCAGTACACAAAAATTAATAAATATAAGGTTCAATAAATAAACGGAGCGTCTAATCAAATATGAGTATACACTAAAGGTTAAACGAGTAAATTAGTATCCACTTTAAGCGTTATATATATAAGAGTCCATCATACACAGGGTGTTTCAAAAAGAATACGACAAAAGCATTACGCTGTTTTTTCAGGTCTATAGCATTGTAGTTGACTGAATCAGTGGTTATTTGATAGAGTACTTATCAAAGTTTGATTGGGTGTCAGTTTCATCGCTTCTGGTGCAGCTGAATTGTGGGAAGATCAATCAAAATGGCGACTCCTCAGGAGAAGGCATTATGCGTGCTTGAGTTCGCGAAACCAAACGCCATTGACACGGTGCAGCGTGCTTTCAGAACAGAATTCGGCATTGATCCGCTCCATCGTGAGAGCATTCGACGGTGGGTTAAACAGTTTAAAGAGAGTGGGTGCCTGTGCAAAGGAAAGAGTCCTGGAAGACCACGTATTACAGAGGAGCAAGTGGAGAGGATTCATGATGCATTTGAGAGCAGCCCACGTAAGTCCGTACGTCGAGCAAGTCTTCAGCTTGCCATCCCTCATACCTCTGTCTGGCATGTGTTAAAGAGACGATTACACATGAAACCATACAAACTAAGCCTCGTCCAAGGACTTACTAATTATGACAAGGTGATGCGGAGGACATTCTGTGAGTCAATGCTGGAGATGGAGGAAGGTGATGAAACTCTCTTTTCACGTTTAGTTTTTAGTGACGAAGCGAATTTCCATTTGACAGGCACAGTCAATAGTCACAATGTGTGCATTTGGGGAACAGAGCACCAAAACTGGCTATTCACTTTACTGCAAGTAGATTTGAATGACTTCATTTTTCAGTAAGATGGAGCACCACCCCATTGGCATCTTGGGGTTAGTACTTATCTGAATGAAAACGTGCCTCAGCAATGGATTGGGAGGAGAGGTGCTAAAGACCTTGCTCTCTGTGCTTGGCCTGCCAGATCCCCGGACCTCCCTGTGTGTGACTTTTTCTTGTGGGGTTATGTTAAAGACCAAGTTTATGTTCCAGCACTTCCAGCAAGTGTCGATGACTTGAAAGATCGAATAACAGCTGCAATCAACACGGTGGACTGTGACATGCTGAGGCGCGTTTGGGAGGAATTCTCATATCAGCTTGATGTTGTCCGCGCTGCCGGTAGTGGCCACATTGAGCGCTTATAAAACATGAAATGAAACTTGAATGTATATACAACGCATGTGTTCATGCTAGAGGTTTGTAATTTTTTTCGTTTTTGACACATCACGTGATGATTTTGGCGTATTCTTTTGGAAACACCCTGTATATATATATATATATATATATATATATATATATATATATATGTATATATATATATATATATATATATATATATATATATATGATGGACTCTTCCGTCGAGTTCGGGGTATGAGGTTCCGACGACCACCTTACTAATTATCTGCATATCTATGACGGGCATGACTTTTGAGGCCGGCTCGGGAATTGCACAAAAGACCACAAACAGTACAGCAGAATGTATTGCATGCAAATGCGACAGGAACACTGTTAGGTGTTTTATTTTGCTTTTGTGTTTCACGCAGTCGAATGATGTCTACTTCTTGACGGTGCATTATTCCTGAATGCCTATGACGGGCATGACTTTTAAGGCCGGATAAAGCATATATATATATATATATATATATATATATATATATATATATATATACAGTGTAACCCGGATATAAGAGACCCTGATATAAGAGAAACACGGATATAAGAGAGATTTTATCTGGTCCCAAATTAGAGCCTGTGTTAATGTATTAGGTTGGTGCAAAAATAATGACGTAATAATGTCATTTTTGACGTTTTTTACGTCAAAAAACGACATTATTTTTGCACCAACCTAATATATAAATCAGACTAAACCCTGATATAAGAGAAACCCGGATATAAGAGACTATATATATATACTTTATTTTAGGATATTACACCGAAAAACATGTCAAAATCGCTACACAATTGCAGTCGTGTTTCAATGCATATCAACGCATCTCATCAGGCGATTGAAAATTACTGGCAAGTGAATGATTTATTCAGATTTAAAAGCCAAAATACATCCTCTTTTTGCGAAAAAAGAAAAAAGCGCGGTTTGGTTATAAGGTTTGTGGATTTTACTGTGATCAACCAATCAAATATGACCTATGTTAAATTTAAACTAAGGGAAGAAGCAAAAATTTAGAAATTATTTTTTTATAAATGGGTCATGACAATAGATTTGAAATCAATGGCAGCAACAGACATTAAACAGGAGCTGATGTAAATGGATACATATTGTTCATTTAGACAATGTCATTTGTGCGCTAATCTTAAGTGGCACTTAAGATCCGTAAGTTGTAAGATATATAAGTTGTAAGAGGTTACAAACAGACGAAGGTGGTACTCGAGTGAAGGAACAGTAACACTCTCGTAGATGAAAGAAAGGGAGGTTTATTGTAAAAGAGAATACACTACTGAAAGACAGGGAATCGGATCAGGCTAGTAATTCCCGAAGCAAGCCCCCAGGTATATCTCCTGTGCTCACTATATATAGCTACTGATATAGTCAGTCCACATAGGCGATAAAGAGTGTAGGACATTCCATTACAACAAAAAGGTGACCCAGTCGAGATGAAAAAAGGGGCTAAAAACAAACTGGGGAGGTTGGGAATCTCGACATGGACCATAACCAAAGAGGGAGCCAGGAACAGGCCGGGAACGACGTTTACCCTCATTAACTAGTTACACAAAAAAAGGGTCTATCCTAACCAGGGGAGGGCTCCATAGGAACCCCCCCCCGATGTGAGGTGGATCTAAAAACTAAAATTAAGGCTAGGAGAAAAAGGATAATGCTATTCCCGTGACTCGTCAAGCTGAGTATAGAATACTCAGCCGACATCTGTTTAATATATATATATATATATATATATATATATATATATTGGTTTATAATCTAGCCGATTTCATTTTAATTCTTTTTCTTTCTATCCGTTTTTGTTATTAATTATTCCACATTATGATAGCAGAAGATCTGTCAAAAATGGTGAAATATGTAGGAAGCTGGACGGAAATTTAGTTACTGATATTCTGCATATAATTTTAAAACAGTGCAAAAAGTAACACGTTGACCTGTACCAATCAATGTACTTTGTCATTTAAATCTAATACAACTAGTTTATATGATATAATCTTACGAACGCATCACGTTGAAGCACTGGTCCCCGTACGATCACTGAAGTTAAGCGACGTCGATGCTGGTCAGTACCTAGATGGGTGAATTTTTGGGAATACCACGTGCTGTAAGGTTGGATGTGCGGGTGGTGTAATGGATAATGGTTCGGAATTGGAAATCGAAGTGCCGAATTTCAATTCCAGTCGGGTTTGTTATATTCACTTACGTGCATATACTGTTGAGAAAGATTCCTTCCTTTCGCAAGGATATATGCTGTGCAACATGATCACAGTCTTCTCCCCCAAGTTATGGGTTAATTAGTAAGACTTGTATCACTAAAAGCATTATTATCTCCCCAAAAATAAAATTAAAATTACGTATAATATATTTAGATTTCATATATTGATATGATATACTGCTAGAAAAAAAACAACCGATTATATAATATACAGGATGGTAATAAAGCCATTATACAAATGTGGTAATTATCATCACCATCATACATACAAAGTATTCAAAGTATTCATTGGTTAATCTCCTCAAAACTAGCTCGCTGGTTGGTCAATTCCGACCAATCAGATATCCTGCACGCGAGGAACGAAATTTCCCGCTCACTAAGGTAAGGCACGTGATACACAACCTTATATGAACAAAACACGTGTAAGCTAGCTAGCTAGCTAGCTCTCTCTCTCTCTCTCTCTCTCTCTCTCTCTCTCTCTCTCTCTCTCTCTCTCTCTCTCTCTCTCTCCATTCATCTTATTCTTTGCTGCCAAGATGTAATCTTCAAGAGCTCCCGCCTTGACCGTGCGGTCAGACGTTAAAGAACATTACCAATTCACGCAAGTACGATCTCTGAACTCTTACCAACTTTACCAATTCACATTTCCTAACATGCAACAGGAACTTTATTCTTCTAAAACTTCAGTTTAATCTTTATGAGCTCAGGTACAAATATTTCCAAATCTCAGTGACATAACTCAATCAAACCTTCAGCTTATATGCATGTACACCAAACACTAATAAATTCAATGTTTATATTTTGAACCATTACGTTCTGTCTTGTATTTTATACTATGTGCTATTTTACGTCAAATATAAATTGCATTTTGACCGCAACATATTTGGTAACCTTCAGCGTCTTTACTTGTCCTTTTCCACGTCATTCCCAGTCAAAGATAAATAATTGTGGTGATGCGCGCTACACAGTTACTTATAATAAAAAAGCAAAACATACCATAGAATTTTGTTGTTATTAACCAGCATTAACCGAGACCATTTTAATAGTATAAAATATGATTTAAGCATTTGAAGCTCCTTTAAGACAGCCCCAATGTATTTGAAAAAAATAAATAAAAGAATGAATAAAAAAATTAAATAAAAATGTCAAAATTAACTCGTGGTTCGATACAAATAACTCCCTGTATTTTTGTGTATCTTATATCTGTTCCAGAACAGGAAGATAGGATAACACGTTTCATACACGTGTAGAATAAGATTCCTACATTTTTTTTTAAATCTTAAATTTTGTGCAAGTTAAACACATAGAGACTCCCAACCAAATATAACAACTGATGTATTTTGATTGGTTGTAAAATATTAATTAGGTGCTGTCAACTACGTCCGAAGGTACTGACCAAAATTTTGACCTCTAGTTGACGCCATAAAATGTAAACATGTTCACGAGCCTCACCACGTGACCAAAAGAACTAATAAAAACGAAACTTCGACGCGACTTGGTCAGTGGGCACTTAAAATATTGAACCAATTCACTTGACTTCATTGGAAATCAACACAGCAAAAGAGACGAACTTTATCTTCAATACAACAACAAACCTTGTCAACCATTTCCAGGCTTAACACTCACTCCCACAAAATATTCTATTCCACAGGAAGAATCTCTGGTCAATGAGCGATAACTCTATAACAATCAGTGAGTCAAGAACAATACTTTTTTCTATTTAATACAAAAACAAAAACAACTGTTTAATTTTCCTATAAAAACAAATATAGCTAACTACACCTTCTCATTTTCACACATACAGTACAGTAACTCAAATTCTTTCAGTAACACACACCAAAGAACTCTATTGTGTTTATCAACTTTTGCATTATATATTATGTATTTATTGTTTTTATAAAAAAATATTTATTGTTGAACAAATTCATAATTTCTTCTACTTGATTATTTCTCTTGTTGTTGTCTTTGTTACATTTGATATTGTAAAAATTGTAGAGGGTCAGTTTTTATTTCTATTTATAACCAATACAAATTGGCTGACCCACTATACACAAAAGCCCGTATCGGCAGGCAGTAATTACAAACCCACACCAAAGCTTTAACCGACATTTTTCATTTTCCTACCTTAGATTAGAACTGTTTCCTGATTCGTCAAAAAAGACAACACCCATTTAAAATTTTGAAATCCCATTACCCCTCTTCCTTAATCTCTTAAATATAATACGAC
>OZ010600.1:79033068-79073068 GCA_963932145.1 Acanthosepion lycidas | reverse complement strand
TGTTTTTAACCCGATAGTAGCTGTGTCGACGTCTTGACAGCCTGATGGCAGACCTAATGTTCTACGGAGACATTATCTCTAAAACATAATCGAAAAAAAATGACATGAGCACCTTTTTGTATCATTTTTAAGTACTCAATAATCTTAAAAACTTTGGAAAATATACTCCATAATAATAAGTTTTATTGAATTTTAGAAATTTTGGCTATAAATCTAATATTATCATCGCTCTTATTTTCTGATAATGTCGTGTAGGTCATGCTTAGAAAACTTTAACTTGCATAATATAATCTGACGTTATAATATCACGAGAGGACATTTCTAGATACTGAGATGCCATACTCTATATAAGTACATGTCTGGAAGCAAAAGAAAACTGCTTTTGTTATGATTGAAAATCTAATCTAGCGATAATTCTTGCTTAATAAAAGCAACACAGACGATATCTCAAAGGAAGCTTGAACAACATCTTCAACAAGTGAATACGAGTTGTCGTTCTTGAGTATTAAAAAGAAAAAAGAAAGAAATATTCTACCATCAAAAGACAAGAGAAAATAACGAGAAAAATTCCCTTTGATCCGCATTCGAAACTGAAAGGACACGGTAGTTGTTTATCGGGTGTTCTATGTTCATTTTATTTACTCACAAAAATGGTTATTTTCAAGTATATTTTTCAGATTTTCGTTTTTTTCTTTTTCGTTTATCTTTCTAGGAATGGAACTTTAAAAGCTGAAAATATGCTCTAAATGTTCTCAAATTGTGCGAGTGGTTGTCGTCTGCAGTTGGACAAATATATTTATACATCCATACAAAAAAAAAGAAAGAAAGAAAGAAAGAAACAACGAAAGAAAGAATGACTTAGAAAGATGCGAATATTATTGGAACATGCAGACGGATAGGAAGAGGCTGGGAAATATACGAGCAGGAAAGTGGTTAAAAGATACAAACACGGGGAAGAGGATAAAAGAGATACACACTGGAAAGAAGTGAGACACAGGGAGGAAAGTCGGTGAGAGAGAGAGAAACGGGCAGGAAAGAGACTAAGAGAGGCAGGCTGGAGAGAGGCTAAAAGTGAGACAGGGAGGAAAGTCGGTGAGAGAGAGAAACGGGCAGGAAAGAGGCTAAGAGAGGTAGGTTGGAAAGAGGCTAAAAGTGAGACAGGGAGGAAAGTCGGTGAGAGAGAGAAACGGGCAGGAAAGAGGCTAAGAGACGCAGACTGGAACGAGGCTGAAAGAGACACAGGGAGCAAAGTAAGTGAGAGAGAGAAACGGGCAGGAAAGAAGCTGAGAGAGGCAGGTTGGAAAGAGGCTAAAAGAGACACAGGGAGGAAATTGGGTGAGAGAGAATAACGGAGAGGAAAGAGGCTAAGAATCGCAGACTGGAAAGAGGCTGAAAGAGACACAGGAAGCAAAATAGGTGAGAGAGAGAAACGGGTAGGAAAGAGGCTAAGAGAGGCAGGCTGGAGAGAGGCTAAAAGTGAGACAGGGACGAAAGTGGGTGAGAGAAAAACGGACAGGAAAGAGGCTAAGAGACGAAAACTGGAAGGAGACTAAAAGAGACACAGAGACCAAAGTAGGTGAGAGAGAGAAACGGGGAGGAAAGAGGCTAAGACAGGCAGGCTGGAGAGAGGCTAAAAGATGCACAGGGAGGAAAGTGGGTGAGAGAGAGTAACAGGCAGGAAAGAGGCTGAGACGCAGACTGAGAAGAGGCTAAAAGTGAGACATGGACGAAAGTGGGTGAGAGAGAGAAACAGACAGGAAAGAGGCTAAGAAACGCAGACTAGAAAGAGGCTGAAAGAGACACAGGGAGCAAAGTAGGTGAGAGTGAGAAACGGGCAGGAAAGAGGCTAAGAGAGGCAGGCTTGAAAGAGGCTAAAACAGACACAGGGAGGAAAGTGGGTGAGAGAGAGAAACGGGCAGGAAAGTGGCTAAAAGAGACAAGAATAGGAAAGTAGCTGAGAGATACATGGGCAGGAAAATGGGTGAGAGAGCGATACAGGCAGGAAAGAGGCTAAAAGAGATACGAACTGGAAAGTAGTTGAGAGAGATTGAGACATGATCAGGAAATAGGCTAAAAGAGGAAAGGGCAGGAAAGTGTCTAAAAAATACACGGACTGGAAATAGGCTAAAATAGACACAGGCAGGAAATGGCTGAGAGAGACACGGGCAGGTAAGAGGATAAAAGTGACACGGTCTGGCTAGTGTCTAAAGCACATATATACAGGAAAGAGGGTCAATGAAAATTGAAAGTGACTGAAAGATACACTGACTTTAAAGTGGCTAAAAGAGACACAGGCAAGAAAGTGGCTAAAAGGGACACGAGCAGTTAAGAGAATAACACACACACCGACTGGAAAGAGTCTAAAAGAGATACGAGCAAGAAAAAGGCTAACATAGTCATGGGCAGGAAAGATAAAAGAAAAGAAGCACGACCTGGAAAGTGGTTAAAAAAGACAGGAGAAGAAGATATGGTAAAAAACTCGAAAGTGGCACAGGCTTAAAAGTGTCTAAACATACACGAACTGGAAAGAGATTTAAAGCTTCTCAGAAAAAGCATTATGGACAGGAAATAGGTTAAAAGTAATACGGGCTGCAAAGAAGCTGATTCAGACAACGACTGAAAAGATGCTAAATCAGACAAGGACTGGAAAGATGCTAAATCAGACAAGGACTGGAAAGAGGCTAAATCAAACAAAGACAGGAAAGGGGACAAATCAGACAAGGGCTGTAAAGATGCTAAATCAGACAAGGACTGGAAAGATGCTAAATCAGACAAGGACTGGAAAGAGGCTAAATCAAACAAAGACAGGAAAGGCGACAAATCAGACAAGGGCTGGAAAGCGGCAAAATCAGACAAGGGCTGGAAAGAGGTTAAATCAGACAAGGGCGGGAAAGATTTTAAATCGGACAAGGGCAAGAATTCGGCTAAATCAGACAAGGGCTGGAAAGAGACTAAATCAGACAACGGCTGGAATGAGGCTAAATTAGACAAGGACTGGAATGAGGCTAAATCAGACAACGGTTGGAATATGGCTAAATCAAACAAGGCCTGGAAAGAGGCAAATCAGACAAGTGCTGGAAAGAGGCTAAATCAGACAACGGCTGGAACGATTCTAAATCAGACAGTGGCTAAAATTAGGCTAAATCAGACAAGGACAGAAAGACTGGAAAGAGGCTAAATCTGAAAACGCCTGGAATTAGGATAAATCTGACAAGGGCTGCAATGAAGCTAAATCAGTCAAGACAACAAGATGAAGCTAAATAAGACAACTGCTTGGATGAGGCTAAATCAGACGACGACTGGAAAGATGCTAATCAAACAAGGACTGGATAGAGGCTAAATCAGACAAGGGCTGGAAGTAGCCTAAATCAGACAACGGCAGGAATGAGGCTAAATCAGATATCGGCTGGAATGAGGCTAAATCAGACAAGGACTGGAAAGAGGGTAAATCTGAAAACGGCTGGAATTAGGTTAAATCAGACAAGGGCTGGAATAAAGCTAAATCAGTCAAGGTCTGGAAAGAGGCTAAATCTGAAAACGGCTGGAATTAGGCTAAATCAGACAAGGTCTGGAATGAACCTAAATCAGTCAAGGACTGGAAAGAGGCTAACTCAGACTAGTGCTGGAATGAGACTAAATCTAACAAGGACTGGAATGAGGCTAAATCAGAAAGATACTCAATGAAAGATACTAATCAGACGAGGACTGGAAAAAGCTAAATTAGACAGCCGCTGGTATATGGCTAAATCTAACAAGGACTGAAAATAGGCTAATCAGACGAGGACTGGAAAAAGTCCATATCAAACCTGGCCTAGAAAGAGGCTAAATTAGACAACGGCTGTAAAGATGCTGAATCAGACAAGGGCTGGAATGTGGCTAAATCAGACAAGGACTAGAAAGAGGCTAAATCAGACTTTAGCTGGAATGAGGCTAAATAAGATAAAGACTGGAAAGAGGTTTATTCAGACAAGGGCTGGAATGAGGCTGATTCGGACAAGGGCTGGAATGAGGCTAAATCAGACAAGGGTTGGAATGTGACTAAATCAAACAAGGCCTGGAAAGAGGCAAATCAGACAAGTTCTGGAATGAGGCTAAATCTGATAAGGACTGGTAAAATGCTAAATCAGACAACGGCTGGAACGATGCTAAATCAGACAATGGCTAAAATGAGGTTAAATCAGACAAAGACTGGAAAGAGGCTAATTCTGACAGCGGCTGGAATGAAGCTACATTAGACAACGGCTGGAATGAGGCTAACTCAGACAAGGGCTGTAAAGATGCCAAAACAGGCAAGGGCTGGTAATAGGCTAATCAGACAAGGGTTGGAATGAGGCTTATTCTGACAAGGACTGGAACAATGCTAAATCAGCCAAGGGCTGGTATGAAGCTAAATCAGACAATGGCTTGAATGAGGCTTAATCTGACAAGGACTGGAAAGATTTTAAATCAGAAAAGGAATGGAAAGAGGCTAAATCGTACAACGGCTGGAATGAGTCTAAATCAGACATAGGCTGGATTGCGTCTAAATCAGACAAGGGCTGGAATGAGACTAAATCAGACATGGACTGGAATGAGGCTAAAACAGAAAATGGCTTGATTCAGGCTAATTCTGGCAAGAATTGTAACGATGCTAAATCAGACAAGGACTAAAATGAGGTTAAATCAGACAAGGGCAAGAATAAGCCTTAATCAGACAAGAACTGGAAAGATTTTAAATCAGACAAGGACTGGAAAAAGCAAAATGAAACATGGACTAGAAAGAGGCTATATATGACAAGGGCTGGAAAGCGGCTAAATCTGAAAACAGCTGGAATTAGGCTAAAAGAGAAAAAGGCTGGAATGAAGCAAATTCAGTTAAGGACTGGAAAGAGGCTAAGTCAGACAAGGGCTGGAATGAGGCTAAATCTGACAAGGACTGGAATAAGGTTAAATCAGACAAGGGTTCGAATGAGGCTAAATCAGACAAGGGCTGGAATGAGGCTAAATCAGTCAAGGGCTGTAAAGATGCTAAATCAGACTACGGCTGGAATGAGGATAAATAGACAACGGCTTGGAGCAAGCAAAATCAGACAACGACTGGAAAGATGCTACATCAGACGAGGACTGGAAAAATGCTGTATTAGGCAACGGCTGGAATATGGCTAAATCAGACAAGGACGGGAAAGATTTTAAACCAGACAAGGACTGGAATGATGCTAAATCAGACAAGGACTGGAAAGAGGCTAAATCAAACAAGGACTGGAAATATTTTAAATCAGACAAGGACTGGAAACAGGCTAAATCTGACAACGGCTGGAATTAGGCTATATTAGACAAGGGCTGGAATGAAGCTAAATCAGTCAAGGACCGGAAAGAGGCCAAATCTGACAAGGACTGGAATGAGGCTAAATCAGACAACGGCTGGAAAGGGGCTAAATCAAAAAACGACTGGAAAGATGCTATATCAGACAACGGTTGGAATGAGGCTAAATCATGCAAGTACTGGAACGAGGCTAAATTAGACAAAGAGTGAAAAGTTGCTAAATAAGACAAGGACAGGGAAGATGCTAAATCAGACAACGGCTGGAGTAAGGCTAAATCAGACAAGGACTGGATTGATGCTAAATAAGACAAGTGCTGGAATGAGGCTAAATCAGACACGGACTGGAAATAGCCTAAATTTTACTATGGCTCGAATGAGGCTAAATCAGTCACCGGCGTAATGAGGCTAAATCAGACAAGGACTGGAAAGAGGCTAAATCTGAAAACGCCTGGAATTAGGCTAAATCTTACAAGGGCTGTAATGAAGCTAAATCAGTCAAGGACTGGAAAGTGGCTAAATCAGACAAGGGCTGGAATGAGGCTAAATCAGACAAGGGCTGGAATGAGGCTAAATCAGACAAGGTCTGGAAATAGGCTAAATCAGACAAGGACTGGAATGAGGCTAAATCTGACAATGGCTGGAATTAGGCTAAATCCGTCAAGGACTGGAAAGATGCTAAATGTGACAAGGGCTGCAATGAGGGTAAATCCGACAAGGACTGGAATGTTGCTAAATCCGACAAGGACTGGGAAGATGCTAAATCAGACAACGGCTGGAATAAGGCTAAATCAGACAAGGACTGGAAAGAGGCTAAATCTGAAAACGCCTGGAATTAGGCTAAATCTTACAAGGGCTGTAATGAAGCTAAATCAGTCAAGGACTGGAAAGTGGCTAAATCAGACAAGGGCTGGAATGAGGCTAAATCAGACAAGGGCTGGAATGAGGCTAAATCAGACAAGGTCTGGAAATAGGCTAAATCAGACAAGGACTGGAATGAGGCTAAATCTGACAATGGCTGGAATTAGGCTAAATCCGTCAAGGACTGGAAAGATGCTAAATGTGACAAGGGCTGCAATGAGGGTAAATCCGACAAGGACTGGAATGTTGCTAAATCCGACAAGGACTGGGAAGATGCTAAATCAGACAACGGCTGGAATAAGGCTAAATCAGACAAGGACTGGAAAGAGGCTAAATCTGAAAACGCCTGGAATTAGGCTAAATCTTACAAGGGCTGTAATGAAGCTAAATCAGTCAAGGACTGGAAAGTGGCTAAATCAGACAAGGGCTGGAATGAGGCTAAATCAGACAAGGGCTGGAATGAGGCTAAATCAGACAAGGTCTGGAAATAGGCTAAATCAGACAAGGACTGGAATGAGGCTAAATCTGACAATGGCTGGAATTAGGCTAAATCCGTCAAGGACTGGAAAGATGCTAAATGTGACAAGGGCTGCAATGAGGGTAAATCCGACAAGGACTGGAATGTTGCTAAATCCGACAAGGACTGGGAAGATGCTAAATCAGACAACGGCTGGAATAAGGCTAAATCAGACAAGGACTGGAAAGAGGCTAAATCAGACAACGGCTGGAAAGAGGCTAAATCAGACAACGGCTGGAAAGAGGCTAAATCAGACAATGGCTGGAATGAGGCTAAAAGAGACACCGGCTGGAAAGTGGTTAAAAGAGAAATGGACAGGTAACAGGCGAAAAGAGACAGTCAAGAAAATGGATGAGAGAGACACGTTCAGGAAAGGGTTCTAAAAGAGACAAGGTCTGGAAAGATAGACGGATAGGAAAGAGGCTAAAAGTGACACATTACTTTTTTTTTCGCATTTTTCTAATGAAACATAACACAGAAAACCTGTTATCACTTCGCATGTCCATTCCACGAAGTTGTTCTTTGTAGATTGACCACAGATTCTTGACTGGATTTATATCAGGAAAGTATCCGGGTCAGTCTAGTACTATGATTTGCTCACTGCTAAAGCTTGCCAGTGTGTTCGCGTAGCGTTACAAATTTTCGTACGCTTCCTTTGAGTAACGTCAATCGCAGACAATGGCCGTAGGACAACTGATCGACAGTCGGGACAGTAGTGTCTGGGCCGGATAAAAATGTGATGCAACCA
Source organism: Acanthosepion lycidas (assembly GCA_963932145.1). NCBI lineage: Eukaryota > Metazoa > Mollusca > Cephalopoda > Sepiida > Sepiidae > Acanthosepion > Acanthosepion lycidas. The sequence continues at coordinate 79,065,643 of OZ010600.1, read as the reverse complement.
CGGATAACGCAATAGTTTTCAAAGCCAAACAAATTTCATCACACACTTCGAAAATATATTCATATTAATGCACACTACAGCAAATGATCTAATCTGCGGAAAGAAATCGATTACATCCTGTCATTCCAGTGGGTCTAAAAGTGACCGTATGTTAAAAGAAAGAAAACTAAAGCGGACGTCCTGGGTATGACGATAAACTACATCCGTGTCCCGGGTAAGACGATAAACTACATCCGCGTCCTGGGTATGGCGATAAACTACATCCGCGTCCTGGGTATGACGATAAACTACATCCGCGTCCTGGGTACGGCGATAAACTACATCCAACAACAAGGCCTCAGATAATGTTTTCGGAAAAATAATGTTGCCAGGTATACGTTTTTCAAACAATAATGTTGCCAGCTATACGTTTTTGAAACAATAATGTTGCCAGCTATACTTTTTTGAAACAATAATGTTGCCAGCTATACTTTTTTGAAACCATAATGTTGCCAGCTTTACGTTTTTGAACGTCCTGGTATGACGTTAAACTACATCCGCGTCCTGGGTATTGCGATAAACTACATCCAACAACAAGGGCTCAGATAATGTTTTCGGAAAAATAATGTTGCCAGCTATGCGTTTTTGAAACAATAATGTTGCCAGCTATACGTTTTTTGTTAAAAATAATGTTGTCAGCTATACGTTTTTTGTTAAAAATAATGTTGCAAGCTATACGTTTTGGAACCATAATGTTGCCAGCTATCCGTTTTTGGAAAGATAATGTTGCCAGCTGTAAGTTTTTGAAACAATAATGTTGCCAGCTATACGTTTTTTGTACAAAAAAATAATGTTGCCAGCTATACGTTTTTTGTAAAAAGAATAATAATGTTGCCAACTATACGTTTTTTGTAAAAAAAATAGTGTTGCCAGCTATACGTTTTTTATTCCATACAAAATAGGCATTTAAAATTCATATAAACTGGATTTGGCATTAAATAACCCACAGTGGTTGATATGCCATAAAACCCAAACAAACAAACAAACAAACTAAAGCGGTTGTTTCAATTAATTTGCTCAAGGATGTATATCCTTCCATTGTTTGTCGTCCTGTGTATGACGAACGACTACATCCAACAATAAGGCCTCTGATCAGGAGGTTTTGAGGAGCAAAAACCACCTCTTAATTGCTGGTGTTCCCAGATCGACCCTGACCCGGGGTGGTAGCACCTGTTAGAGCCCCAGCTATGGAAAGTTCTCCACTGCCTTAACCTCGTGTTGGATCTAACTAATGCCTCTATCCACTGTGCCATGTGTAATAAATATGGCGACAAAGATGAGGACAATAGGTCCGAATAATGTAAATAGTGTAAATTAGTTTTACTTCAAAATAAAGCAGATACATTTACTATTTCTATAATACAATTCATAAACTTATCTATTAATAAAAAATAAAATAACTTCTTTTTTCATCGAATGGTATTTCACCCAAAAAATTAAGAATAAAAGTGGTCCATATGTAAAAATAAAGGTTGAGAAAAACTGTCTTAGATGAAGATGTAATCAACATACTACTAAAACAGTTTACGGAAACAGCCAACCTTCTGGGCTGATTTTAACAGCCAGAATATTACATGGGACACAAGCTAAAAAGGCAAATCTACGAAAATATCATTAATAGTAATAATTTTTGGCATTTCAACAAGAAATTCCAAATTTCTGTTCCCACCTGCTGGAAACCATTCGGCTATAGTTTTATCTTTATGCAATCCTATAGTTTAGTCTCATTACTCTTGGGCAGGATATAAATGTACATGTGATAGCGATTACTTTCCAATTATAGGAGAAAACATGGAAGCTAATGATGAACATCTCCCTAAGTGGAAATTAATCAAAGCAAACTGGAAAGAAGTTAGATCCCAATGAATTAAAAGATTAATCCAAAATGAAATATTAGAGGCCCAGTCGGTCACTTGAGAGAAACGTCAATCTCCATAGTAAAAGAAGGCATACCCCCACCAATCACCCCCACGCAACAAATCAAATCCAAACAAAGGCAACAGGCTATCGTTTGATAACAACAATATAAAAATCGCCAGATTAAGACGAGCAGTTATAAGAGAATTCAACAAATATACTACAACTTGAGACTTGGTCTCCTTCAGACTGTGATGTTATGCTTTTTCTGATTTCGTTTGTCAATACGTACGTTACGCCCAGTCAAAGGTTCATAATTTTGGACTATTCCAATTTCATTGCAGGGGAAGGCGAAAAACTTATAACGGGATCGTTTTTGTTTTTTTTCTCTCTTTATCTTTCTTTTTCTTTCAGAGAAAGTAAAAGCAAAAAACAAGCAAACAAGAAAGACAGAATATGCAAAAAAGAGAGAATGAAATAAAGTGAATCAGAAAGAAAAAGCAAAGTAAGAACAAAGAAAGAAAGAAAGAAAGAAAGGAAAAACAAACAAGAAAGAAAAATCAAACAAGAAAGAAAGTAAAATCAAACAAGAACACATAAACAAGAAAGAAAGACAGAAAGAAAGAAAGAAAGAAAGAAAGAAAGAAAGAAAGAAAGGAAAAAGTTACAAGAAAGAAAGAAAAATCGAACAAGAATACATAAAAAAGAAAGAAAGAAAGAAAGACAGAAAAGAAAAACAAACAAGAAATAAAGAAAAATCAAACAAGAACACATAAAGAAGAAAGAAAGAAAGAAAGAAAAAAAGAAAGAAAGAGAGAAAGAAAGAAAGACAGAAAAAAAGAAAGGAAAAAAACAAACAAGAAAGAAAGAAAAATCAAACAAGAACATATAAACAAGAAAGAAAGAATGAAAGAAAGAAAGAAAGAAAGAAGAAAAGAAAGAAGAAAAGAAAAAAGAAAGAAAAACAAACAAGAAAGAAAGAAAAATAAAACAAGAACATATAAACAAGAAAGAAAGAAAGAAAGAAAGAAAGAAAGAAAGAAAGAAAGAAAGAAAGAAAGAAAGGAAAAACAAACAAGAAAGAAAGAAAAATCAAACAAGAACACACAAACAAGAAAGAAAGGAAAAACAAACAAGAAAGAAAGAAAAATCAAACAAGAACATATAAACAAGAAAGAAAGAAAGAAAGAAAGAAAGAAAGAAAGAAAAACAGAACAGAAAAACAAACAAGAAAGAAAAAAAATCAAACAAGAACATATAAACAAGAAAGAAAGAAAGAAAGAAAGAAAGAAAGAATGAAAGAAAGAAAGAAAGAAAGAAAGAATGAAAGAAAGAAAGGAAAATCAAACAAGAAAGAAAGAATAATCAAACAAGAACATATAAACAAGAAAGAATGAAAGAAACAAAGAAACAAATAAACAAAGAAAGAAAGAAAGAAAGAAAGAAAGAAAGAATGAAAGAAAGAAACAAAGAAACAAAGAAAGCAAAACAAACAAGAAAGAAAGAAAAATCAAGCAAGAACATATAAACAAGAAAGACAGAAAAAAAGAAAGAAAGAAAGAAAGGAAAAACAAACAAGGAAGAAAGAAAAATCAAACAAGAACATATAAACAAGAAAGAAAGAAAGTAAGAAAGAAAGAAAGAAAGAAAGAAAGAATGAAAAAAGAAAGAAAGGAAAACAAACAAGAAAGAAAAAATATCAAACAAGAACATATAAACAAGAAAGAAAGAAAGAAAGGAAAAACAAACAAGAAAGAAACAAAGATCAAACAAGAACATATAAACAAGAAAGAAAGAAAGAAAGAAAGAATGAAAGAAAGAAAGGAAAAACAAACAAGAAAGAAAGAAAAATCAAACAAGAACACACAAACAAGAAAGAAAGGAAAAACAAACAAGAAAGAAACAAAAATCAAACAAGAATATATAAACAAGAAAGATAGAATGAAAGAAAGAATGAAAGAAAGAATGAAAGAAAGAAAGAAAGAAAGAAAGAAAGAAAGAAAGGAAAAACAAACAAGAAAGAAGGAAAAATCAAACAAGAACACATAAACAAGAAAGAAAGAAAGAAAGAAAGAAAGAAAGGAAAAAGTTACAAGAAAGAAAGAAAAATCGAACAAGAACACATAAAAAAGAAAGAAAGAAAGAAAAAAAGAAAGACAGAAAAGAAAAACAAACAAGAAAGAAAGAAAAATCAAACAAGAACACATAAACAAGAAAGAAAGAAAGAAAGAAAGAAAGAAAGAAAGAAAGAAAAACAGAACAGAAAAACAAACAAGAAAGAAACAAAAATCAAACAAGAACATATAAACAAGAAAGAAAGAAAGAACAGAAAAACAAACAAGAAAGAAAGAAAAATCAAACAAGAACATATAAAGAAGAAAGAAATAAATAAAGAAAAAGATAGAAAGAAAGAAAGAAAGAAAGAAAGGAAAAACAAACAAGAAAGAAACAAAGATCAAACAAGAACATATAAACAAGAAAGAAAGACAGGAAAAAAAACAAGAAAGAAACAAAAATCAAACAAGAACATATAAACAAGAAAGATAGAATGAAAGAAAGAATGAAAGAAAGAAAGAAAGAAAAATCAAGCAAGAACTTATAAAAAAGAAAGAAAGAAAGAAAGAAAGAAAGGAAAAACAAACAAGAAAGAAAGAAAAAAAAACAAGAACATATAAACAAGAAAGAAAGAATGAAAGAAAGAAAGAAAGAAAAAACAAACAAGAAAGAAAGAAAAATCAAACAAGATCATATAAACAAGAAAGAAAGAAAGAAAGAAAGAAAGAAAGAAAGAAAGAAAGAAAGAACAAGCAAGGAAGAAAGAAAAATCAAACAAGAACATATAAACAAGAAAGAAAGAAAGAAAAAAAGAAAGAAAGAAAGAAGAAAGAAAGAAAGGAAAAACAAACAAGAAAAAAAGAAAAATCAAACAAGAACATATAAACAAGAAAGAAAGAAAGAAAGAATGAAAGAAAGAAAGAAAGAATGAAAGAAAGAAAGAAAGAAAGAAAGAAAGGAAAAACAAACAAGAAAGAAAGAAAAATCAAACAAGAACACATAAAAAAGAAAGAAAGAAAGAAAGAAAGTAAGGAAAAACAAACAAGAAAGAAAGAAAGAAAAAAGAAAAACAAACAAGAAAGAAAGAATGAAAGAAAGAAAGAAAGAAAGAAGAAAAAAGAAAGAAAAACAAACAAGAAAGAAAGAAAAATAAAACAAGAACATATAAACAAGAAAGAAAGAAAGAAAGAAAGAAAGAAAGAAAGAAAGACAGAACAGAAAAACAAACAAGAAAGAAACAAAAATCAAACAAGAACATATAAACAAGAAAGAAAGAAAGAAAGAAAGGAAAAACAAACAAGAAAGAAAGAAAAATCAAACAAGAACACATAAAAAAGAAAGAAAGAAAGAAAGAAAGAAAGAAAGAAAGAAAGTAAGGAAAAACAAACAAGAAAGAAAGAAAGAAAAAAGAAAAACAAACAAGAAAGAAAGAAAAATAAAAGAAGAACATATAAACAAGAAAGAAAGAAAGAAAGGAAAAAAATGCAAGGAAGAAATAAAAATCAAACAAGAACACATAAAAAAGAAAGAAAGAAAGAAAGAAAGGAAAAACAAACAAGAAAGAAAGAAAAATCAAACAAGAACATATAAAAAAGAAAGAAAGAAAGAAAGAAAGCTACGAAAAACAAACAAGAAATAAAAATCAAACAAGAACATATAAAAAAGAAAGAAAGAAAGAAGAAAAAAGAAATTAAGAAACGAAGAAAGAATGAAAAAGAAAATAAGAAAGAAAGGGCGAACAAAACAGAAAATGTAAACAAGAAAAAGCAAAAAAACAAACAAAGGAAAATGAAGCAAGAAAGAAAAAACAAAATCAAACAGAAAACGCACTCTTATGTATTTAACGCCTGCTTTAGTGAAATGGAAATATTTCCATTTGTACTCTCTTCTTTAAATTACTGCGACTTTCTATGCGTAGCGTAGATGTGGCACAATGCCGAAAGTGTGTGGTAATCGAACACACCACTTGGCTGCAATTGATCTAGCGAGACAAACCTGCTAACCATTGCACCACGTCAACGTGTCCATACTGCTTTAAATAATGACCAGCAATCATGTTTATGTTTGTCATTTCCATATTTTGTTAAAGTTGAAAGGTAAAGGTTCAAAATGTAATCGGGAAATGTTCACGTACATTTTATAATGATCGAACTCGCAACGACCTTATTCAATTATTGGCTTAAGAATTGAGATTCGTCAACAAAATCAAATAGAAAACCGTGACAATGTCACACGTCCGGCTCCCATAGAATATAAGCAAGCTAAACAATGAAAAAAATCAAAAAGAGAAGGTGGAAAAGAACATAGAAACAAGTTCTTCGAAATGTGGCCGAATCTAGGAAAGTGGAAACGAAGACTGGGGAAGACCAAAAAAAAAGCATGTCAAATTGTCCCAAATGCACATCGGCCAACCAAACATCGCCCATTTATCTATTCCCATATAGGACGATCGACAGGAAAGCGCAGTATGCCATGAATTAACCCATTACCTACCATGAGCCCCATCTGGTGATCTGTTAAACTCACTGCATTTTATTCCTTGTATTTACATTGAATTGCTTACATACATTGCATTTGCACAAGTAGAAAAATAATGAATATATTGAAAAGTACTTTTTTATTATTTCTAATCAATATCATTTTTGATATTTTATACAGACATATATTTGATGTTCCCTTTTCTATAAAAACGACAATGGTAACTACTGAAATGAAACATAAGATATAAATAATCTTGTTTGATTTTTCTTTCTTTCTTGTTTGTTTTTCTTTTCTTTCTTTCTTTCTTTCTTTCTTGTTTATATGTTCTTGTTTGATTTTTCTTTCTTTCTTGTTTGTTTTTCCTTTCTTTCTTGTTTGTTTTTCCTTTCTTTCTTTCTTTCATTCTTTTTTTCTTTCTTTCTTTCTTTCTTTCTTTCTTTCTTGTTTATATGTTCTTGTTTGATTTTTCTTTCTTTCTTGTTTGTTTTTCCTTTCTTTCTTTCTTTCATTCTTTTTTTCTTTCTTTCTTTCTTTCTTTCTTGTTTTTGTGTTCTTGTTTGATTTTTCTTTCTTTGTTGTTTGTTTTTCCTTTCTTTCTCTCTTTCTTTCTTCTTTCTTTCTTTCTTGTTTGATTTTTCTTCCTTTCTTGTTTGTTTTTCCTTTCTTTCTTTATTTCTTTCTTTCTTTCTTTCTTTCTTGTTTATATGTTCTTGTTTGATTTTTCTTTCTTTCTTGTTTGTTTTTCCTTTCTTTCTTTCTTCCTTTCTTCCTTTCTTTCTTTCTTTCTTTCTACCTTTCATTCTTTCTTGTATGCCATGAATTAACCCATTACCTACCATGAGCCCCATCTAGGGATCTGTTAAACTCACTACATTTTATTCCTTGTATTTACATTGAATTGCTTTCATACATTGCATTTGCAGAGGTATATTTTACAACATTTATGCTTTAAAGTTTTTATTATTATTTCACAAGTAGAAAAATAATGAATATATTGAAAAGTACTTTTTTATTATTTCTAATCAATGTCATTTTTGATATTTTATACAGACATATATTTGATGTTCTAGTTTCTATAAAAACGATAATGGTAACTACTGAATTTAAACATAAGGAATAAATAAACTCCTTAGACATCTGTCTGGGCCAAAAATGCGCATTAAAAAAATTTGGCAGTTAATGGGTTAAATACCTTAATGCAATTCTGGATCAAATATATCGAACTTGCTCTCACTATACAGTAATTTTACAACATCAGCAGTATTGTCATTCAAAAAAAAACCTTCGATGTCGATGACCTGCTATCCTTAATAAAGAAAACGAATGTCTACTCCAATATATGAATATCTGACTTCTAAAATTAAAAAAAAGTAATGAAAGAAAAACGTGCGAACAATGCATATTGTTTTAATAATACAAATACTACTTAATACTGGTAATACTGGTATAATACTTATTGTCTACCTATTTTTGCAGATCCCTGTGTATAGTGATTCTTAATAAAATATAAAGAAGTATCTGCAATGTTACTGAACCTGACTTGGCATCTCGGCTTCAGTCACTTTCCCATCACCCTAAAGTAGATTCCCTCTGGTTTTTCTATAAATATTTTCATGGTAATTGTTTTGATAAACTTTCCTCTAGGGTACCTAGACTTTATAAATTTAAGAGCAGGACTAGATTAGAGGCAAGGTCACGTTAATTTTGTTATATAAGAATAAAGTGTCTCTACTGTACACTGTAGTTTGAACATAGATCGCCAATGAGCAAATGAGGGCGATCCCATTATTAAATAAGGTAAACCACGTGACCACAGAGAAAATGTATATATGGGAATTAAGTTGGCGTCTAATTGATCAACATTTTTAGTCTATCCTCTATTACTATACGAGCGAGTATTATCGAGCAAGTACTATTAGTGCGAGTGATATTCGAAGGCATCTTACACTAGTATTGTTCAACGGCGTTATTATAGTTGCAATCTGCGATTACAAAGTCTCTACTACAACGAGAATTACGAAAGGGACAACGAGTATTCGTTGACATCACAAAATTGTCAAACGAGTGTTCATTGATATCACAAAAGATATAATGACCACAATAATAGCCCACAATAAACCCGGCCTTGTGCCAGATCCGACGCGTGGCACGGTTAGTGAATATCTCACTATACGGATTACTATTCGGATAACTATTCGGTGGTTACTATTCGAGCGTGTATTATCGAGCAAGTACTATTAGTGCGAGTGATATTCGAAGGCATCTAACACCAGTATTGTTCAACGGCGTTCCTATAGTTGTATCTGCGATTACAAAGTCTCTACTACAACAAGCATTACGAAAGTTACGAGTATTCGTTGACATCACAAAAGTGTCAAACGAGTGTTCGTTGACATCACAAAACATTTACAATCTAAATTTTTGCTTATACATACGAGTAAGAAGTCGGACAATTTTTGCCTACTGACTCGAGTATGGAACCGGACAATTTTTGCATATTTCAAATATGAATGCAGCCAGTGTTGCCTATAGACTCGAGTGTGAACCCTGTCAATGCTTGTCTATAGACTTTATTATGGAACCCGCTAATTTTTGCTGATAGACTCAAATATGAACGCCGTCAATGTTTGCCTATAGACTCGAGTATGAAACCGATTAATGTTTGCTATTGACTTAAGTATGAACGCAGCCCGTGTTACCTATAAAATCGAGTATGAAACGGGTTAATATTTACCTATAAACTCTAGTATGAAACCGGGCAATTTTTGCCTATAGACTCGAATATGAACGCGGCTAATCTTACCTATAGACGCGAGTATGGACGTGACCAATATTTCAATACAGTCTCGAATCTAAGTCGGGTCAATCTTTGTCTACTAGGTCAAATGGGTATCTTCTGTCGAAAAATCTACAAAAACAACTCATCCTCTATTCTATTTTTTTCTTTTGTTTTTTTGATTTTTAATGTTTTGGATATCCCGTCATGTTAAATATCTTGATTTCCAAGTAACACAATAACCTTGCTCTGTCCACTAAAGTGGTTGGGCATAGTCTTGCCAAAGAATTACTCCTGCTATTGCTACTGTACTGCAAGTACATGTGATGTCCTCACGACCGTAAAAGGTTGACGCATTAAAATATATCTATATAATAAATGCCAATGTTAGTATGTCACTATATCACACTTTTTCACTCAAAGGGCCACAACTCTCAAAAATCTACCCTCCTTTTATAAAATAAATGCGAATTTCAATCAAAGGAACACAACTCTCTAACTTTCAATAGCTCTTCTTCTTATATATATATATATAAACGCGAATGTCAGTGTGTCATTGTGTCACATTTTTTCAATTAAAGGGACACAACTCTCTAACTTTCAATTTTACTCCTAGATGGCGTAGCCCAACATATACTGTTTTCGAATCAGGCCGACACTGTGAACAATTTAAAAACATTCCGTTCCGGATCCGGAACCGCGATCAGTTTTGAGTTCTTCTGTAGTTTATTGTTGCCTATCATATCAATCCCCCACACCTATTGCTATGTAGGCCCAATCAAGACCCCTCCACAGTAGCTAGCTTAAATGCCGCTCTATCGGGTTGCTTTTAAGCTAGTGAATATATACACACACACATATATATATATATATATATATATATATATATATATATATATATATACACCTAGTGAGCCAGACAAACCTACCTAGGTTTCACCTAAACGGATCGTCAGGGAAAGTACAGCTAACGAGGCAAAGAGAAACGCATATTTATAGGCGATAATTAAAATTATACCACGTGACCAAAGAACCACAAACACAAACACCTAAGTGGGTGGGGGGTAAATATTTATTCAACAAAAATGGGGAGGGAGGGGAGAAAAACCAAAAAAACATTAAGGTGGAATGACAAATAAGCGGGAAAACGTCTAATTTAGTAGCCAAGATTTTTTATGTCTACATACGTTAAGGATTTCAGTTTTGGAGTTTAATAGTTGGTTAGGTTGATCATATAAAGCTATGGCTAATTTCTCCTTTGCACATAATTTATAAAATTTATGGCCTGCTTTATATTTGGGTCATTTTTTTGATATTTCCCATTTAAGGATGGGGTCTATATTATCTTCTTGTTTGGTTTTCCATACATAGGTAGATAGCCTGGTACTATGCTTAATTTTTTCGTTTTTAAAACTACTCGTATGGTTATAATATATTTTTTTAAAGTAGCACCTATGTATGTTTTAGGGTTAGTATCCTCGCTATTTTTGTAAATTTTCACTTGATAAACCACGCATTCTTGCTGACATTTTCCCTGTAATGGACAGATGTTTTTGTTTCTACAATTACAAGTAGAAGGATTACTGCGTGGATTATTCCTAGTTTTTTTCTTATTCAATCCATTTATTATAGTCCCTACGTTCGGCATGCAAGAATAACTAAGTTTTACATTGTTTTTGTTGAATATTTTATCTAACTCAGTTTTTTGGGAAAATGTTGCTCTAATAAATCAAAAAATATCTTGCCAATTTTTGTTTTTACAAAACAATATATATATATATATATATATATATATATATATATATATATATATATATATATATATATATAGTACGCCAAAAATGTTTACACATTTCAGGAAAGGAAAAACTTGTTTTTCGTAGTTTTATCAAATTGCGAAAACAATGTTTACAGTAGTATTTTCCCGACAGATGGTGTTACCCTCATGGGTGTAGCATCAAAACGTCCTAAAGGATATTTTCTATCGCAAGTAGGCAAGTAATTTAAAATGCAGAGCAGCCATTACACTGTATACTTTGGCCTATCGTTGCCCAAGCAGTAGTTCGTCGTATCAATAAATGTCTGGAAGCTAAAGGCCACCATTTTGTGCATCTCTTGTGAGTCTGAATGTGAGTCTTAATGCCTGAATAAATTTAGTATTACAATATCAATAAAAGTTGTTATTCCTTTCCTGAAATGTCTATCATTTGGGCAGGAGCGGCCTCAGTGTATATATATATATATATATATATATATATATATATATATATATAGATAGATAGATAGATAGATAGATAGATAGAGAGAGACAGACAGACAGACAGACAGACAAACAAGCAGACAGAGAGACAGAGACAGAGTGAAGAGGAGAGAGAGTCCGCAAAAAAAAATGATTGCACACTTCAGGAAAGGAAAAACTTGTCTTTCGTAATTTTGTCAAATTGTGAAAACAATGTTTATAGTAGTACGATATTTTCTCGGCAGATGGCGTTACCTTCATGAGGCCCTTAGGCAAGTAATTGAAAACGCACGCGCAGCCATCCCACTGTATCCTTTGGCTTAACGTTGCCCAAGCAGTAGTTCGACGTATTAATAAACGTCAAGAAGCTAAAGGCCACCATTTTGTGCAACACTTGTGAGTAGAAAGGTGCCACTATGGCCCTAGAGGGTTACTGGTTTTTAAAATGAAGTCTCTACGAGAAAATGCGCTTTCTTTAAGATAATTGCCCTGTAAGGCTGCTCTCCGTGGCAGAACACTTAGAGGTACACTTTGGCTTAAAAATGGATGCAGGTTGGATTCCTGTCGGAGGAGGAACAGTAATTTCACTATATAATAAAATAAAGCACAGTGTTAGCAACTTAATTCATTTTCTTTCTGCATGTAGGCGGTTTGCTCTTAAATATTAGTGTAGTTCTCATGTTTATTGCTGGTTGACATATTTCACGCTCTCAATCAACAGAGAAGCCCCCATTGAATACTCTCTGTGGTCCACTAAAGTGTTCTCCACCCGCGGACTGACCAGAGGAGGAAACAGAAGAGGGTGACCCGTGTGTTAATTAGTTTACTATCGCTTATAACCTGATCAGCCCAACCCCGGCATTGTCATTAATACAAATCGAAATCGGCACGCACTGTCCAGTGGCTGTCCGGAGCAACTGATCCTCCGGTTGCCATTAATATGGACATTGTCACTGTCCCTCAATAGGAAGTAGGTGTCCATAAAATGGAAAATAAAACGCACATGAAAGCAGATCTATTCCAGTCTTTTTAATAGAGTAAATATCAGAGTTGACCAAATGAAATACGCACAAACGCTCGGTCACGATGACTTGCGACATCTTGCCAGCACGACTATCGACGGATTCTGAGCAGTTTCGTCTAAACAAATCTCACTGAACGGTTCCGACCACTGGGGTGTTATCTATAAGTCGATATCATCAATATGTAACACTTTTAACAAAGTGCTCATGATAGGAATCGAACACAGGATTCATGGTCGAACGTTAAATTATTTCCAGTCAGTCACACACACATTCTATAGCATTATCGCCCAAATAAATAATGAAGGCGTTTCACTACTTTCACTACTTCTTCAAATGAAACCCTAAATATTTCACCGCTTGTTAAGAAGAAAGAAAAAATAACCTTAATCCTAACAATTTTACCGCTTGTTAAGAAAAAAAAATAACCCTAATCCTAACCCTTTCAGCGCTTCTTAAAAAGAAAGAAAAAAAAACTCTAACCCTGTCACAGCTTCTTAAGAAGAAAAAAAAATGACCCTAATCATAACCCTTTTACCGCTTGTTAAGAAGAAAGAAAAAATAACCCTAATACTAACACTTTCAGCACATCTTTAAAAGAAAGAAAAAATAACCCTAATCCTTACACATTAACCGCTTGTTAAGAAGAAAGAAAAAATAACCCTAATCCTAACCCTTTCAGAGCTACTTAAAAAGATAAAAAAATAACCCTAACCCTTTCACCACTTGTTAAAAAGAAAGAAAAAATGACCCTAATCCTAACCCTTTCACCGCTTGTTAAGAAGAAAGAAAAAATAAACCCAATCCTAACCCATTCACCGCTTGTTAAGTACAAAAAAAATAACACTAATCCTAACCCTTTCAGCGCTTCTTAAAAATAAAGAAAAAATAACCCTAACCCTTTGAACGCTTGTTAAGAAGAAAGAAAAAATAACCCTAATCCTAACCCTTTCACCGCTTTTAAGAAGAAGAAAAAAATATCCGTAATCCTAACCCTTTCAGCGCTTCTTAAAAAGAAAAAAATAACCCTAATCCTCATCCTTTCACCACTTGTTAAGAAGAAAAAATAAGCCTAATCCTAACCCTTTCACCACTTGTTAAGAAGAAAGAAAAAATAATCCTAATCCTAACCCTTTTAGCGCTTCTTAAAAAGAAAGAAAAAATAACCCTAACCCTTTCACCGCTTGTTAGAAGGAAGAAAAAATAATCCTAATCCGAACCCTTTCAGCGCTTCTTAAAAAGAAAGAAAAAATAACACTAATCCTAACCCTTTCAGCAGGTGTTAAGAAGAAAAAAAATAAGTCTAACCCTTACACGGCTTGTTAAGAAGAAAGAAAAAAAATCCTAATCCTAACCCTTTCAGCGCTTCTTAAAAAGAAAGAAAAAATAACCCTAACCCTTTCACCGCTTGTTAATAAGAAAGAAAATATAACCCTAATCCTAACCCTTTCACCGCTTTTAAGAAGAAGAAAAAATAAGGCTAACCCTTTCACGGCTTGTTAAGAAGAAAGAAAAAATAACCCTAACCGGAATCCTTTCAGCGCTTCTTAAAAACAAAGAAAAATAACCCTAATCCTAACCCTTTCAACGCTTGTTAAAAAGAAAAAAAATAAATCTATCCGACCCCTTTCAGCTCTTCTTAAAAAGAAAAACAATAACCTTAATCTGAACCCTTTCAGCTCTTCTTAAAAAGGGAAGAAATAACCCTAATCCAAACCCTTTCAGCGCTTCTTAAAAACAAAGAAAAAATAAACCTAATCCTAACCCTTTCAGCGCTTGTTAAGAAGAAAGAAAAAATAACTCCAATACTAACCTTTTCACCGCTTGTTAAGAATGAAAAAAAATGATGCTAATACTAACCCTTTCATCGCTTCTGGAAAATAACCATAACCCTTTTCCCCGTTTGTTAAGAAGAAAGAAAAAATAACTCTAATCCTAACATTTTCACTGCTTGTTAAGAAAAAAAAATAATCCTAATCCTAACCCTTTCAGCGCTTCTTAAAAAGAAAGAAAAAATAACCCTTACCCTTTCACAGCTTGTTAAGAAGAAAGGAAATATAACCCTAACCGGAACCCTTTCAGCACTTCTTAAAAACAAAGAAAAATAACCCTAATCCTAACCCTTTCAACGCTTGTTAAAAAGAAAAAAAATAAGCCTAATCTGAACCCTTTCAGCGCTTCTTAAAAAGAAAACAATAACCCTAATACGTACGCTTCCACTGCTTCTTAAAAATAAAGAAAAAATAAGCCTAATCCTAACCCTTTCAGCGCTTCTTAAAAACAAAGAAAAAATAACCCTAACCCTTTCACCGCTTGTTAAGAAGAAAGAAAAAATAACCCTAATCCGAATACTTTCAGTGCTTATTAAAAAGAAAGAAAAAATAACGGTAACCCTTTAACCGGTTGTTAAGAAGAAAGAAAAAATAACGCTAATACGAACCCTTTCAGCGCTTCTTAAAAAGTAAAAAATAGCCCTAATCCGAACCCTTTCAGCGCTTGTTAAGAAGAAGAAAATACCCTAACCCTTTCACCGCTTGTTAAGAAGAAAGAAAAAATAATCCTAAAGCTAACCTATTCACCGCTTGTTAAGAAGAAAAAAAATAACTCTAATCCGAACCCGTTCAGGGCTTATTAAAAAGAAAGAAAAAATAACGCTAACCATTTCACCGCTTGTTAAGAAGAAATAAAAAATAACCCTCATCCTAACCCTTTCACCGCTTGTTAAAAAGAAAGAAAAAATAACCCTAATGCTAACCTTTTCACCGCTTGTTAAATAAAAAATAACCCTAATCCTAACCCTTTCAGCGCTTCTTAAAAAGAAAGAAAAAATTACCCTAACCCTTTCACCGCTTGTTAAGAAGAAAGTAAAAATAACCCTAATCCTAACCCTTTCAGCGCTTCTTAAAAAGAAAGAAAAAATTACCCTAACCCTTTCACCGCTTGTTAAGAAGAAAGTAAAAATAACCCTAATCCTAACCCTTTCAGCGCTTCTTAAAAAGAAAGAGAAAAAATTACCCTAACCCTTTCACCGCTTGTTAAGAAGAAAGTAAAAATAACCCTAATCCTAACCCTTTCAGCGCTTCTTAAAAAGAAAGAAAAAATTACCCTAACCCTTTCACCGCTTGTTAAGAAGAAAGTAAAAATAACCGTAATCCTAACCCTTTCAGCGCTTCTTAAAAAGAAAGAAAAAATTACCCTAACCCTTTCACCGCTTGTTAAGAAGAAAGTAAAAATAACCCTAATCCTAACCCTTTCAGCGCTTCTTAAAAAGAAAGAAAAAATTACCCTAACCCTTTCACCGCTTGTTAAGAAGAAAGTAAAAATAACCCTAATCCTAAACCTTTCACCGCTTCTTAAAAAGAAAGAAAAAATTACCCTAACCCTTTCACCGCTTGTTAAGAAGAAAGTAAAAATAACCGTAATCCTAACCCTTTCAGCGCTTCTTAAAAAGAAAGAAAAAATAACCCTAACCCTTTCACCGCTTGTTAATAAGAAAGAAAATATAACCCTAATCCTAACCCTTTCACCGCTTTTAAGAAGAAGAAAAAATAAGGCTAACCCTTTCACGGCTTGTTAAGAAGAAAGAAAAAATAACCCTAACCGGAATCCTTTCAGCGCTTCTTAAAAACAAAGAAAAATAACCCTAATCCTAACCCTTTCAACGCTTGTTAAAAAGAAAAAAAATAAATCTATCCGACCCCTTTCAGCTCTTCTTAAAAAGAAAAACAATAACCTTAATCTGAACCCTTTCAGCTCTTCTTAAAAAGGGAAGAAATAACCCTAATCCAAACCCTTTCAGCGCTTCTTAAAAACAAAGAAAAAATAAACCTAATCCTAACCCTTTCAGCGCTTGTTAAGAAGAAAGAAAAAATAACTCTAATACTAACCTTTTCACCGCTTGTTAAGAATGAAAAAAAATGATGCTAATACTAACCCTTTCATCGCTTCTGGAAAATAACCATAACCCTTTTCCCCGTTTGTTAAGAAGAAAGAAAAAATAACTCTAATCCTAACATTTTCACTGCTTGTTAAGAAAAAAAAATAATCCTAATCCTAACCCTTTCAGCGCTTCTTAAAAAGAAAGAAAAAATAACCCTTACCCTTTCACAGCTTGTTAAGAAGAAAGGAAATATAACCCTAACCGGAACCCTTTCAGCACTTCTTAAAAACAAAGAAAAATAACCCTAATCCTAACCCTTTCAACGCTTGTTAAAAAGAAAAAAAATAAGCCTAATCTGAACCCTTTCAGCGCTTCTTAAAAAGAAAACAATAACCCTAATACGTACGCTTCCACTGCTTCTTAAAAATAAAGAAAAAATAAGCCTAATCCTAACCCTTTCAGCGCTTCTTAAAAACAAAGAAAAAATAACCCTAACCCTTTCACCGCTTGTTAAGAAGAAAGAAAAAATAACCCTAATCCGAATACTTTCAGTGCTTATTAAAAAGAAAGAAAAAATAACGGTAACCCTTTAACCGGTTGTTAAGAAGAAAGAAAAAATAACGCTAATACGAACCCTTTCAGCGCTTCTTAAAAAGTAAAAAATAGCCCTAATCCGAACCCTTTCAGCGCTTGTTAAGAAGAAGAAAATACCCTAACCCTTTCACCGCTTGTTAAGAAGAAAGAAAAAATAATCCTAAAGCTAACCTATTCACCGCTTGTTAAGAAGAAAAAAAATAACTCTAATCCGAACCCGTTCAGGGCTTATTAAAAAGAAAGAAAAAATAACGCTAACCATTTCACCGCTTGTTAAGAAGAAATAAAAAATAACCCTCATCCTAACCCTTTCACCGCTTGTTAAAAAGAAAGAAAAAATAACCCTAATGCTAACCTTTTCACCGCTTGTTAAATAAAAAATAACCCTAATCCTAACCCTTTCAGCGCTTCTTAAAAAGAAAGAAAAAATTACCCTAACCCTTTCACCGCTTGTTAAGAAGAAAGTAAAAATAACCCTAATCCTAACCCTTTCAGCGCTTCTTAAAAAGAAAGAAAAAATTACCCTAACCCTTTCACCGCTTGTTAAGAAGAAAGTAAAAATAACCCTAATCCTAACCCTTTCAGCGCTTCTTAAAAAGAAAGAGAAAAAATTACCCTAACCCTTTCACCGCTTGTTAAGAAGAAAGTAAAAATAACCCTAATCCTAACCCTTTCAGCGCTTCTTAAAAAGAAAGAAAAAATTACCCTAACCCTTTCACCGCTTGTTAAGAAGAAAGTAAAAATAACCGTAATCCTAACCCTTTCAGCGCTTCTTAAAAAGAAAGAAAAAATTACCCTAACCCTTTCACCGCTTGTTAAGAAGAAAGTAAAAATAACCCTAATCCTAACCCTTTCAGCGCTTCTTAAAAAGAAAGAAAAAATTACCCTAACCCTTTCACCGCTTGTTAAGAAGAAAGTAAAAATAACCCTAATCCTAAACCTTTCACCGCTTCTTAAAAAGAAAGAAAAAATTACCCTAACCCTTTCACCGCTTGTTAAGAAGAAAGTAAAAATAACCGTAATCCTAACCCTTTCAGCGCTTCTTAAAAAGAAAGAAAAAATTACCCTAACCCTTTCACCGCTTGTTAAGAAGAAAGTAAAAATAACCGTAATCCTAACCCTTTCAGCGCTTCTTAAAAAGAAAGAAAAAATTACCCTAACCCTTTCACCGCTTGTTAAGAAGAAAGTAAAAATAACCCTAATCCTAACCCTTTCAGCGCTTCTTAAAAAGAAAGAAAAAATTACCCTAACCCTTTCACCGCTTGTTAAGAAGAAAGTAAAAATAACCCTAATCCTAACCCTTTCAGCGCTTCTTAAAAAGAAAGAAAAAATTACCCTAACCCTTTCACCGCTTGTTAAGAAGAAAGTAAAAATAACCCTAATCCTAACCCTTTCAGCGCTTCTTAAAAAGAAAGAAAAAATTACCCTAACCCTTTCACCGCTTGTTAAGAAGAAAGTAAAAATAACCGTAATCCTAACCCTTTCAGCGCTTCTTAAAAAGAAAGAAAAAATTACCCTAACCCTTTCACCGCTTGTTAAGAAGAAAGTAAAAATAACCCTAATCCTAACCCTTTCAGCGCTTCTTAAAAAGAAAGAAAAAATTACCCTAACCCTTTCACCGCTTGTTAAGAAGAAAGTAAAAATAACCCTAATCCTAACCCTTTCAGCGCTTCTTAAAAAGAAAGAAAAAATTACCCTAACCCTTTCACCGCTTGTTAAGAAGAAAGTAAAAATAACCGTAATCCTAACCCTTTCAGCGCTTCTTAAAAAGAAAGAAAAAATTACCCTAACCCTTTCACCGCTTGTTAAGAAGAAAGTAAAAATAACCCTAATCCTAACCCTTTCAGCGCTTCTTAAAAAGAAAGAAAAAATTACCCTAACCCTTTCACCGCTTGTTAAGAAGAAAGTAAAAATAACCCTAATCCTAACCCTTTCAGCGCTTCTTAAAAAGAAAGAAAAAATTACCCTAACCCTTTCACCGCTTGTTAAGAAGAAAGTAAAAATAACCGTAATCCTAACCCTTTCAGCGCTTCTTAAAAAGAAAGAAAAAATTACCCTAACCCTTTCACCGCTTGTTAAGAAGAAAGTAAAAATAACCGTAATCCTAACCCTTTCAGCGCTTCTTAAAAAGAAAGAAAAAATTACCCTAACCCTTTCACCGCTTGTTAAGAAGAAAGTAAAAATAACCCTAATCCTAACCCTTTCAGCGCTTCTTAAAAAGAAAGAAAAAATTACCCTAACCCTTTCACCGCTTGTTAAGAAGAAAGTAAAAATAACCGTAATCCTAACCCTTTCAGCGCTTCTTAAAAAGAAAGAAAAAATTACCCTAACCCTTTCACCGCTTGTTAAGAAGAAAGTAAAAATAACCCTAATCCTAACCCTTTCAGCGCTTCTTAAAAAGAAAGAAAAAATTACCCTAACCCTTTCACCGCTTGTTAAGAAGAAAGTAAAAATAACCGTAATCCTAACCCTTTCAGCGCTTCTTAAAAAGAAAGAAAAAATTACCCTAACCCTTTCACCGCTTGTTAAGAAGAAAGTAAAAATAACCCTAATCCTAACCCTTTCAGCGCTTCTTAAAAAGAAAGAAAAAAATTACCCTAACCCTTTCACCGCTTGTTAAGAAGAAAGTAAAAATAACCGTAATCCTAACCCTTTCAGCGCTTCTTAAAAAGAAAGAAAAAATTACCCTAACCCTTTCACCGCTTGTTAAGAAGAAAGTAAAAATAACCGTAATCCTAACCCTTTCACCGCTTCTTAAAAAGAAAGTAAAAATAACCCTAATCCTAAACCTTTCACCGCTTCTTAAAAAGAAAGAAAAAATTACCCTAACCCTTTCACCGCTTGTTAAGAAGAAAGTAAAAATAACCCTAATCCTAACCCTTTCAGCGCTTCTTAAAAAGAAAGAAAAAATTACCCTAACCCTTTCACCGCTCGTTAAGAAGAAAGTAAAAATAACCCTAATCCTAACCCTTTCAGCGCTTCTTAAAAAGAAAGAAAAAATTACCCTAACCCTTTCACCGCTTGTTAAGAAGAAAGTAAAAATAACCGTAATCCTAACCCTTTCAGCGCTTCTTAAAAAGAAAGAAAAAATTACCCTAACCCTTTCACCGCTTGTTAAGAAGAAAGTAAAAATAACCGTAATCCTAACCCTTTCAGCGCTTCTTAAAAAGAAAGAAAAAATTACCCTAACCCTTTCACCGCTTGTTAAGAAGAAAGTAAAAATAACCCTCATCCTAACCTTTTCAGCGCTTCTTAAAAAGAAAAACAATCTAAAACTAAGTTCGATATAATGTAAAATCTCACTTTAAAGAACTGCTTACGGTGAGAACGTGTAATGTATAGAGAAATTTACACTCCCATGGCTCCTTCTCCAGAATTGTCACCTTTAGAACAGGTTTCCGAGAGAATGCTTTCTCAATATGATATGAGTGTGCAGAAAATAGAAATTGAAATCAAATAGAAATGAAATCGATTCCTTTTTTTTTTAATAGAGAAAACAATAGTTGACCTTGTGGAAAACGTAGAGTACGCCCATCTCATTAGTTGCGATGACTTGTGACACAGTAGAAGCATCGAGTTTTAAGCGACATAAGTAACCTAATGGAAAACGCAATGAGCGATCCAACTTCAAATTCCGACTGAGTTTGTTTGCATTTACCTCGTACTTAAAACCTTGAGAAAGTCATGAATCAAACTTTCTCTACGGGCCAAATTATTGTGTTGAAATTGATTTTTGGTTTTCAATTCACTTTAAAATACTTTCAATAAAAAACATTTTGAATTAATGCAGCTACAGATATAACAGAAGTACTCTGTATTTATACAATCGTAGTTAGTAGAGGACATGAAGGGGTAAAACAGGCAACATGAAGACCCATTTCAGACCACAATTATTTTGGAGTTTTTGAAATTCAATTTGTCAGTGTGCTACCAGGGATGAAAAAGAAGATACATTTATAAAGCAATTATTAAGTTTGATGAAAATTGGTAGAAAGATCAACAGAAAATAAGAAAGAAACCAATAAAAATCGTTATTTTTCGCTACTTACGCAGATTTTAACTATATGGGTGGACTCACTTATCAAGATAAATGACTGTTAAACAATCAACTTATTGTTGGCTACAATTGAGTAAAGTTTGTATTAAATTTCTTGAAAACTGAAGGAATTTTTAGTTTCAAATTTGTGTTGAAATCGATTTGTGTTGAAATCGATTTTTGGTTTTTCGCTAAATGCAATGGTATAGAAATAAAAAATGGGTATCATTGAGCTCGTCATGATGTAAATAACCTACATACCGACTTTGAATGAAATCGGAAAAAAAAAAGTTGAATTTATAGATTTTTGATTATTATTTTTTTAATTACCTACTTTTTACGCTAAGAACCTATCTTTTACATTGTACAATGTATGTGCCAAGTTTGGTCAAAATCGTTTAGATGGATATCGAATGAAAAGGTATAACACAGACAGACAGGCTAAGAATATGGAACCAAGAAAATGATTTTATACTCAAGTATAGTGTTTATTTATAGAAACTGTTAGACATTTTCATGACGGTCGTCTTCGAGTATAGAATCCAGAATTTGGCAGTGAATATTTCGGAGACAGTAGGAAAGCGTAATTCAGGTTCGCAGTGGATATCTTAGCAGAGCGTAGTTCTTCCTTCTGTCATCTTCGCCTGTCAAGTTAGCACTGGTCCTTCCGGTAGGGTAAACAAAGCTGGTCGCCTTTATACACGACGAATACAATGTTCTGTGGCTTCTGATTGGTTAAGCTTCTATTGGTAGACTATAAAGGAAGTTGAGTCATCTGGATTGTCTCACTAGTCAGTATATATATATATATATATACACAAAAAACCGCAACAGAAACAAGTATAATGCCGACTAATGTTTACTTATAGACTCAAGTATGAAAACAATCAATTCTCATCTGTAGTCTCGAGTGGTCAGCAAAAGAGACAGTCCAAGCACAGGAGTTAACGGTGATCAGCTTGGTAGTTCTGTCAGAGCAACGTCTTTCCATTGATCTCCGCCTGGGATAACCTTTGGGATCGCCCCGAATGTGAGTCACTCAAGTGCAGTATTTATAAGCTGTGATCTACGTATTGGCGAATTAAACGCCAAAATCTTGACCTCTTCAAGTCTAAGGTCAACTGTTCTTTTTTACCCCATGTAACTTAACAGACTGTATTTCATTTCTCCTCCTATCTTCTTACGCTCATCCAATAGCTTCATTCCGTAATTCTCTAGCTTGAGTGGCTCTTGGGTGAACATTAGTAAAAAAAAAAAAAAGCAATAAAGATTCAGAAATTTAACTCTGGGTACTTGTTGTTCAACGCTTAACACAATTTACAGAGAACTAAGACCAATATCTCTTAATCTCAAACAAAAACGATTTGAGTTTGCCGACCACTGCCACCGAGCGGGCATGGAAATCGTCTCATCTTTACTCCTATGGCATCCTTCTGGAAGTGTATTCTCACGACCTTCCCAGACACGATAGCTTGGGACTCAGGGTTGGACATTGGGGATCTGGGGACAGCAATACAGTACCGAACAGTGTGAAAAGGGATTGTCAATGGAGTACCAACCAATTATAGGGAAGTCGAAGGATGATGATGATGATGATGATGATGATGATGAACAGACGACAGAAAACGTGACAAAGATATGCAAACAGACAGGAATAGTGAAAGATGCCTTACAAAAACTAAGCAAAGTATTAAGAGATAGGAAAATTTCATTAGAAAAGAGTGTTGAACTACTATGTAATATTTAATCTCCTATATGGCAGTGAATGCTGGAAATTTTCCTAACTGATGAAGAACAGACTCGAAGCGTCAGACGAAACCAAGAAATACTATGGACGGAACAACGAGAAGTTTGGGGAGAAAATATATCCTACAACGAAAAAAGTCAGAAAGTAGTGAAATTTCAGGGATACATGAGAAAAGCTGGTTTGGAAAATGTAACACTCACGAGGCAAGAAGGCAAGAGAAGCCGAAGAAAAATCTATTTCACGAGTTTGAGTGTAAGGATAACAGAACAGGGACAAAGAATGATGGTAAACAGGTAAAAGCTACTTTGAAAAAGAAAAGACAAGAAGTTGTGGAGAGCCACGAATTTGGTACTTAAAGGATATATTGAATATGGATAAAAACAATAATAAAATAAAAAAATTTCTAAATCAACCTTATATGATAGGATATTCAATTTAGCTGAAATTAATTGATATAATTGAAACCAATAATTCCATTATTACTTATTTTTTGGTATTTTTCCAATAAAACATGACCCAGCACATATGTTAGTACTTCGTATGTCCAGTTAATGAACTCGTTCCTTGCAGATTGACCATAGATTCTCGACTGGATTTAAATCAGGAGAGTTTCTTGGCCAGTCTTTGAGTTGCTCACTGGTAAGGCTTGCCAATGTGTTCGTGCAGCGTTACAAATTTTCGTACGCTTGCTTGGAGTAACGTCCATCACAGACAATGGTCGTAAGACAACTAATCGACAGTCGGAACAATAGTGTCAGGGCGTGATAAAAATCTGATGCGATCACGGATGACGCAATATTTCACGGCCAAAAAAAATCGATCACACACCCCGAAAATAGATTCATATTACTGCACACCATTGCAAATGACGTAACCTGAGGAAAAAATAGAAATCGATTACACGTTGTCATTCCAGTGGTTCTAAAACTGACCGTATGGAGAAAGAAAGAAAACTAAAGCGGTTGTTTCAGTTAATTTGCATAAGGATGTATAAATGGATATGAATAAAAACAATGTGTCTATAATATATAAGAAACGTTTTAATCGACCTTCTATGATAGAATGTATATTTTAGCTGAAAATCCGGGCAAGGTTACGTTGTAACGTAGGGAAGTTTACTGAATAGAATAATCAAACGAAGGTTTGTAATGAACGATTATACTTAGGACACGAACATAGAAGATTCGCCAGCGGCGCGTAGAAGTAGTCAACTGCTGTGAATTCCACAATGAGTCTCCAACTGCAAATCAACATACAGTATTTACGTGAATGGAGGCATTACCGTCAGTAGGTATGCTACAACAGGTTATTAAAAGACAGGAAATATATTGTATAGCTGGCCACTCGTATTCGAGGATAGCCGTCTTATAGGGCGGCTAGCCAATCCCTGTTGCAGACGCTTTCTCAAGTGCATTTGCGTTTATTCAACACCCACGGAGCCCATTTATACAGCAACTATGCTGGGAAAGAGCGTGTTATCTAACATGAGGCTAGCACATTCAATCCCGCTTCCACGATGACTACCCAATTTCACTCACAAGGCTTGGGTCAACCCGCAGCACTTGCGCGCTGGGATCGACCCCTCCTTCCTGACAAATCGATCATCGGTGAGATTCGAACCCGGGTCAGAATGCGAACCTTCTAACCACTCGGCCACGTGCCTCTGACTGAATAACGATGCTATGAATGGATATAAATAAAAAGAATTTGTCAGTAATAAGCTAGAAGCATTTGAACCTTGTATGATGGAATATACAATTTAGCTGAAAGCTGGCGTAAAAGCAGAAACAAATCAGAAACAAATTTGATCACTGAACGTTGATGCTATGAAAAGAATGAATAAAGGACTTTGTTTTAAAAAAAACAACTGGGATCCTTTGCGTGGAGCTAATGCAAAAATAACTTGTAATATTTTCGATCTGTCCTCAGGAAGCGTTGGAATGGCATATATTGCATTGTAATACTCAAAGCAGTCAATCCTATATTTTAAGCAACAAAATCTCAAGGACACTTTAATTACTTTGGCTTTTTTTTATCTTTCTCTAACTTTTCTAATATATTTACCTTTCCCCTTCTGCTATCTTTTCCCGCTTTGCCACAAATCCTTAGGATTGGTTTGCCTCGTAATTTTCCAAGGTCGCTTTTTATCGCTATCTTTGACGACTCGACGCCATTAAAATTCTTGTTAAAACTCGGAAAACAATTTGAGTGCATTTCATGAAATATTCTATTTACTGTTAAAAGTGTTGCTTCTCTCTCTTTCTCTTCTTTTTCAGCCTCTCTCTCTCTCTCTTCTTTTTCAGTCTCTCTCTTCTTTTTCAACCTCTCTCTTCTTTTTCAGCCTCTCTCTCCCTCTTTCATCTTCTCAATATTTCTCTCTCCTTCTTCACGCCTCCACTCTTCTTTTTCTCGTCCTCTCATTCCTCTTTTACCTTCTCTCTCTTTTTTCAGCCTCTCTCTCTCCTTTTTCAGCCTCCCTCTCTCCTTTTTCAGCCTCCCTCTCTCCTTTTTCAGCATCTCTCTCATTCTCCTTTTTCAACCTCTCTCTCTCTCTCTCTTCTTTTTCAGCTTCTCTCTCTCTCTTCTTTTTCAGCCTCTCTCTTTTCTTTTTCAGCCTGCCTCTCTCTCTCTCTCTTCTTTTTCAGCCTCTCTCTATCTTTTTTTCAACCTCTCTCTCTTCTTTTTCAGCCTCTCTCTCTCTCTCTCTCTCTCTCTCATCTTCTCAATATTTCTCTCTTCTTCACGCCTCCACTCTTCTTTTTCTTGTCCTCTCTCATTCCTTTTTTGCCTTCTCTCTCCTTTTTCTAGCCCTCTCTTTTTCTCCCTCTCTTCTTTTTTTCTCCCCTCTTCTTTTTCTTTCTCTTCTTTTCCTCCCTCTCTTTCTCTCTCTCTTCTTTTTCTCGTTCTCTCTTATCTTTCTTGCTCTCTCTCTTTCTTTTTTGTTCGTACAGACATTATTTTTACATTATGTATTCATAACTTTCGAGTGCTAAACAAAAGGGGCAGTTGTAATAAATAGGGATGGAAAATAAATATGGGGGGGAAACAATCAGAAGACATAACAAATGGGGGGAGTTATAAAAGGTGGGGGTTTGGGAAAATGAGATAACCTAATAAACGGGGTGGGGTTTCAATAAATGGCGGGCAAATGATTAAAAACGAGTCTTTGAATCGCTAACAAAACCGCAAAACAATAAATATCCATCAGTATCTCAATAAAATGCTGTAATAAAATCGAAAATATTTCCATGACGCATTGCCAACATTAAAATATAAATAAATGCCCATCGATAAAGCTGGGGAGGGTATCCTAATTAGTTACAGGGGATGGAAAATGTCAAAAAATTAATTAAGAGAAATCAACCATTCGCCCTTGCACGGAATACTGCTTCTATATATGGTCTGGAGCCCCCGATGTTCGTCTTAAGGTCCTCGACAAAATCCAGAAACGGATATGCAATGTGATAGGTCCTGATCTGGCATCTTGTTTACAGACGTGACGTCGCTTCCCTCTGTCTTTTCTACAAATATTTTCACGGTAACTGATCCGACGAGCTATTTGCGCTAGTTCCCAAACTGCATGAATTTAAACGTGCTACTAGGTTGGCATCTCGGTCCCACCCTTTCACTGTTGAAACAGTTAAATGTGGTCGTCTCTTCTACTCCAATAGCTTCATGTCTCGCACTTGCCGTCTGTGTAACTCCCTTCCTCTTACTTGTTGCCCTGGTAGCTATAATCTACAACTATTCAAATGCAATGTCAATCGACATCTCCAGATGTCTTGATCTATTCCCCGTCGTTCTCTTCATCCTTTCCTCTATCACGCCTCTTTACTCTTCCTCCCACTCACTATAACCCCTTGCGTACTAGTAGCACTCCCGCTTTGCTTGGGGTGAAAAGCTAAAAAAAAAAAAAAAAAGGAATGTTTATTTGACGCTGTCAGTTTGACCTTCCCGAAAGAGACAGACTAGTGACGCTCTAGTGTTGATCTTCCGGCGAGTGTCAGACAGGTGACGCTGTAGGGCTATACTTATCGCAAACATCAGTTTGGTGACGCTCTAGGGTTGTCCTTTCCGCAGGTGTCAGTCTGGTGACGCTGTAGGGTTGTCCTTCCCACGAGTGTCAGACACATGACGCTGTAGGGCTATACTTATCGCAAAGGTCAGTTTGCTGACGCTCTAGGGTTGTCCTTTCCGCAGGTGTCAGTCTGGTGACGCTGTAGGGTTGTCCTTCCCACGAGTGTCAGCCAGGTGACGCTGTAGGGCTGTACTTATCGCAAAGGTCAGTTTGCTGACGCTCTAAGGTTGTCCTTTCCGCAGGTGTCAGTCTGGTGACGCTCTAGTGTTGTCCTTCCCACGAGTGTCAGTCAGGTGACGCTGCAGGACTGTACTCATCGCAAAGGTCAGTTTGGTGACGCTCTAGAGTTGTCCTTCCCGCAGGTGTCAGTCTGGTGACGCTGTAGGGTTGTCCTTTCCACGAGTGTCAGTCAGGTGACGCTGCAGGACTGTACTCATCGCAAAGGTCAGTTTGGTGACGCTCTAGAGTTGTCCTTCCCGCAGGTGTCAGTCTGGTGACGCCGTCGGCTTGTTTCTGAAAAACATGTACTGTTTTTGCACTCATTCGCTCGACAAATAAAATTTAAAATGCGATAAGGACAGATGAATTGTGAGCGTAAATAACCGAGTAATTTATCTGCGTCTAAGGCTTTCAACATCCAAGCAAGAAGTGCAATCGATCGGTGATTTTTTTTGAAGGCAATGCGATTACACTTGCAATATTTATTTATGACTACTTTTTTTTCAACAGCAAATCACGACACACACTTATTCCCTTTGGTATGTGCTCTTAATAAAATTAAATGGATACCTCTGATTTATTTTTCCTTTACGAAGTAATATGTCTTCTCTTTCTTCATATATCACTTGCACACACACATTACTTTCACTTACCCGGGTTATTCTAATTCTGCGTTCTCTCACTTCATTTACCCCTCATTTCAAATTCAACTTTTTTCCCCGCCTCTCCTACTTCATCATCTCCACTCCTCATTCTTTTTCATCCCCTTTTTCATCATCTCCCCTCCTCATTCTTTTTCATCCCCTTTTTCATCATCTCCCCTCCTCATTCTTCTTCATCCTCTTGGAATTTTCTCTCCTACTCATTCTTCTTCATTCACTTTTTCATCATCTCTCCTCAACATTAATTCTTCAACCAATTGTAATTATCTCTCTGCCTTATTCTTCTTCTTCCTCTTTTATTCATTTCTCCTCAACATTCTTTTTCTTCAGCTTCTTTTCATCATCTCTCCACTTTTTTACTTAAACTTCTTTTCTTTTCTTCTCATTGTTCTACTTCATCCTTCATCATACTTCATTTATATATATATATATATATATATATATATGTGTGTGTGTGTGTGCGTGTGCGTGTCTATGTGTATATATATATATATGTGTGTGTGTATGTATATATATATATATATATATATATATATATATATATATATATATATATATATATATATATATATATATATATAGTCGAACAAAAAATTCTAGATGAAAATGCCTCGGTTATCGAACAGATTTATTTCTGAGCTGACCATCGTGTTGTTTTGTGATTTTATTTATTTGCCTTTTTTTTTTTTCTCAGCATTGGTTCCTATTGGAAAAATAGTTTCGGTTTACGAACATTTCGGCTTACGAACAGCCTTCAGGATCGAATTAAATTCGTGAACCGAGGTTCCACTCCATATATATATATATATATATATATATATAATTATTTATTTAAAAATATGATTCCAACACGCTACATAAGAGTTCTCATGTTTCAAAACAAGAGCCGAAAACTTCAATATAATTATTTGAATTAAATTGAATTAAAGTAAGCTCTGTTCCATCTTCAAGCGAATTTTTTTTGGGAATAACTTATTTCTGAAATTTACGTGTTTTAATATTAGGTTTGTGCAAAAAATAATGTCGTTTTCTCACAGATGTTACTATGTGAGAAAACGACATTATTTTTGCACCAACCTAATAGCATATTCATTATTGAAATCAAAATGTCTATGGTAACGGTTAGAGCAATTGTTTAAATAAACAGGGGTGTAAAGTGTTAATAATTTGTATCAATATCTCAGTTACATTCACAGAAGTCAAGTCAGGGTAAGGTTGGGGTGTCTAAATTTAAAACGGAAGATGTTTTCGCCTGGTCTGGTTTACGTGTCTATGGAGATTTATTTATTTTTTTTATTTTATTTATTTCTGAAAGGGTTTAGTGTATATAAAAACTGCCGGAACATTTGTTTTTTGACGACTTCAAAAAGGGTTATCTTTTTTTGTTGGGCATTTAAACTATTTATTAGGACTATGGATTTTAAAAATTATTTTATTGTTTGTTTGTTTTTATGCTCATTATTCAATGCAAAAAATTTGATGATGTCGGCAAAAAACCGTTAACTCATGTCTATTGTTTAATAGATTTTTATTATTTAGAAACTTAATAATGTGTAGTTTTTCTTTTTTTTGTGTGTGGGGGGGATTATTTACCTAACGAGTTCTTTCCTATTTTCTATATATTTTTCACACACACACACACACACACACACACACACACACACACACACACACATATATATATATATATATATATATATATATATATATATATATATATATATATATATATTTGGTACACCTGGGCGGGTTAGATGTTTAATGTTTATAAGAACAGGACTTCGTTCATCTTGTTTTCGGTTAAGATTCCGAGGTTTGGCCCAGAATCAATCATTATGAAAGAAAATGAAATTCAAAGCCCGTTTCATGAGTGCTTTTATATTTATGAGGATTTTGAATTTTAAGTTTTTGAATGTTTGTGATACGGCGTGAAGTGAAGTGTGCGAATACTGAAAAATATTTGTGATGCTACGTGAACGCCATGACATTTTTTTAATTTTTTTTTCGGCTTCTATGTTTGCGGTCTCGTGTGAACGTGACGTGGTTTGGATGCCGAGAATTTGAATAGATTTTAAAACTCTCCTCTATTTTTTTCTCTTTGCCATTCACATCTCTTCTCGCGATTTCCTTTTCTTCCGTCCACATTTTTCACCCTCTCTCTTTACTACTCTCTCTCTCTCCTCTTCTCTCTCTACCCTTTCTCTCTCTATCGCCTTCTCTCCATCTTTCTCTACTTCTCACCCTCTTCCTCTCCCTCTTTCTCTTTCTCTCTATATGTCTCCCCTTCTCTCCATCTCTCTCCTCCTCTCCCTCTTCCTCTCTCTCCTTCTCTCTCTATCTCTACTATATGTCTCCTCCTCTCTATCCCCTCTCACTTTTCTCCCTGTCTTTCTCTCCTCTCTATATACCCCTCTTTCTCTATTCCTCTCTGACTCTTTCTCTCTTCCTCTTCTCTCTCTCTCCTTCCGTCTTCCTTCTTCTCTCCGTCTCTCTCTATCCCTCTCTCTTCTTCTTTCCTTCTTCTCTCTCTCTCTCCCTCTCTCTAAATATTTATCTACACTTTTTTTTCTTCTTCTCTGTTTTAACTCCCTTTCTCTTACCCGTCTTTTTTATTTCATATTCGTTCTCTTTTTCTCTTCATCTTTTTCTTTCTTTCGTTAAATCTATTTTTACCGCTTTCTCGATTCTCTTCCGTCGTCTTTATTCCTTCTTCCTTTCTCTCTCCTTTTCAATTTCTTTTTTTTTGGGGGGGGGGGAGTATCGCCTGCAGCCACCTTTTGAAGATATCGTCAATGTTTATTCTTTGTAAATTCAAGAATCCTGCAAATCCTCAAGAGCAAAAAAAAATCCCTCTTCGAAACATTCCCTTTCCCATCACAACATTCCAGGAATTATTATTTACCAAACAAGTGTTTATTTCCTTACCACTAACTTTAGTTTAAGAAACCGGAAAACGGTGAGTGGGAATCGGCAGTAAGAAGAGAATTAGTCATCCTTAATTCCACACCTTTTACATCGACTGGGCTCGAACTGCGCTAAATCAGATAAGTGATGCTACGGTTTTTGTCAGAACCCCATAAAAACTTGAAATAACCAAATAATACTTGTGTTGGGGGCTCTTTTTTTTTAAATTGTGCCTTTTGAGTAAACTAGAAAGAAAAAGGAAGCTCATACTCGTAGATATTCCAAGTATTTCGCGTTAAATAACAGAGGTGTTGCTATTCGAAGAAGAATTTGGAAAAAAAAGGGTTTTTTATCGCCCCCTTTCTAGCAGTCTCTTCTTTTACTTCATCCCTTATATCTCGCCTTTGTCGAGGCCGACAACGTGTGTAACAGATTTCTATTGTTAATAATCCCTATGAAGGTAATGTAAAACATCAGCCTGAAAACTTGAGTCATGTTTTTAAATAGCCGCGTCAGTCAGAAACTTTCATGTAGATGTTTTGAATGGCGCCAAAAACCTGTTCAGAAATATCTAAACTGTCAGCTGTATACAACTGCCTCCTAAGATTAATGTTGAAAATTAAGGACTACCAACAGCAGCAACAACTAAAAGGAATGTTTTTTAAATAGCATTAAAAGCTACTGGAGTTGAGAAAACTTTTCTAGAAATGTTGTTTAAATGTAAAGAAATGTTGTTTTCTTTAAACACCATTTCTTTACATTTAAACAACATTTCTAAAAACTACTGGAGTTGTGACACGTGTTTTCCAGAAACATTGCTTAAATAATGTTTAAATGTTGTTTAAATTTAAAGAAATGTTTTTTTAAAGAGCAATAAAAACTACTGGAGTTGAGAAAACTGTTTTCCAGAAATATTATTTAAATTTTGTTTAAATGTAAAGAAATGTTGTTTAAAGAGCGCTAAAAGCTACTGGAGTTGTGAAATCTTGTTTTCCAGAAATGTCGCTTAAATAATGTTTAAATGTTGTTTAAATTTAAAGGAATGTCTTTTAAAGGGCAATAAAAGCTACTGAAGTTGTGAAAACTTGTTTTCCAGAAATGTTGTTTAAATGTACATAAATGTTGTTTAAATGTACAGAAATGTTGTTTAAAGAGTGATAAAAGCTACTGGAGTTGAGAAATTACGATCAATATTATTTCTGTTTGAAATACAACACAGAATAATTTGTTTACTGGAAATAGTAAATTTTAAATGCTTTATTTTGTGGAGTCAACGAACACTCCTCTTTACTTTCGTAATTTTAATCAACATTCGTCCTCACTTTCGTAATGCTCGTTGTAGTAGAGACTTTGTAATCGCAGATACAACTATAGTAACGCCGTTGAACAATACTGGTGTCAGATGCCTTCGAATAACACTCGCACTAATAGTACTTGCTCGATAATAATTGCTTGAATAGTAACCACTGTATAGTGAACCGAATAGAGAAATAGTATAAACTAGAAATTCGAATATTATAGAGGATAACTAGGAATAACGATCGTTAGTCATCAGCTACTTCCTACATATATGTGTTTCCTCTATGGTCATGTGCTCTACTTAATTCAATAATCGGATCGCCTGTGTTTGCACACTGGCAATCTATGTTCAAACTCAAGTGTCGGCAGTGAAACTTTATTCCTCTATAATATTTATCTTTCAATTAAATCTAAAATAAAAGCTTTTTTTTTTAAATTCAAAAGAAAAAAAAAAGAAAAAGCCAACACTCAATAATACCAACTATGAACACAACTACATGACCATGTTTGGAAAATAAAACCTTCCTATCATTCTAGATACGGACATAAAACAATGCATATATTCAATTACAAATAAAATAAAATTCATCCTTGATAATGGCTAAAACTATAGCCAAACGTGCTTTGAAAATCATTCGTACAATTTTTATATAGTTTATCTACTGAAAAGAATAAAATATACGAACA
>OZ010600.1:79005568-79028068 GCA_963932145.1 Acanthosepion lycidas | reverse complement strand
CATCGAAAATAATGTATACTTCAAGGCCACCATTATTGTTTTCATGAAGCCAAATTCTTTGCGTAGTGTTTTCTATCATTTCTGCCAATGTCTCTGGTAGCTGCGTTTTAGCCTTCTGAACAGATGTTTTTCTTTAAGCAGTCAGCTCGCCTGGGGTATGTTGACATATATAAACACTTTTAGATAACCCCAAATGAAAAACGTCGGATGCTGTCAAGTCAGGCGAACGTGATGGCCCTTTTAGAATTTGGTGGATAAATATATGAGGTGCTCCACAAACCATCTGGGAATGTCAGCAAATCAAATCTAGTACAGGTCAACCCTCACTAATCCGGCAAGATTTCAGGAACTTTAAGATGCCGGAGTAACGCGTTTTTAGAACCAGTGAAGCATAGAATCCAAAAAGAACAATATACGAAAATTAAAAAGAAAAATAAACGGTTAAGGTAGGCGTTCATTTTCTCATCGGATTTTATTTAAATTAAACTGAGACAGGATCCTAAAAGAAAAGGGAGACCTACGAATTATCGATATATCTTAAAAGCATACGAAATTTACATTTGGTTTGGTTTGGTTTGGTTTATTTTGTTTT
Organism: Acanthosepion lycidas; assembly: GCA_963932145.1. Classification (NCBI taxonomy): domain Eukaryota; kingdom Metazoa; phylum Mollusca; class Cephalopoda; order Sepiida; family Sepiidae; genus Acanthosepion; species Acanthosepion lycidas. Next base: position 79,027,476 of record OZ010600.1, on the reverse strand, counting down.
ACGGCATATCAACCTCAATGGGTTATTTAATACCGACAACATTTTTAGGATAGATTCCTATGAATAGAATATGTATTCTTTGGTTTAGATTGGTTTGGTTTATTTTGTTTTACGGCATATCAATCTCGATCGGTTATTTAATGCCGATAACATTTTTAGGATAGGTTCGTATCAGTATTGATCTGGCATTTAGGCTTTAGTCTCTTTTTCACTGTCGTAACTTAGCTTCCCTGTGTCTTTTACTATAAATATTTTCAATGGTAATTGTCCCGATGACCTTTGCTCTTTAGTACCACGACCTCATGAAATTAAGCGTAGTACTAGATTGGCAATTAGCTTTAAATTCATTTGTCTTCTTTTAGGGTATATAACCTCAAGGGGTTATTTAATGCTAGCAAGATTTTTTATTGCTGGTAATATATATATTTTTTTATCTATCTATTTATCTATCTATCTATCCAGTATATATTGGTTTGGTTTGGTTTGTTTTGTTTTACGGTATATCAACCTCAATGGGTTATTTAATGCCGACAAGATTATTACTGCTGATAATATTTTTTTTCAAAACTGTATTGCAAGTAATATACAGAAAAATCTTCAATGTGTTTCCAATTCAAAATAGCTGATTCCTAGTCTGTTTTGTTTAACGGCATATCAATCTCAATGGGTTATTTAATGCCAACAAGATTTTTATTGCTGCTTTGGTTTGGTTTGGTTTGTTTTACGGCATATCAATCTCAATGGGTTATTTATTGCCGACAAGATTTTTATTGCTGGTACTATTTATCTATTTATCTATCTATCTATCTCAGTTTATATTGCTTTGTTTTGTTTTGTTTTACCGCATATCAACCTCAATGAGTTATTTAATGCTGACAAGATTTTTATTGTTGGTAATAATTTTTCCAAAAATGTATTGCTGCTAATATATTCTTCTTCATAAGCAATGAGGATTTTTAAAGGAAAATATGAACTAAAGGAAACTTTTCCTTACAATCAGAAAAAAACAGCTGAAATTTCTGGGGCATACAATAAGAAGAGACGGTCTGGAGAATTTGATACTCACAGGATATACTAACAACAAGAAAAGGAGGGGAAAACAGCGAGTAATCTACCGTATGGGAATAGCTGACGGAAAGAACACGAATAAAAATTAATTCGTTTTCTACGGATTACCAACAGTTTGCAGGTTACTTAAAGCCAGAAAATATTTTTATATGTAAGAATGATTTTGCGATACATGTCTTACTAATTAACCCATAAATGGGGGGAGAAGAGGTGTAGTCATAACGGTATTTGCACGTAAGGAAATATAACGAACCCAAATTGTACTAGAACGCGGCTCTCCGATCAACAATTCTGAGCCATTACGACACCCGCACACCCAAGCTTACAGCACCTGGTATCCCCAAACGGTCACCCATCTAGGTACTGAACTGGATCGACGTTGCTTAACTTCGGTGTTTTCAAAGTTTAAAAGCATTTTCTTCTAATAGCATTCAACTGATACAAAAATTTACGTGTAAGGGACCCGACTGGAATTGGAACTCGGCTCTCCGATTAACAGTCCCTTGCCTTTATCCATTACACCACCCGCACATCCAAGAGTACATCACCTGGTATTCCCAAGCGGTCACCCATCTAGGTACTGATCAGGATCGACGTTGGAACAAAGAGTGATGGTAAAGAGACAAAAATTACTTAAAGCAACAAAATAGAGGAAATTGGGGAGAACAATGATCGCACATATCCCTTCCTGATATGGAACGTAAAAGAAAATTAAAGATAGCCATACAACTTAGATTGTCTTAAACCAAAATCAAATTAATTAGCAGGGATGCAATCTCATGGGAAAGTAATTTTCTTTGAAATTCGCATTACTTATTAATTAAGATTACATGTAAGTGTACCGTCATCAATTCACCGTGAGTAAGGTTCATCGCTAATCTGTGAGAGAAGTTCACCGTGAGGAAGGTTCACTGTGATGAAGGATCACCGCGAGGAAAATTCACCGCGAGAAAGTTCACCGCGATGAAGGTTCAGCACTAGAAAAGTTCAACGCCAGAAAAGTTCACTGTGAGGAAGGTTCACTGCGATGAGGGATCACCACGAGGAAATTTCGCCGTTAGAAAGTTCACCGCGATGAAAGTTCACCACGAGAAAAGTTCAACGCCAGAAAAGTTCACCGCAAGAGAGGTTCACACCGCAGAATGTTCACTGTATAAATTCCGTTGATTTTATAATTAATAATTTTAGAACATATATATATATATATATGTGGCACCCTGCATTTTTAGAAAGACTAAAAAGAGATATTCATAGAAATATGATTTAATTTTTATTCGGTTTATTAACCAGTTGTTAGTTATTTAGAAACGAAGAATAATTGAGTTTTGAGAATAATTCTCTAACTGTATTTAGGCGATGCAAAGAGAAGAAAAAAAAAAATAATAAAAAGAAAGAGAAAGAGGAATAGATAAAACAAAACCCGGTCATAAGTAAAACTAAGACAAGACAGGTGTCAAAATATATCAGGTCAAATTACCTGACCGAAATCCAGGGAAATAGAAATTGTTATATTTGGTTGAAGAAATAGAGAAGAAAAAAAAAAAATAAAACAAAAAGAAGAGGAAAGACAGAAACATAATACGAAACCAGGTCGTAAGCGAAAACACACACGTACGACCAGCACCTAACAAGTGTCAAAATTATCAGGTCAAGCACTTGAACTAATTCCATGTCCGCGTAGGATGGAAGTTTTGTTAAGGTTGGCTGAAACAATAAAGATTTTTTAGAACAATGGAAACGAAATTTTAATCGGAGGAAAGGTGTTTTTTTGTGTTGAGGTGGTGACCGGTGGAACTGTATACAGATTCTGACCTGTTAAAAATTGGAACCCCACGATGATGAAGTGGAGACATTTTCAATTCAGATAATTAAGATTTTTGACTATCAGGTCTGACCAAAAACAAAGAAGGAAAGAAAACGATTGTCTCGGCTCACAGATAGCGCCAATATTCTTTCCTGAAGTCACATCTAATTAGCGGCAGGCTGTTTTGACAGAACCCAGGTGAGAAAAAGCCAAGATTATCATTTTTCGTACGTGTGAAAAAGGCCAAATTAGATTTTGTTTTTTTTTAGAACAAGAACGATGTAAGCCACGCCCGATTGGAGACGGGAGGCGTCCCACCACAGTCTCATTAGCCGAAAGCGGTCACGTGATATGCGGAAAGAAGAGGGAGAATGCTCGATCAAGAACCATTGGTCGAAAACGGTCACCTGACATACGAGAGACCGGGAGAGATGGGTATGCGTCTTCCCCCCAGAGGCACTGTGAGGAAGTAGGGGTGAAAATAATAGCGATAATGGGAAATCAGAACTAATGCGACTTTTGGGATTATCGAGAGAGCCCTGACGCCGACAGACCCACCCCGGTTTGCTGCGGCGTCAATAAAAGCAGGACCCCAATCGACAAAAGTTGAGTTCAGCCCCGGACGGCAGCGAGAGGAGATCGCCTCGGACGGCGGAGAGTTGCGGCTGGGTTGCGGCAGGAGGTCCTTCCAGCCCAAGTCGAAAACAAGAAATCCTTCCAGCCCAAGTCGAAAACAAGAAATCCTTCCAGCCCAAGTCGAAAACAAGAAATCCTTCCGGCCCAAGTCAAAGACAAGAGAAGTTCTATCTAAGTCGACGAAGAAGAAGATTACTCGAAAGCCGCGGAGAAGTTGCAGCCAAGTCGAAGACAAGGCCAAAGAGTTACTGGACGGAAGAAGAAGAAGTTAAAATCAAGCCCAGCCGAGAACAGAATTCGACCCAACCAGATCGAAGTGAAGAAATACAACTCAAGTCGAAGAGAAGAATCAACTGCGAATGATTGATAGAAATTAGCCCCAGTGTCGAACTAAACCACACTCCGACATACACAATTCTAGAGAGTAGACAATTCGAAATCGTTAAGTTGTATGATAGAAGCTTGGTGCCATGGTCCACAGAGCGGGTCGGGAATGAGAACAATTTTTCTTTATGTAACGGACATTAGATATAAAAGGTTGTCACCCGTTTTTTTATCAGTAATTTTTTTGTCTCGTGAGTTTTTTTTTTTTTCTTTTACTTGTGTTTTGCCACCCCCGTCGGACTCAACTTGCATACGGCCCAATCCCTGCTGGTCCCGTCTGTCTAAGATCTAAACACAGCGTGGGTAGACAGACCGGAGATCAGTACAGTTGCTTTAGCAACCAGGTATTGGAAGCGGGTTGGGAAAGGCGAGGCTGGTGATCATCTAACCAAGAGGTTGGAGCGGCACGCTTGGAACCAGGAGGAGCGACCAGGAGGAGCGACGTCACAGTTGGCGCCGTAACCAAAGGATTCGACCCTGGGCCAGGTGTGTACCCGCCACAATTGGTGCCGTGACGACCAGGATCAACCCTGAGACAGCCGCGTCACGTCACATCGATCGACCGCCGTTGCTGAAAATTCAAATGGAACTCAAAACGACCGGGACCGAAAGGAACAAGAACAGAATCGTCTGCAAGGTAGGACACCTTATTTTATTTCCCAACCTCGATTGTTGCTGCATAGATTGTCTTTCTCTGTAGACATGTCGGACTATGATTCGAATAGAGCAGTGGGGGGTGAAGAGGAAGTAAGGCGGGGGTTGTCAGTGGATTTAAGGAAGCTGTTAGGTGGACCGAGGGTCCCAGTATTTGATGGCAGCGGGAAGGAGTTTAAAAACTGGCTGGCAATCCTTGAGAAGAGCCGAATCATCTACGAGCTTTCGGACCAAGAAACCCTGTATTTGGCATACGATGCCACAAAGGGAAAAGCGTCTGAGTTCGTGAGGGGGCTCTTGGAAAATCAACCCTGCTTGTCTTGGGAAGAGATAAAAAGACTGCTAACCAAAGAGTTCGCCGACGAAGGTACGGCCATAGAGGCCATGAGGGCCCTTTTAAAACTGACACAGCTACGGGATGAAACCCCGGGAGAATTAGGGACCCGAGCGGGGAAGCTATCATCGTTGGCATTCCCCGAAGTGGTCAGGGATAATGCAGTTATGCAGGCCCAACTGGCGGACCTGTATATAGAGGCGCTGAGCGACGAGCGTGTTCGTCACGACGTACTGAAGGAAGGACCGCTCAGACTGTCGGCAGCGGTGGAGCTGGCCAGGGAGAGCCAGGGCGTGTGGGATAAAGTGAAGAGGTGTGGGAAGAAGCAGATGCCAAGTCAGGAGGCTGGAAAGAGGGGGGTAGGCGGAAGACCCCCCGCGTGGAATCAGAGGGTTAAGGATGAGGTGGATCGGGCAGAATTATGGGAGGAGGACCCCAATAGAAAAGCATGGTCGACCAGGCATGGCTTTTATAAGCCTACGCCGGGTCGATACGGGCTGGTCTGCTGGACCTGTGGGCACGAGGACCACAGGGCGGCGGAATGTCCGACGAAGTGGGGGTTACCCCCAGACTTCGATCAGGACAGATGCACCAGGTGTGGTAAGAAAGGACACCTGGCCAAGTGGTGCGGGCTGAGGAAGGGTGCCCCACCGATATTAACAAAGAAGGCTGAGCCCAAGAGACCGGCCCAGGGAAAAGCCAGCGGGCCACCCCGGAATTAAGAGGGAGGGTGGCCCAGTTAAAAAGAAGAGAAATAAAAACTTGGACCAGTGGACGGGCGAACCGCTTGAATAGAGGACGGGTTCCCCCGGGAATAGACACAAGGCCAACCCAGTTGAAAAGGAAAAGAGCAAAATGTTGGACATGTGGTCGGGCGGGCCACTTTGCGGCAAGCTGTCCAACAAGAAGGTGCTGGTTTTGCAGGAGGCCAGGACACCTGAAGATAAACTGTATCCTTAGAAACGAACGCGGGAGACCGGGAGAGGTCCGGCCGGGGTCGCCCAGGTGCAGGGGGCGCAGAACTCCACCTCATGAGAAAAATGAAGGTGATTTATTACTACCGGCACCCATGGCTGGGTTGACCCAAGGGTGGACACCCAGGAAGAAGAAAGCTCAAGTGTTCTCTTCGCTAACGCAAGAGAAAGAACTATCCTGTAGAGCAGAGATAGGGGGTAGGGAGATGAGGGCTCTGGTGGACACAGGAGCATCTGTGTCATTGATGAGAGAGGAAACATACAGGCGGGTGAAACGGAAGAGAAGGTTACGGGAAGCGGACATAGAGATCACGCAAGCAGATGGAGCCCCCCTGAAGATAAAAGGGATGGTGAGGCTCCCGGTGAGGATTGGGAAAGTAAAAAGCACCCAAAATTTTTACGTAACCCCCGACCTGTGTACGGAGGCAATCTTGGGAGAAGATTGGCTCCGGAGCCAGAGGGCCCAGATTGAGTTTAATCCTACTGTGTTGGTGGTGAACGGCGAGAGAACGCCATTGGGATGCCCACCAGAGGAAGAGATAACCATAGTGGTGGAGGAAGATGTAAAGTTACCTCCTAGAACCGCAGTGTCGGGAAAGGGTAGGTTAATGTCAGGAAAAAGGGTATGGAGAGGACCCCTGCAGTTGGTCCCTGTAGAAGGAAAGGGCCTAGAAGATAACGAGGTAACCCTGTGCGAAACGGTAGTGGAGGCAGCCGAGTTGGTGCCCATAATGATGGTGAACCAGGCCCAAAAGACTATAAAGGTTAGGAGAGGGGAGAAGATAGGGAGAGCACTTCCGCTACGAACTCTGAGTCGGGTGAGATTCGAGGAGGAACGAAGGAAGCTAGTAGAGCAAACAGAGGGAATCTTAGATGAGGATATATTCGCACCGGATCAATTTAGAACCAGAGTGGGGGGTCTGTTAAGGAACAATCGAGATGTGGTGGCCCAGTCAGACAAGGAACTAGGTCAGACCCACACAGTCGAAATGAAAATCGACACCGGAGACCACCCCCCTGTGAAATTGAAACCCTACCGGACACCTATACATAAAAGACCACTTGTAGAAGAGGCAGTAGAGGAAATGTTGGAAGCTGGGATGATCGAAAGATCGATCTCCCCTTGGAGCCTCCCAATAGTAATAGTAGGTAAGAAAGATGGCGGGCATCGTTTCTGTGTAGATTTTAGGAAGCTAAATTCTATATCGAAGCCGTTGGCGGTGCCATTGCCATTGATAGACGACATTTTGGCATTATTAGGGAAGGCAAAGTACTTCTCTACGTTGGACTTGAGGTCCGGGTATTGGCAAGTAGCCCTGGATGAGGCTGACAAGGAGAAGGCCGCATTTGCGTGTCACCTGGGACTGTTTCAGTTCAGGGTGATGCCATTCGGTCTAGCTAATGCCCCGGGAGTCTTCCAACAGCTAATGTCAATAGTGTTAGGAGGATACGAGAGCTTTGCCATGGCGTATTTGGACGATATCTTGATATTTTCGGAGACAGTGGAACAACACTTTTTTCATTTAGGACAGGTGTTGGGAAGATTGAGGAAACACGGATTAAAATTAAAATTGTCAAAGTGTCAGTTTCTGAAGGAAGAAACTAGGTATTTAGGCTTCGTCATAAACGGAGGCGGTATTAAACCCGACATGGATAAGGTAAAGGTCATAAGGGAAATGCCAGAGCCTAAGACAGTGAGACAGGTAAGAGGTTTTATAGGAGCTATAGGCTACTACCGACGCTTCGTCCCGGCATTTTCAAGAATTGCCATACCACTAGTAGCCCTGACGAAGAAATACGCTAGGTTCAAGTGGACAGAGGACTGTCAACGAGCATTTGATTCGCTAAAGGGACAGTTGACAACCGTCCCACTGCTGACGTACCCAGACCTCAGCAAGCCCATGATATTATATACGGATGCCAGTGAGCAGTGTGTAGGGGCAGTACTTACCCAGCCGTGTCCTGATAAGGAAGGACCAGTGCCTGGCATACCAGAGGAAGTACCGATATACTTCCTCTCCCATAAGCTCTCAGAGACACAACAGAGGTGGCCAGTAATAGAAAGAGAAGCATATGCCATCATGTATGCTCTCCAAAAACTGGACTACTATTTAAATGGTGCGGTCTTTACTATAAAAACAGACCACAAACCTTTGCAGTACCTATTGCAGGCAGAGTGGACAAATAATAAGAAAATTCAACAGTGGGCACTTAAGTTAAGTGGCTACCACTGTAAGATAGAGTATTTGGCAGGAAAGGAAAACACGTGCGCAGATTTACTCTCAAGAATACCGAAACAACTGGAAGAAAGATCTGTAAAGGTAGAACAGGGAGTAGATGATAAAGCCTATAGAATAGGAGTAATTAACTCTAATAAGCTAAAAGATCGCCCTATGTTAGAATCGGACGAAGAAGGGGACGCCCAGATAATAACCGATCCCTACTGGACAGAAGGAATTGAGAAGGAGCAAGCAGACAGTGAAATAGCTGCTCTGAGAGAGAAGGTGAAGGCAGGAGAGACCACCAAGTATGCCATAATAGAGGAAAGGCTGTATTATCTCTCAGGCAGGGATGAAGAAGTCAAGCCCAAGTTGTATGTGCCCTAAAGTTTAAGACCAGAGATATTGGAGCAGTGCCACGAGAGGTTGGGTCACATGGGAATTGATAGGACATGTGATCTCATAGGAAGAAAGTATTATTGGCCCAAACTGTACGGAGAGGTCACTAACTATGTTCGGAGTTGTGTAGTGTGCCAGTCGCAGAGCAGAAGGCAGGAAATGGCACCCTTGGAGGAAACAGACGTACCAAACTTTCCCTTCGAGAAGGTGAGTATGGATGTATCAGGACCATATGGAGAAACTGCACAAGGAAACAACTATATAGTGAGTTTTGTCGATTGGCTAACAAATTGGCCTGAAGCATTTGCAGTACCAGACAAGAAGGCCAGAACTGTGGCCGGGTTGATAATAAGTGAAATCTTCCCTAGGTATGGTGCCCCTGTGCAATTGGTAACAGACAATGGCACGGAGAATGTGAACAGCATCATGAGAGAAGTTTTGACAGGTTTGAATGTAGAGCACATAAAAACATCCCCATATCACCCCCAGGGAAATGCTAAAGTGGAAAGGTTTCATAAAACCTTGGGAGATGTATTGGCCAAGCTGGTCAGAGAAAACACTGGAAATTGGGACTTGTATTTGACGCAGGCTCTGGCGGCCGTGAGGTTTACGATAAACGAAACCTCCAGATTTTCTCCTTACTTTTTGTTGTTTGGCAGAGACGTGGTCCTGCCTGTGGATAACCTACTGAAGCCCCGAAGAAGGTATATGGGAGAAGATCATCATCAACTATTGCTGGAACAGCAACATAAGATATTTGTACAGGCCAGAAGAAGAATAAAGAGGGCCCAGAAGAAAAGAAATGAGAGGGTGAATGCTGAAAGAAAGGTAGTAGAATTGAAGGTTGGAGACCCTGTCTACTATAAAATCCACCAGAGAGAGGGAAAGCTGGACCAAAGATGGGAACCGTACTACCGGATAGTAGAGCAGACGGGCTCAGTATCATATGTAATATGGGATCAAGTGGCAGGACGAGCGAGGAGGGTTCATGCCAATGATCTGAAGAAGGCTGAAATAGCTAACCTGGAAATGAGCGAGCCGAGGCCTAAGAAGACAAGGAAAAGGAAAGTAACTCTGGTCGAACCGGAAGAAATGGAAACGGAAGAAGACTCCGAGGAGGATGCGGAGATAGGTCGACTTGGCCAGATAAACGAAGCAGTCCGAGTGACAGAGTTGGAACCCTCAGCGGGGATTGGCGATGTTCAGTCGTCGACTGAATCGGTACAGAGAAGACCCCGTGAGATCGCCATCACACCCCCATGTCCGAAGAAAAGGAAGAAAAAGACGAGGAGGTCCAATCAAGCAGTCGAAGGCTCTAAAAAGAGGCACCCTGAACAGGACGAAGGATCCAGCGAGTGGGAGGAGGAGGATCGAATACCCCTTTCCCAGCTCAAGGAAAGGATAAGGAACAGGAGAAATTTAGACATAGAGTCGAAAGGTATTGAGGACATTCAAGGCGAAGACTCTAAACAGAAAGAAGAATCAGGAGATGAAGAAGAGGACAAAAAAAAAAAAAAAACCTCCTGGACGGAAGTTAGACACAGAAAGAAGGTTAGAGGTTGAACAGGAATCACCTCAGAAGATGAGATCAGGGAGGGAGAAGAACCCCAAATCTCAGTAGAACAAAAGGGCTGTGCAGAATACAAGCATTTAGTGTCGACAGATAACGACACTGGCTCATCCAAAATCCTATTGGCTGACTATGGTAGATGTGAGTGGAGGGGATGGAGTCGCGGGCTGCACCTCACAAGGGACGGGAGAAGATCATTGGCATTGTTGATTGATCACCAGTGGTGTCATGAAGTACAACCTTTAGAGTGGGCGCCACGCACACCTGACCGGACCATTCTGTCCGCTAGAGGTTAGTTAGAGGAGGGAAGAGCTGAACTTAGTAAGAAGTTATAAAATAATTGAGTGATGAGTTGAGCGACACGAAGTAGTTGTGAAGAATAACAACAAAAGAATTTTGTTACCTTTCAGGAATGATCAAGATGAAAGGGTTGGTTATGACGATGATGGTGGTAGCCACGCTGATGGTGACGATGGCGGAAGCTGGGAAGCGCTACCGAAACACCATTTTTAAAAAAAAACGAGCGAAGTAATAATAACCAGGTCTAAGTGGTTGGTCACATTCGTGATAGATTTGAACCCGTATGAGTCGCTACTAAATAAGTTAGGAAACGAGCTAACGCAACTGGATGCAGCCCAGTTGAAAGTAGGACAAGATTATCCAAAGCAAAAAGGGTATCTCAGTTTATTGCACTCCCTAGAATCAGAAGCCACTATGATAGAGGCTCAATGGAAAGACATGCAAAACTACCTGCAGGGAATAGAGTTACTGCAGACGCGGGAAAGGATATCCGTAGTCCCGATTGTGGGAAAGGCATTGAGTGTCCTGTTTGGAACAGTGACTGAAGATGACGTTAAATTCATAAGAAGGAAACTGGGAGAAGTGGAGGTAAACCAGAGGACGCTTGCCCAGGTGGCAAGGGAGAGTGTGACAATATTAAATGTGACAAGGTTAGAGGTGTCCAAAGATAGAGCCAGAATCAATTGGTTAATAGACAACCTGGCGAGGTTGAGACAAGAGGTAATTAATAATACAGAAACTGTAATGATTGAATTACAGGAAATGAGCGGATTCATGCAAAAATATTTCCAGCTGATGACAATTACGAATAAGGTACGACAAACGAGTCAGTCGTTGACGACCTTGCTGGAACACGTGAGGGCGCAATTAGACATGCTGTCATTAGGACACCTCTCCCCAAGCATAGTAAACCCGGGTCACCTAAGGGAAGCGCTACTCGGAATACAGGCCGAGTTACCCCACCATTTAAGGCTGCCGGTGGACCCCACCAAAGAATTGTGGAAATATTATAATGCACTAGGATGTGTGACCTTGTTAGAAAATAGGCGACTATTGGTTGTGATATCTGTTCCGTTGTTAGATAGCGAGAGTGTATTCGAGATATACCAGGTTATAAACTTACCCATCCCCTACCCCAGAAGAGATCAAGGTTTAGGAATGATAGCAAGGTACAAGGTGGAAGCAGACTACATAGCTTTAAATTCGGGGAGAACGAAATTCATGTTGCTATCAGCTGAAGAAGCTGGAAGGTGTAGATATGATGCTCTAGGGACTTGTACCTCGTTAAGCCCTATCTATAAAACTGGTAATCGCAGAATGTGCATACTAGAATTGTTTGATGGGAAAAGGGAAGGAATCAAAAGAATCTGCCAAGTGGAGGTATTAACAAACACGGCATTACCACAAGCTATCAGTGTTTCAGACGGGGTGTGGGCAGTAGCCACACAGAGACATATCAGCTTGTCTAGGGTATGTGGGGGAGAGTCCACAAGGACATTAAGAATAAGACCACCGTTATCCCTGGTGACGCTACCCATGGGATGTTCGGCGGTTGGAATATCCATTTCCTTACCCCCCCTATTACCAGGAAGAAGAAAGATATGAAGAGAAAGATTCAATCATAGAGATGATTGGTAGAGGCTTAGTCAATTGTACAGAATTATGGGAGCCGATGGTGAAGAGATTCTCTAATGTTACCTTAAATAAGATGCCAGTATTAATGAAGCCAATAGAAAAGATCGATATGGATCAATTGAGAGACAAGTTAAGTGCGTTGGGAAACGAAGGTGTGGCTTGGGAAGACGATGAGCAGATCGCGATAAGTTGGTCAATAGTAATGGGTACATTCCTAGTTATAGCCATCGGGGGTGTATTAATATGGAAGGTTAAGAGTAAGAGGAGATTAGCGAACGACAATCTAGTGAGCGTGCAGCAACTCGAGAGGGAGATGCCGAGCAGTGTTCCTCGCTCAGACAGGACGGGCGAAGAAATTGCTGAAAGACCAACGGAGGAGGCTGGCGTGAGACCACCACGTGCGGCGGAAAAACCTCCCACAGCGGAGAGGAAAACATTGACCAAGAAGAACAAACCATAGTAAACACATCTGCACCCACAGACACACGCACATATTACTTTTGCATGTAGAAAAAAAAAAAAAAAAAAAAAATGAAAAAGAACATTACCCTTGCATGTAGAACAAAAGAAGATGAAAAAGAACATTACCCTTGCATGTAGAACAAAAGAAGATGAAAAGAACATTACATTGCATGTAGAACAAAAGAAGATGAAAAAGAACATTACATTGCATGTAAAAAAAAAAAAAAAAAAAAAAGATGAAAGGAACATTACATTGCATGTAGACCAAAAGAAGGTGAAAAGAACATTACCCTTCCATGTAAGAAAGTAGAATAGAATTGCATGAGACAAATGCATGGTGCATGTTAAATGATGTAATTGGGTTTAGGTGTCATTTACGGGTAAATGACAAATCGGTTAGGGGAGGATTGTGGCACCCTGCATTTTTAGAAAGACTAAAAAGAGATATTCATAGAAATATGATTTAATTTTTATTCGGTTTATTAACCAGTTGTTAGTTATTTAGAAACGAAGAATAATTGAGTTTTGAGAATAATTCTCTAACTGTATTTAGGCGATGCAAAGAGAAGAAAAAAAAATAATAAAAAGAAAGAGAAAGAGGAATAGATAAAACAAAACCCGGTCATAAGTAAAACTAAGACAAGACAGGTGTCAAAATATATCAGGTCAAATTACCTGACCGAAATCCAGGGAAATAGAAATTGTTATATTTGGTTGAAGAAATAGAGAAGAAGAAAAAAAAAAAATAAAACAAAAAGAAGAGGAAAGACAGAAACATAATACGAAACCAGGTCGTAAGCGAAAACACACACGTACGACCAGCACCTAACAAGTGTCAAAATTATCAGGTCAAGCACTTGAACTAATTCCATGTCCGCGTAGGATGGAAGTTTTGTTAAGGTTGGCTGAAACAATAAAGATTTTTTAGAACAATGGAAACGAAATTTTAATCGGAGGAAAGGTGTTTTTTGTGTTGAGGTGGTGACCGGTGGAACTGTATACAGATTCTGACCTGTTAAAAATTGGAACCCCACGATGATGAAGTGGAGACATTTTCAATTCAGATAATTAAGATTTTTGACTATCAGGTCTGACCAAAAACAAAGAAGGAAAGAAAACGATTGTCTCGGCTCACAGATAGCGCCAATATTCTTTCCTGAAGTCACATCTAATTAGCGGCAGGCTGTTTTGACAGAACCCAGGTGAGAAAAAGCCAAGATTATCATTTTTCGTACGTGTGAAAAAGGCCAAATTAGATTTTGTTTTTTTTTAGAACAAGAACGATGTAAGCCACGCCCGATTGGAGACGGGAGGCGTCCCACCACAGTCTCATTAGCCGAAAGCGGTCACGTGATATGCGGAAAGAAGAGGGAGAATGCTCGATCAAGAACCATTGGTCGAAAACGGTCACCTGACATACGAGAGACCGGGAGAGATGGGTATGCGTCTTCCCCCCAGAGGCACTGTGAGGAAGTAGGGGTGAAAATAATAGCGATAATGGGAAATCAGAACTAATGCGACTTTTGGGATTATCGAGAGAGCCCTGACGCCGACAGACCCACCCCGGTTTGCTGCGGCGTCAATAAAAGCAGGACCCCAATCGACAAAAGTTGAGTTCAGCCCCGGACGGCAGCGAGAGGAGATCGCCTCGGACGGCGGAGAGTTGCGGCTGGGTTGCGGCAGGAGGTCCTTCCAGCCCAAGTCGAAAACAAGAAATCCTTCCAGCCCAAGTCGAAAACAAGAAATCCTTCCAGCCCAAGTCGAAAACAAGAAATCCTTCCGGCCCAAGTCAAAGACAAGAGAAGTTCTATCTAAGTCGACGAAGAAGAAGATTACTCGAAAGCCGCGGAGAAGTTGCAGCCAAGTCGAAGACAAGGCCAAAGAGTTACTGGACGGAAGAAGAAGAAGAAGTTAAAATCAAGCCCAGCCGAGAACAGAATTCGACCCAACCAGATCGAAGTGAAGAAATACAACTCAAGTCGAAGAGAAGAATCAACTGCGAATGATTGATAGAAATTAGCCCCAGTGTCGAACTAAACCACACTCCGACATACACAATTCTAGAGAGTAGACAATTCGAAATCGTTAAGTTGTATGATAGAAGCTTGGTGCCATGGTCCACAGAGCGGGTCGGGAATGAGAACAATTTTTCTTTATGTAACGGACATTAGATATAAAAGGTTGTCACCCGTTTTTTTATCAGTAATTTTTTTGTCTCGTGAGTTTTTTTTTTTTTCTTTTACTTGTGTTTTGCCACCCCCGTCGGACTCAACTTGCATACGGCCCAATCCCTGCTGGTCCCGTCTGTCTAAGATCTAAACACAGCGTGGGTAGACAGACCGGAGATCAGTACAGTTGCTTTAGCAACCAGGTATTGGAAGCGGGTTGGGAAAGGCGAGGCTGGTGATCATCTAACCAAGAGGTTGGAGCGGCACGCTTGGAACCAGGAGGAGCGACCAGGAGGAGCGACGTCACAGTTGGCGCCGTAACCAAAGGATTCGACCCTGGGCCAGGTGTGTACCCGTCACATATATATTATTTAATATGCGCTATATATATATATATATATATATATTTCATTTTATATGCGATCTGAAAAGCGTCAGGAATATTCCCAGCTGCTCCTTATTGAAAGAACATCGCTACATATAATAAACGCTACAGTCTTGACACCGAAATAGAATTACAATTGCGTATTTCTTTGATAGCAAAGAAAAGAATACTGAGCTGTTACGTGATATTTCCCCTTCTTTACGGCAGCGAATTTTGGACGATTTCCTCAAAGATGAAGAGACTCGAGATGTTGTTCTACAGAAGGATGCTAAGGATATCATGGACCGAGCGTGTGAGCAACGATGAGGTCTTAGAGAAGTTGCAAACAAGGAGTAGGCCTATACTTAACATCAGGAAGAGGCGACTGAAGTTTCTGGGACGCATAATGAGGAAGGAGGGCCTCCAGAATCTGATATTCACAGCTCGAATAGAGGGAAAGAGAGACAAGGGAAAGCAGCGCGTGATATATCTGGCGAGCTTAAGCAAGTGGATGACATAACCTGGTTTGGGGGAGGTAGCAGAAGGAAGGAATTTCTTGAGAGCTGCAAGGGATAGAGGGGGTGGAGAGCCATGATCGCCTAGGTCTGGCTACAATGGCCAATTTTATCAGACTCCGTTGTTATTTTTATTACTATCTGCTAAAACTCCAACTAACTGATGTTGTAATTACAATCCTCTTTGGTGTGTTTTTTTTTTTTTTTATGGTTGACCAGTTTCGAAACATAGTAATTCCTGTGTCTGTGTAGAAAATAAAAACAAAAATACTAAACAACTTCGGATCATCAATCTAACAGTTCTTTCCTATTATATCAATACACACACACACGTGCGCGCATATATATATATATATATATATATATATATATATATATATATATATATATATATATGTGTGTGTGTAAGCAAATATATGGATATAGATCCGACAGTATAAAGAAAAATATACGGAAAAAAAAAATCCTAATGTGCAATTATGCTGTTTTAATGTTAATATAATGTCTATAACGTTTCGGTCTAGTAGAGCATCTTCAGGACATATTCATAAAACATAATTAACATTAGACTATATTTAATTCAACATGAAAAGACGATGGACATAAGAGTAAGACTAATCAAAACAGATAACTGAAATTTTTCAAGATCAGCGTTCCGTTTCAATATGATCACGTCGGCGTCTGAGGATGGTCTACTAGACCGAAACGTCCGACGTTGACATTATATTAACATTAAAACAGCATAATTGCATATTAGGATTGTTGTTTGTTTTTTCGTATATTTTTCTTCATATATATATATATATATATATATATATATATATATATATATATATATATATATGATGAGGAGGGGGAGGATATAAATAGAAAATTTTATTAACGACGTATTTCGCCGGAGAAGCGTATGCTTTCTTTGTCGTCTTCAGGTTCAAATGAAAGAAAGACGAAACTGTGTGTGAGGGAAATACGGGGATGACATTTTTTGACAGTTCATATCAGTTCCAGGAAGCCATAACCGTGTGTTGAATTTTTATGCTTTCAGCTCATTATAATCCTTAAAATGGAATTTACTTTAAGACAGAAAAAATCTGTGTGTTGGTGACCATTTATTTGACAAGGAGAGACAAATGAACGCCAAAACCTGTTGGAAATGCGAGATATATCAAAAAACTAAATGTCAAACAGGGAATTTCACTGGAATTTCTATGCATACTTTATTGTCGCCATGAGCTTATTCAAACATTAACTTAAGAATTATTTTTTCTATATTCCGTGGAACTGCAGGACGTTGGAGATCATGGCTCTCTACAATTTCCTTCGTTTCTCTTAATAAATTTTATCTTTTCGTTATTTCTTCTAAGCCTTGTTCCGCCATCCATTCACGCAACTTCGTAACATTGTTTTCTCTATCACTCATGTTTTCAATCTGTCCTGTGAGTATCAAATTTTCCAAGCCCGTTTTCCTCATTATGTGCCCCAGAAATTACAGCTCTCTCTTCTTAATGTAAAGTATGTGTCCTTTTTGCTTTCATTTTTTTTCTCTAAAACTTCGTCGTTATTCACATGTTCGGCACATGGTATTCTCAGCATCATTCTGTAGACCCACATTTCCTTTGCTTCAAGTCTCTTGTTCACCTGTGAGGAGATTGTTCAGCATTCATTGCCATATCGGAGGACTGATATGAGTCTTCTGTTTCTTAATACTTTGCTTAACTTTTGGAAGACTTATTATTATTATTAGTAGTAGTAGTAGTAGTAGTAGTAGTTTACTCGTACCATCAAAACGAGGGTCGAATATAAGTATTTTTTACGATCGTTAGTCAGTTATGTGCCATGCGTGATACACGCTTAGGCGATCATGTATCTTTCGATACATGACTGACTGAAGCAGATTATTTTTCCCACAGTAGGTCGCCATTTCTTTCTGCGGTAGACCAGTTGCCATCCAAGGCTATAAAACCCGGTCTGTCCTGCTATTTACCCATAGCCGTGGGAAGAAGAAGAGGATTCATACCTTTCCCAAGGGTATTAGCACGTAAGTGAATTTGTCAGTTATGCGCTATGCGTGATACACGCTAAGGCGATCATGTATCTTTCGATATGTGACTGACGAGGCAGATTTTTCCGCAGTGGGTTGCCATTTCTTTCTGAGGTGGACCAGTTGCCAGTAATGGTGTGAGCCTCCCGCTGCTCTATGGCTGCTCCCACTGCGCGTGTTCTGGTGCGCTACACACTTTGGTCCCACCAGCGCTGACCCTTACAACTGGAACTCGCCTCGCCTCGTACACAAGGGTGAACCAACCCTATTCCTTTCGTATTGTGTTAGTAAACAGTAACTTCAATTCGGAGAGCCTCTCCCTAAAAACTGCTGCTTCGTGGAACGGACTCCTGGCAGGATGTTTTCCCAATCACTACACTCTTGGCCCCTTCAAATCTAGGATTAACTGATATCTTTCCTGCATAGCCCTATGAACTTCACTTGTTAAAGTGACTACTTTGAGTGACTCTAGGCCCTTGTATTGCAGGAACATTAATATAAAAACAAGTGAAAATTTCCAATAAGATTAAAAGGAAAAATATATTAGCAGCCTGATCTCTCCTACTTATTAATCTGATAATTCATCGCTAGGGTAGCACAATGTCTGATTAATGGCGTCATGTAATGCCTCCTGTTATGATATAAACGAAATAGCTCATTGCTAAGTAGTGGGGATCAGTCTGAATGACCGATTAATATATAAAGCCACAATGCGCTTTATATTATGGAATTATTCATTTATAAATAATGAAATTTGCTGGTACATACAGCAAATTTTTAAATAAATGAAAAAAAAAATAAATGGCGGCAAAACTTCTTAAGAATCGGTAAATATTCTTTCTCTTCATTCAAAATGGTTCTCGTTTTTTACGAAAGCGAACATCAATGGCAGTTTTTCTTTTAATAAGAAAAATGTTTTTCTTAACATTTTTTGTCTTTAGTTAAGAACGCTAAAAAAAAAAAAAAAAAAAAATGGAAGAAAAGAATTCCATTGAGAAACCAGACAAGAGACAGGGCGATTCCAGAAAGACACAAGAGACCAAGGTTTGTGCGGGCGGGGGTTTGAAAGAGAGTTACAATTGGAAGAGTTTGTTCGTTAGAGAAGATTCCGTGGCAGGTGTCCAAAATGACGAGTAAAAGGCGGGAACAGAAGCAAGAGGAAAGAAAAGAAAAAAAAAAAAAAGATAACCCGAAGGTTTGAGATGGGGTTGGTTCATTTCGGATAATGTTCTTAGAAAGGCCTAATAGGAAACCAAAATTTTGAAGAGGGCAGGGTAAAAGAGACAGAGAAGAGATAAAAATCTGGAATAAAGGCTGCTAGTTTCTTTTCTTTACTTTTCTTTTTCAAGGGCTGAGAAATAATCCATAAATTCATTGCTGCCAGTCTCACCATTTACATTTGGAAAAGAGCATTTGTGATGTGATAAAGTTAAATTAATTCATGAATTATCTCGGCCGGCAGTTAGGAAGGCAGATGGCCGACATCGTACAAGCGCTGTGCCACCAACACAGATGAACAGATAAGGAAGGAAGCGCCAAGAAAAGAGAAACGGATAATCTTTGAATGCAACGAAAAGTTGGTAAAGAAACCCATTGCAAAAGGAATACACAAAGCGGGGGAAAGAAAATTAGAATTATAGAAAAATGTTTACGTAACCAAATACAAGACCACGCAAAAAAAAGAGAGAGTAAATAAAGTAAAAGAGAGTGAAAAAAAAAAAAGACAATGATCTGTAAAAGAAGGGAGAAAAGAAAAAAAGGAAAGAAGGCTGAAAAGAACGGAAAGAATGCTAAAAATAGATTACGTAACTGAATAAAGAAACACACAAAAAAAGAAAAAATATGATGACCTTTAAAAAAGGAAAAATGAAGAAAGAAAAATGAAGGAAGAAAAATGAAAGAAGAATAAATAATTACTTAAAAAATATTCACAGAACCAAAAAAAAAACACAAAAACAGAGAGAAGAGATGATACATAAAGGAAGGAAGGAAAGAAGGAAGGAAGGAAGGAAATAAGGAAGGAAGGAAGGAAGGAAGGAAGGAAAAAGAGGGAAAGAAAGCAAAAAGAAAAAATATTTGATAGATTAAAGAAAGTAACTGTTAATGAAAGAAACATTTTTTAAAAAAAGAAAATTATTATAGTGCGAAAGAAATTTAATGATTAAATAAAGAAACTCTCAAAGAACTTTTGAGTAAAAAAAAAGAAGGAAAAAAATAATGAAGAAAAGAAAAACTACGGAAGAAAAAGCGATTGAAGAAAGAACGGCATCTTATAGCACAAAGGAAGTAAATAAAACTATAGAAGAAGAAGGAGGAGGAGGAGAAGGGGGAGGAAGAAGAAGAAGAAGGAGGAGGAAGAGGGGAAAGAAAGAAGGAGAAGAAGAAGAAGAAGAAGAAGAAGAAGAAGAAGAAGAAGAAGAAGAAACTACAAAGGAAGGACACAGGAGAGTATCAAACAGATAAAGTAAGAATTAAATTATCGAAAAATGGTCTAAAAAGAAAGAATGAAAAAAACAAAGAAAGAACGAATGAAGCTGCTAAAGAAATAAGGCAACTATTATTAAAAATAAACATTAAAAAGAAGAAAGAAAGAAAGAAAGAAAGAAAGAAAGAAAGAAGAAAGAAAGAAAGAAGTTATCAAAGAAAAAAAGACCGAAAGAAAATGTCAAAGATGCTAAAAGTAAAAATATTGCAAAAAATTTTTTTAAATTGAGTAAAGTAAATGAAAAAAAGATTCTTAAAAACCAAGAAGGAAAGTATAAAAATGATGACATCAAAGAAAACTATTGGGGAAAGAAAAGCAGAAAAGAAAGAAGGAAAACTAAATAATATGACGATGAATGAAAGAAAGAATGTAAAAAACAAACGGAAGAAAGAAAGAAACAAACAAACAAAAGAAAGAAAGAAAGAAAGAAAGAAACGAAAGACAGAGAAAAAAGAAACAAACTAAAGAATGAACGATAGAAAGAAAGAAAGAAAGAAAGAAAGAAAGAAAGAAAGAAAGAAAAAAGAAAGAAAGAAACGAAACGAAACGAAAGACAGAAAAGAAAGAAACAAACAAACGACAGAAAGAAAGAAAGAAATAAAAGAAAGAAATGAAATACAGAAATAACGTAAGAAAGAAACGAAACGAAACTAAAGACATAGAAAAGAAAGAAAGAAAGAAAGAAAGAAAGAAAGAAGGAAAGAAAGAAAGAAAGAACGTAACGAAACGAAAGACAGAGAAAAGAAAGAAGGAAAGGAAACGAAAGACAGGGAAAAAAAAACAAACGAAAGAAATAAAGAAATAAAAGAAAGAAAGAAAGAAAGAAATTAAATACAGAAAAAACAAACGAAATAAAGAAATGAAACGAAACGAAACGAAAGACAGAGAAAAGAAAGAAACGATGACTGAGCTTGTAGAATTTTTTGCCATTAAAAGAGCATGTAAAACCCAGCATTTCGAATAGTTATTCTAAATGCAAGGCAAAATCTTCCCAATTGGAAAACTGATGCAACATAATCTTCCCTGTACCATACTAATAATATTTGATGTGTTCCATGACCTATTGCATTGCTAGGCTGTCATGTTTAATAATTCTCTTTCATATTTCCCAAAGCAGTCGGAAAGAGATACATGATAGCAGCCATCTCCTCCCCGAGTAACGGTGGTCAGGTCATGCTGGGTTACATGGTAACTGCGTCCAGGTACCAACTTTGAAATGGCATATTATCGAACGCCTTAATTAATAACCCTACTTCTTGTTTTAACTCGGTGGTTGGGGGTGAAGAAGGTTCATGCCTTTCTGAAAGATAATAATGCGAAGTGAAATTAATGTGTCATGGGGAGAATTTTTTTCTATTGACGAGCACACACAGCTTTTCGACGAAACATTTTATGGGCACGTTGCAGGTGCATTTCGTGTTTCATTGCGTTTTAAGAACTTTGAATGGATCCCACCTCACACACAACATTAGCTTTATTACATGGAGTTCACATTTTGGGGTCAGTTGTGCAAATTTTTCCTGGTCGATCCACTGCCTTTTTCGTTGAACATTGTCATATAGAGCCCATTTTTATCACCTGTTAATTAGAGAATGATTAGTTAGGATCGTCTTTAGAATTGGTTCCCGAGAACGGAAATTATTTAAGACTCAACCTAATATTTGCTGAGTTGTAATATGAAGTGAACAGAAATATTGTTTACATCAGCAATAAAATGGCGGCGGGTGGGGGTATTTTTCTGGAATACCCGACACCTAAAA
The DNA here is from genome assembly GCA_963932145.1 of Acanthosepion lycidas. Classification (NCBI taxonomy): domain Eukaryota; kingdom Metazoa; phylum Mollusca; class Cephalopoda; order Sepiida; family Sepiidae; genus Acanthosepion; species Acanthosepion lycidas. The sequence goes on along the minus strand of OZ010600.1, from coordinate 79,005,704 downwards.
AATATTGCCGTATTTACCACTTGTGGTTGCGCTCAACTAGGGTAAAAACGTGGAAGGAAGGAAGGAAGGAAGGAAGGAAGGAAGAATAACAATGAAAGGAACGAAATAATAGTAGAAAGAAAGGAAGGAAAAGGAA
>OZ010600.1:78925568-79000568 GCA_963932145.1 Acanthosepion lycidas | reverse complement strand
CCTCTCTCTCTCTCGCTCCCCCTCCCACTTCTTTCTCTATCTATCTCACTCTCGCTCCTCTCTCTCTATCTCTCTCTCTCTCTCTCTCTCTCTCTCTCTCTCTCTCTCTCTCTCTCTCTCTCTCTCTATATTTTTGTCCCACATCTTCTGGACCCTTTTCATTTTTAAATATATTGTTTTACGGTTTTACATTTTCAAATGTTTTCGGTCTTATTGCTTCTTTTTCTTTTCCTTTCCGCTTTCGTTTTTTCTTCTTCAACAATCGTCTTCCATTTTTCTTCTTCTGCTTTTGACATTTCTTTAGATTCATTCGATTTCTTTTCTCGTTTCTTCCTCGTCCTCCCTTTTTATCTCTTCTTATTATTATTCTTCAACTTTTCTTCTTCCATTTTTTTTCTTCTCCTTTTGAGATTTCTTTAGATTCTCCTTGTTTCTTCTTCTTCTATTGATCCCTTTTTCATTTCTTCCCCATCCTCCGTTTTTATCTCTCGCTCTTGTTCTTTTGTTTTTCTTTCTCTTTTTTTTTTTTTTGTCTTTCTTTGTTGGGTTCTCTCTCCCGCCATGTCCCTTTCTTATTCCCCATATGCACTCTACTGATCCCCGCCCAGCATACAGATCCACAACTGCACTTACCCTGTGACTAATAATCACCCTCCAGCTTCTGGCAGAACCAGAAAAAGGACGACATTGAAGCCCATCACATGACCGAGGTCTTTCAACTCTCCACTTAGAAATGACCTGAAAATTGGCCAACCTTTCCTCTTTGATTCCTTTCATCTTACACTGAATTCAGCTTCCCTCCAATTCCTTTTTATTTCTTCTTTCTGAAATTTCTTTTGTAGTCCGATTTCTTCTTCTCGTTTCCTTCTAAGGACTTTCATATCTTCCCTACCTTGTCTATAATTGGTTTCTTTGTTTTTGACCCGTATTTCTCTCTGTGTCGTATTTTCCAGTTTGTCACGGCGTAGAACTAAAAGTGTACGGTGGGAGAAAAGGTTAGAAAGAGTCTGATGGACAAATCTTTCAAATCGAGTAGAACTGCACGCCTTAAAAATCTGCTTCCAAAATGGCGGCGATTTTCTGGACTCCATCACCGACCTCTATCATTGGTGAGAAATAGAGAACGGTTTCTTACGTTTTACAGAAATCAAGGCGAAACTCTAGATTACAAGGATCGTAATGCCTCCTGTTGGCCTACACCGTCAGAGGTATGGGAGTAAAACCTTTTCGCTAATAACCCGTTGGTTTTTATTTATTCGTTTGCTTATTTTCGCGCCATTTTGCAAAGCTGTGAAACTGAGTTGCCGTACGTTCTCTGACAGAGACAACCGATCGTAGAATATTTGCAATATCAAGCAACGCAAACTTCAAAACATATGGCATAATTGGTTTTATTCCGGTTTTCTCCAACCAGCAGCTAAATGCTAATATGGACAATACTGGCCTGAACATCCAACATTCTGGCAAACAATAATAATAATTATTATTATTATTATTATTGATTCATTATAAACCAGATATCTGGTGGTCATCACTGAAGACTAACAGCAAATGTCCTCAACTCTCCAGGACCTTCCTCAGTATCATTTATTATTAACATATTCCACATATCTGCATCTTTCCACTGGATATCTAGTGGTCATCGCTGAAAACAGAGTGATAGCAAATGTCAACAAATTTCCAGCACCTTCCTCAGTATCATTTATTAATAACATATCACATATTTGCATCTTTCCACTGGATATCTGGTGGTCATCACTGAAGACATTGTGGCATCAAATGTCCACAAATCTCCAGCACCTTCCTCAGTATCTCTTATTATTAACATATTTCACATTTCTGGCGGTCATCGCTGAAGAGAGTGCGACAGTAAGTCTCCTCAAATTCCCAGCACTTTCCTCGGTATCATTTATTATTAACATATTTCACATACTTGCATTTTTGCATATTTACTCTAGATATCTTTGCGGTCGCGGCTGAAGACAGAGTGACAGCAAATTTCCTCAAATCTCCTCTACTTTCCTCTGTATCATTTGTTATTAACATATTTGACTTTTGCCTATGGATATCTTTGTGCTCATCGCTATAGAAAGAGTGACAGCAAATGCACCCAAATCCCCAGCACCTTCCTCAGTATCATTTATTATTAAGATGATTGTAACTTTCATATTTGATACCTTTCTCAGTTCTCGGACAAAGTCTTTTCATTCTCCTTTGCATTCACTCAGTGGTGAGCTAACAGTTACGTTAAATATTTGGTCAGGTCCTTTTTAACTCTACTTACGATTTTCTTTCTTGCTTGATTGGGGCTTTTTATGACTGATTCGTTTTTTACGGCTTATCAACCCTTTACAGGTTATTTAAAACCAGACTTTTTTTTCTTTTAGATTGTATGAATTTATTTTATTTTGTTAGATAATAACGGTTTAGTGATACAGGTTGTACTAATTAACCCATAGCTGAGAGGAGCAGAGGGGCATTCATACCTTTCCCAAGAGTATTTGCGCATAAATGAATACAAAAGAACCTAAGGGGGATTTGAACTCGGCTCTCCTATTAACAATTCCAGGCTATTATCCATTACACCACCCGCACATCCAAGCTTACATCACCTGATATTCCCAAGCGGTCACCCATCTAGATACCGACCAGGTTCAATGTTATTTAACTTCGATGATCGTACAGGAACCTATGTTAAAGAATCAGTATATGTTATTGCTCCTAACCTGGCATGTCGGCTTCAGTCCCTTTCCCATGCTGCCGGGTATAGTTTATCGTCATGCCCAGAACTACGGCGAGAAAGAGATAGCAATGTAAAAAATAAGCAGATGAAGAAAAAAAAATCAATCTTTTGCATATTACCACCAGATATCTGGGTTATTTTTTTTCTTCATCTATTTTTTCGGTTTCCTAAAGTTGCATCCTTTCTCTTTTCCAATCGTCCGTTTTTCTTTCTTCTTTTTCTTTTTCTTTCTTCTGTTTCTTTCTTCTTCTTTCTTCCTTTTCTTTCTTTTTCTTTTTCTTTATTCTTTCTTCTTTTTCTCTTTCTTTATTCTTTTTCTTCTTTTACTTTCTTCTTTCTCGTTTTCATTTTCTTCTTTTTCTTTCTTCTTTTCTTTATTCTTTTTTCTTTCTTTTTCTTCCTTTCTCCTTTCTTTCTTCTTTTTCTCTTTCTTTATTGTTTTTCTTTCTTCTCTTACTTTCTTCTTTCTCGTTTTCATTTTCTTTCTTCTTTTTTTTTATTCTTTTTCTTTCTTCTTTTTCTTTCTTTCTTCTTTTTCTCTTTCTTTATTCTTTTTTCTTTCTTCTTTTACTTTTTTCTTTCTCTTTTTCATTTTTCTTCTTTTTCTTTTTTCTTTTTTCTTTCTTTTTCTTTCTTCTTTTTCTCTTTCTTTATTCTTTTTCTTTCTCCTTTTACTTTCTTCTTTCTCTTTTTCATTTTTCTTCTTTTTCATTTTTCTTTCTTTTTCTTCCTTCGTTTTCTTTCTTCTTTCTTTCTTCCTTTTCTTTCTTCTTTCTTTTTCTTTCTTCTTTTTCTTTCTTCGTTTTCTTTCTTTCTTCGTTTTCTTTCTTTTTCTTTCTTCTTTTTCTTTCATTTTCTTTCTTTCTTCTTTTTCTCTTTCTTTATTCTTTTTCTTTTTTCTTTCTTTTTACTTTCTTTTTCTTTCTTCTTTTTCTTTCTTCTTTTTCTTTCTTTCTTTTTTCTTCTTTCTCTATCATTTTTATTCTTTTTCTTTTTTCTTTCTTCTTTTACTTTCTTCTTTTTCTTTTTATTTTCTTTCTTTCTTTTTCTTTCATCTTTTCTTTATTCTTCTTTTTTCTTTCTTCTTTTTGCTCGACCTTCTTTTTATTTTTATTTTTCTCTTCATCCAAATCTCATTCACCTTCTTTTGAGATGTATTTATATTCCGTCTTTTCTTTTTTTTTTTCTGTCGCCCGCCTCTTTTCTTCTTTTACCTCCTCCATTTCTGTCTCTCTTTTTTCCTCCTTTTATTTTTCTTCTCTTTCTCCTTTTTTTTCTTTCTTTGTTTTATTTCTTTCTCTAATCGTGGACCTTTCCCCCTTCACCCCTGCACAGTCTGGAGACCTCCACCCAACGTCCAGACCCCACAACCTTTACGTTTTTTTTTTTTAATTTTCTTTCTTTACTTAAAGTCTTTTCCCTTATTTTTTTTCCTTTTTCAATTTATTTGCCATTTTCAACTTCTCGGAAAGCGTCTATTTATCATAACAAAAGAGTTCAAATATTGGAGGGGGGCTGGCTTCAAATTTGCAAAAAAAAACATATTTGCTTTTTCTCGTCAAAGATCCGGAAAATTCTGAAATTTTTTCGAGTTTCAATTCGAACATCTTGGGAATTTTAGAATTTTAAAACCTTTCAACAAAAGATCACGTTAAAAGCCAAATACCAGTTAAATGAATAATCAGTGGAGAATTATTCGAGCGTAGACAGATATTTTCCAGTTGAATGGCGGACTTGGCTTATATCTAGTCATCCTATGCCCTTTAGTAAAGTGCTAAATTGATTTTTGTTCCAAGTGGTAGTGATGGAGACTTGGAGAAAGGCAGCGGTCCAAGTACCCCACAAAGTTGTGTAAAATAACGGAAAAAAAGCCATGAGAGATAACAAAAACACAAACATTACTAAGAGCTACAAGGGAGAGGAAGTTGTAGAGAGCCGTGATTGTCTATGTCCTGATGGGAGATGGTACTTGGAAGAAGAATTGGTGGTAGGTCATTGTGGGTGCGACTGAATTACATCGTCTCTTTTAGGAAGACAATTAGAAAAGAAAATCCGAGCTGAAGCGATAAAAGGGGGGCATATTAAAAGGACATTCATAGCGAGGTAACAACTCCCTTCTTTTTCTTTCATAACGAGGACATTCAAAATGAGAGGTAACAAAAATAAATATATTATCGTAAATTGGTAATACTGAAATATAACCGTAAATTGGTAACACCAAATTATAACCGTAAATTGATAATACCGAAACATAACCGTAAATTGGTAACACCCAAATATAACAGTAAATTTGTAAATCCGATATATAACCGTAAATTGGTAGCACCTAAATATAACCGTAATTTGGTAATACCAAAATATAATCGTAAATTTTTAACACCAGAATATAACCATAAATTGTTAATACCGAAATATTATCGTAAATTGGTAACATCTAAATATAACCGTAAACTGTTAATACCGAAATATAACCGTAAATTGTTAATACCGAAATATAACCGTAAATTGGTAATACCGAAATATAACCGTAAATGGGTAGCACCTAACTATTACCCTAAATTGGTAATGCCGAAATATAAGCGTAAATTGGTAGCACCTAAATATTACCGTAAATTGGTAATACCGAAATATAACCGTAAATTTGTAACACCTGAATATCACTGCAAATTGTTAATACCGAAATATAGCCATAAATTGGTAACAACTAAATATAACTGTAATTTGGTAATACCGAAATGCAACCGTAAATTGGTAATACCGATATATAACCGTAAATTGGTAGCACCTAAATACAACAGTAATTTGGTAATACCGAAATATAATCATAAATTTTTAATACCGATATATAATCGTAAATTGGTAACACCTAAATATAACCGTAAATTGGTAATACCAAAATATAACCGTAAACTCGTAATACTGAAATATAACCGTAAATTGGTAACACCTAAGTATTACCGTAAATTGGTAATACCGAAATATAACCGTAAATTGGTAATGCCGAAATATAACCGTAAATTGGTAATGCCGAAATATAGCGATTAGTAACAACTAAACCAGTTTATCGATCCTCTCTCATCAGAGCCAAACAAAAAGTCTTCACAAATTACGAATGTTGATCTACGTAAGGATTGCCCCATTGTTTGGCGGGGAATTTTATATAATTTCGTCACAAGTGGGGAAAAGAATTTGAAGCGAGTGAGATGTGCATTTACCGACGAATTTTAGCGAAGTCATTTGAAAATGAGGCAAGTTTAAAGTAGTAAAGAAATTTGTGCTAACAATCGGAATGAGGCAACTGAAATATCTAAATGGTTTGGTTTGGTTTGGTTTGGTTTGGTTTGGTTTGGTTTGGTTTATGTCATATCAACCTGGATGTGTTATTTAATGCCAACAAGACTTTTATTCCTGGTAATTTTATTTTTTCATGGTAATATTTTTTCCAAAAATTATATTGCTGCTCTAATACGTATTTTTACACTTTCACAGTGTTTTGACCCCAGTTTGGAGGTTAACTATTTACCCATAGTTGGCACTCTAACAATTGCTACCACTCCGGGCCAGGGTTGATCTGGTAACACCAGCAATTAAGAGGTGGCTCCACGCTCCTCAAGACCTGCTGATCGGAGGTCCTGCTGCCGGATGGAGTTTATTATCATACCCAGGACGCCTTATTCGTGGGGTGCAGAGATACAGTCCTCATCTACTGAAGCACCAGCCGACAGGGCAATAATGTTTAGATCATATACTGAGGAACGTAGGCTTGGCAAATGTTACACTCACATGATACATTGAAAGCAAAAGAACGCAATGACTAACCTTGACTGACAACATTAAGCAAATGTAAGATGGCACATGTGCTATAGAGACAAAGGTCACAAAAGGAACAGGTATTGTTTAGAAGAACAAAAAAGGAAGGTGTGGATAACCGTGAGCCATATAACGTATGAACAAAGAATATTTACAGGCCAATGTCTTCAAATTGAGTGACAGTCGTTATATATCCCCGTAAAATCCACTTACTGTTTCCTCATCTTATGTGCATATCACATACTTCATTCGGTAATCCTCTAACTTGAGTGGCTCTTGGCCTTCGGAGTGAAAGAACTATAGTAAAAAAAAAAAAAATTTAGATGTCGATAAATATTACATTTTTTTAACAATGTAAGAGAGAAGAAAATTGTACTTTTAATTTAGTACTTTGGCCTTCTGTACAAACAAGTCCGACATTTTCCCAATTGTAGCGATGACTAAAAAGTGTATCTTATGAAGTTAGATAGTAATACATACGTTCATATCACACACCTCAATCGGTAACCATCTATTATCAGTATATCTTGAACCTTGCTAAGCTTTCATAAAAACGATTGAGTTACCGATATGTATCACCTTTTTTAAAAGTGGAAATAAAAGAATAAAATTGACGTTTAATTTAGTACCTCGTTTTTCGGTACAGGCCCGACATTTTTCCAATTGTAGTAGACACCCGTTTATCTCGCGAAATAAAGGTAGCGCCCTGTCTGGTCAAAATTCAATCTTTTGGTAGTCAGACTGGATTGACCTCACCAGGTCGCAAGCCTGGGCGGACTACATGGTCTGATTCCCTGTCGTACGGACAAGATTGGGCTTTTATACAAGTTTCATTAAAGATGACTGAAAGGTACTCAGTTTAAACATTTTATTGATTTTTTTTTTAAATATTTTTTTTTATATCATGTAACTGCAGTTTTTCTTGGGTAATGCATTTCAACGATGCCGGTAACCATGTGTCTGCGACATTGCACATCTGTAAACCTACAAACTGAAGATAGTTACAAAAATGCATAACCAATAGCAGTAACTATAAATAAATAGCTGCGAAATTGCGCTATTCAACAGAGTTATTGTTCCCTGTATCTGTTGTCGTTTATGTGTAAATAAACAAGAGATATTAATTTAGGGGCGAAAATGTATAGCCAATGGCGGTGACTATATAGAAGAAGAGTGTTGTTTTGTAGCTGAAATTTTGTTCTATCCAATTGTGTTATTTCGATCCCGCTGTGTTTGTTGGAATCTTTTTTTTTTATAATCATTTCACCCCAAGCGGGAAAGCCACTACTAGTACGCAGGGGGTTACAGAGAGTGAAAGTGAGAGCAAAGGCTTGGTATAGAGGGTGGGATTAAAGAAAAGATAAAAAGATAAACGGGGTTCAAAACGAAAAGAAGAAAATAAAGAGGAGGAGGGGGAATTATTTCAGAACGTCTCTCGTATATATTCATCACATATGGTTGCACATTGTGTAGGCATCTGTTTATCTCGCAAAATAAAGGTAGCTCCCTGTTTGGTAAAAAATTCAGTCTTTTGGTGTTCAGACTGGATTGACCTCACCAGGTCGCAAGCCTGGGCGGATGACATGGTTTGATTGTCTGTCGTACCGACAAGATTGGGTACCAGTCCCTCTTTTATACAAGTTTCATTAAAGACGACTGACAAGGTACTGAGTTTAAACTTTTTAGTTAATTTTTTTAATAAGTTTTTTTTCTTTTAGATCCCGAAAAGAAAACATTTATAAGAACACAAGAAAAATTAAATAAAATGCTTAAATGTAGTACAGTGGAACTTTGGTTCACGAATTAAATTCGTTCCTGAAGGCTGTTCGCAACCCGAAATGTTCGTAAACCGAAACTATTTTTCCAATAGGAATCAATGTAGAGAAAAAGAAGGCACAGTCGAATAAAATTGGAAAAGAAAAGCACAGCACAACACGGCGGACGAGTCAGAAATGATTTTGTTCGGGTTAATTCGATCGGTTATGTTGTTCGAGAACCGAAATTTTTTTCGATAACCGAGGAATTTTCATCTGGAATTTTCTGTTCGAAAACCGATTTGTTCGACATGTGAGACTTTTGAGAACCGAGTTCACTTTGCGCCTCGTCAGTCGTCTTTAGTGAAACTCATATATATATATATATATATATATATATATATATATATATATATATATATATATATAAATGGTGGTACTTGTTTGGAAAAACCTCGGATAGCTCAACTTGCAGTAGAACAAATCGGTACCCAAGGAAAGATGGGGAATAAAAAAAGAAAGAACCAAGAACATTAAACCAAGGCGAAAACAATCGTCCAGTTTTCAAGTTCCAAGTCCAAAGAAAAAAAACCCTAACGAGTAAAAAGACAACCACGTAAAGTGCTCAATACACTAAGTAGAGCAAAATCTGAGATAATCCTAAGGAGCCAAGCAAACCTACCTAGGTTTCACCTAAACGGATCTTCAGGGTAATCCTTTCAGCCAGGATTACCCTGAAGATCCGTTTAGAAAAAGACCTTGTACAGCTCATACTTATTAAAAACAGGGATAATAACATTCACCGAGTGATTTAAAGGTTAATGAAACTTTAAAATTTTGTTCGCGAAGTGATTTCGACATTTTATACCATTAACTTTACTAATCTACTTTTTGTGTGAATGATTCATTGTTATATATTGAACTGCACCACATAATTGATATACATACATATATATATATGTATGATATGTATGCACATATGGTGGCACATTGGGTAGGCATCCATTTGTCTCGGGATAAAAAGGTAGCGCCCTTTTCGGTCAAAATTCAGTCCTTTGTGTTGAGACTGGAGTGAGTTTTCCCGAATGCATGCCCGGGCGATGACATATGGAGGTCGTGAAGCGCCCAGACTACATGACCTATCTCTAATTCATTACCTTTAATTTAGTACGTTGGATTTCTATACAGGCCCGACATATTTTCAATGATAACCATTGTTTAAAAGTAACTCTGATCATTTTTAAAATGTATTAACAAGTTTTGGATGGTTTTCGATAATTCGCTTCGATAATTTCAAAGGTTGATCTAATCAGATTGATAACTCTCCTCCTTAATTAGAAAAGGTTTTCTTTGTTTTAACTAAAGTTCCCCAGAGAGCCACTCATGCTAGATGATTACTGATTGAGATGGATGATATGAATGTAAGGGGAAGAATTAGAAAATTTGAATATGGTGGATATGTAACTCTTCACCTTAGAATTGAAGACGTTAAAATTCTTGGAATCATCCAGACGGGTATTTATTCCACAAAATAACTTTTTCTTGGGAAAGGGATTTTGGAATTAAATTCATTTATTATTCAATCAATAGATTCTCTAGATTCTCTCCGACATATCCTGCTGTCTACAGAATCTGCTAAAACTTTTTTTTATTTTCTTTATTTCTTTCTCTCTGCAAGTAAGTCTCTACAGTCGAATTTTAAAGTCGTACTGACATGAATACAGACGAGATTGACTCACTTTATCAAGGAACTAGCCCTTCATAATGACCCCTATTAGGAGGTGAGGAACATTAAAGAATTCATTTTGCTGTATTCGAACGTTTTCAAGCGTCTTTTTGTTGACGCCTATTACGGTTGGCTAGAAGTGCTAAAATTAATGTTAAATTTGGGAGCATTGGTTTCCATATTCTGTTAAAACTACATTTATTTTTCGACAAAGGAATACGCCCTACTTAATTCACCATATGAACCCCCCATCGTGCTTGCATCTCTCTCACTCTCCCTCTCTCTCTCTCTCCCTACAATTCTCTCTCCATTTCTCTCTTCCCATATCTCTCTCCATTTCTCTCTTCCCATATCTCTCTCCCTATCTATATCTCTCCGTATCTCTCTCTCCATTTCTCTCCATCTCTTTCCATATCTCTCTATATATTTCACTCTCCATGTCTCTTTCTCCATATCTCTCTACATATCTATACCTCTCCATCTTTCTCTATATCTCTCTCCATATGCCTATCTCTCCCTCTCTCTGCATATCTATCTCCACATCTCTCTCCATATCTCTCTACATATCCATATCTCTCCATCTCTCTCCATCTCCATAACTCTACATATCTCTCTCTATATTTCTCTCCCTCTCCATATCTCTCCATATATCTATCTTTCCATATCTCTCTCCATATCTCTTTCTCTCCATATATCTCCATATCTCTCTCTCCATATATCTATCTCTCCATATATCTATCTCTCCATATCTCTCCATATATCTCTCTCTCCATATCTCTCCATTGCTCTCTCCCCATATCTCTCCATATGTCTCCCCATAGCTCCTCTCTTTCTATCTCTCCATATCTCTCTCTATATATTTATCTCTCTCTCTCTCTCTCTCTATATATATATATATATATATATATATATATATATATTTTCATAGCAGTTATATATATATATATATATATATATATATATATAAGAAAGAGGTTATCGCGGTTCCAACAAGAGAAAAGTGTGTATATTAAAAAGAAGAGAAAAGAGGTGCTGCAAATGTTTTTGGTTGTAATGTGGATTTTTTTTTATATTATGCTTTATTTTCCATAATTTTACTACACGTGTTTCTGGTCTCGCGACCGTCTTCAGGTAAAAGGCGGAGATTTCCGCATATTATTAAAAATAATTATTTTTTTTCCTTATGTTTTTCAATGTTAAATATTTCATATATATATATTTCATATATTTTCATATATTTAATAATATATATATATTTCATAATATATATATATATATTTCATATATATATATATATATTTCATATATTTTCATCGTCCTGGGTATGACGGTAAACTGCATCCAACAGCAAGGTCTCAGATAATGTTTTCAGAAAAATAATGTTGCCAGCTCTACGTCTTTTCGTAAAGGAATAATGTTGCCAGCTATACATTTTTTATTCCATACAAAATAGGCATTTAAAATTCATATAAACTGCATTTGGCATTAAATAACCAACAGTGGTTGATATGTCATAAACCCCAAACAAACAAACAAACAAATATATTTTCATAGCAGTTATATATACACACACACACATATATATATATATATATATATTTCATACATATATGTATATTTCATACATATATATATTTCATACATATATATATATATATTTCACATATTTTCATAGCAGTTATATATATATATATATATATATATATATATATACACCTCTCTTTCTCTCTCGCTCTCTCTCTCTCTCTCTCTATATATATATATATATATATTTATATATTATTTATATATATATATATATATATATATATATATATATATATATATATATGATGTGATTCTCCACAGCTTCTTTTAATGTGAAGCTATCAGCAACACTCTCCTTTATGGCTCCTCTTCATCGTTTTCGCATTCTCCGTCCTTTGCTCGAATTTGCCAAGTAAATTACTCGCAAAAACTTCAAGTATTAAAAGAAGGTCAAAGAGTACATCGGCTATAATTTTGTATTGAAAAAGATAAATATATTTTAAAAAATAGATTTAATAATAAAAATGCTTCTTTTCTGTAGTTTTAATCATTTCACGATAAACAAAACGATAAACTCAAGAGAGACCGTGAAAGAATCTGAGAAAAACTTTATTGAGGAGGGAGGACAATAACAGAAGTTATTCTTTTATTGATTTTACCACAAGTAAGGGAGTAAAGCCACTAAGGCAGAAAGGGTTACTGGATGTGAATGAATTAAAAAAACGGAAACATTATTAAGAATCGAGAACAATAGAAAAGTAATCAGGAAGACAGTAAATAACAATTAAAATTGCATTTAGGTTTTTGAAAATGAAGATTAACTGGAAAGCATGAAGCCGGAAGAGAGTTCCACAATCGAGAAGTGTGAGAAAAGAAACTGTTGGCATAGAACTCACGATTATATCTTGCCAGTTCATCTGTAAATTAATGAGACCTCAATACCAATCTAGTACTGCGCTTAAATTCATAAATCTTGGTATCATAACGAAGAGCATTATTTATTTGTACAAATACAAAATGTGGCACAAGGCCAAAAATGGGAAATGGGGAATGGGGGGGAAGGACGGTTTTCTTCTGTCTTAACGTTAAACTTAGCTAGCCATGAACACTGACCCAAACGTACAAACAATATTCCAAACACCAAAACAGCGCATTCTTACGTACCTTTCTTACTACATTCGCCATAATACCACATTGTCTCTAACTAGTCCCGATATGTACAATTTATTACCTGTGCTGGGTAGGGGAATAAAATAACAATTTAAAAATCTAAACTGCAATGAATACTTACAGAAAAGAACGAAACTATATACAAGAAACTAAACAAAATAATACAAGAACTCATCCGAACAATTTCTATGAAAGTATATATAGAAAAGGCACATGGAAGCAACTTTACGACGATGGGAAAAATGACTGAAGCCGAGACGCCAGGTCAGGACCAATAATATTGCTGATTCTTCTTTGGGTTTTATCAAGCATCTCTGAATATACAAGTGACAGCAATATTCTAAGCATGGGCGAATGGTAGACTTATAAATATGAAAGATAGACTCTGAAGAGAAGGATTGTCTTGCACGATTGCGTTGAACGGCACAGTGAATTAACTTTTCATAGCAGTTTCAAGGAAATGTAAGATATTGACATTTCGTTTAAATTTTTGAAGACCGTAGTTGACAGGAAAGAAAGAAACCAGAAGTGAGCTCCACAAGTGAAAAGTGCGATAGAATAAAGTGATATAACAGAAATTACGGTTGCATTTAACAATTTCAACAGTAAATAAGTTTTAACCATGTCAAGGTGATAAAGCCACTAAGGCGTGAGATTGAAAGAATCCGATTAAAAATTTATTCAGGAGCGAGGACAATAAAAGTACAGGTTTCAATTAGACAGAAGATGACGATCGACGTTTTAATCTTAGATATTCGATTCACTATGGAAGCCTTTCACTGCCATATCATTATTTTCGTGGAAGGTTTTCAAACGGACTACATTCCTTAGTTCAACCAGTTCTAACCTTCACGGTTAAGTCCCGCTTGGCTTTGCACATTGTGGGGAATCACCGCCAGTCCCTTCGTCTTCCACTGGTGCAATGAAATCATCTTCTTTCCTCGAACCGCTGCTTTGTGGAACCGACTCCCGAGAGGATGCTTCCCCGATCATTACAATTTTAACCTATTCAAATCTAGGGTTAATCCCACATATCCCAATATAAACTTTGTCTTTTGCTCTGTAACTCTCTACCTTGAGGAGCTCTTGGGCCTTGTACAGGGTGGATATTATTGTAAAAAATAAAAATTAATTATTCCATGAATAATCTCTGGTAATATTTTAGATTGACAAAGAACAAAACTGCTGAAAGCATATGTAATATCAATCGTCCAATATATATAGCGAATGTCGGACAATGTCTTCACAGATGAAGAGATATGAGTAAAACAAATGTAGTTCTACAGAAGGATGCTGAGAATACCATGGACGGACAAAGAAGTCGTAAGGAAAATGGAAATAAAAATACACATACTTAGAATCCGTAAGAGACAGTTAAAATTTCATGAACACATAATGAGGAAAGAAGGCTTGGAGAATTCGATATTCACAGGATATACTGAAGGCAGGTGTGACAGAGAAAAGCAACGAGAAACCTATCTACCGAGCTTATAAAAATACAAAACTTACTAAGAGCTACAAAAATAGGAAGTTGTGGAGAGCCATAATCCTGAAGGAACATGGTACACAGAAGAAGAAAAATCTCTTATGTTGTTTAAAGCTTCACCCGTCCTAGGTGAAATTCCGAGTGTGAATTTTAGCAGGAACATCACCATCCTGATCCGAACATATAAAAAAACACTATTTTTAATAATTTCATCCCAAGCAAGGCAATAAAGTCACTAAGACGCAAGGCGGTACTGATTGTGAAAGAATCTGAGAAAACTTTAGAGAGGAAATAGAACAATAATAGAACAGGTTTCAAGGAGACAGTAAATGACAATCTAATTTTTTTAAAGATCATTGTTAACAGGAAAGCAAGATGCCGGAAGAGAGTTCCACAAAGGTGCTATAGAAGGAAATGTTGGCATAGAACTTACGGTTACATCTATCCATTTCAACTGTAAAATGATGAGACTTTGCCGCCAATCTAGTACTGAACTTTAATTCATAAAGTTTGCATACCATAGAGGAAAGTTAATTAAAATAATTACCGTGAAAATAATCACAGAAACGACAGAGAAGCTTGTCGGTTACCTCCTCCTAACAGGGACGCTCTCCGGACTATAAATACTCTACGATAATTTTTCGTGGCCTCTTCTTACCTTATCCGAAACATGTAAGTCTCACGCGGAGAAGGCGCTTCCATTTGGAAAACGCACGCAGTAACCACACATACAGAAAACACATATGTACGCACATTTATACACTTCACGAGGGATGTATGTGGCACAAGGCCGAGTTTACCGTGGGTTCTCCGAGCCTGTAGGCCCGGCCAAAAATATTCCCTTGGAACCCGCATAAACAGGTTCAGGGCCTGTCTACCTCCCAGGACGAAACTATGACCTTCGGCAAAGCCTCGTCCGAACTCTGCCTTGAGCAGAGAGTTCGACAGTTGAACAGGCGTAGGCACTGTTCCCACAATTCCTGTTGTGTTTGTTATATTTACTTACTAGCAAATATCCTTAGAAAAGGCATGAATCCACCTCTTCTTGAGTTAGTAGGACTTTTATCAGTAAACCACTATTATCTCCAAAATATTCTTAAAATGTAAAAATATTTTCTGGCTTTAAATAACCTGCAAAAGGTTGATAAGCCGTAAAAGACAATTAAATTAATCAATCAATCGATGAAAAAAAATCAAATCACTACAATCTAAACCTTTCTGTTCAACCGTTATCTATCCTACATATCCTCATAATCTGCATTCTGGATCTGTCGCTTACATCCATACGACAACCTCATTTAGAAACTCAATACTTTGAGTTTTGGAGGAACACTTCTTAAAAGAAAAATGATGGTTTGCCGACATTCGCTTACTTTCAGTCGCCTGCCGTCACTCAAACCCAAAGCCCGACCCCCATCTCTCACCTCCACCGCCACCCCTCCGCACCACCCCCACCCCTCACTCCCACCACCAAGCAGAATTTTTACTTTTGTCTGGATGGACAGATGAACAGAATCTAATCCGCTCAGTGCAATAAAATTAGCTTCAATGTAACGCGGGAGAAGCCACTCTAAAGAAATGGACAAAAGACTTGACGAGCCAAGAGAAAAATCAAATTCGCGCCATTTCATCCCACAAAAAAAAAAAAAAAAAAAAAAAAAAACAGGACAAGATAGATATTTTACGACCCAAAACTTACTGAAGACTTCTGAGTTGCTTTCGAAATTAGCACGTAAATAAATTAAAAAAAAATTAAGTTGACAGTTATATAAATATTTGTTTACCTGACAGCGGGAAAATATAAATTTAAAAAAAAAAGTGGGGGATTTAAGTTACTTCTCTGTCAGAAAAGGCGTCAGTTTCATTGAAAATATCCAATTTAGCATCTTCAAAGCCGAGAAGCAAAAATGAAGAAATGTAGCGGGTAGGGTAGGACTTTGTTCTCGATTCAAAACAAAGTGGACAGAGTAAATAATAGATGCAATCAGACTGCCTTCTGCTGAAAGGCAACGGAAACAGCGATGCAGAGTTGACACTAGCGCGCATGCGTAGAGGTGTACGTTCTCAATTGGAACTGTCGCAAGGTCATACGTACCCACCCAAATGTAAACAGGTAAATCCACACACTATATATATATATATATATATATATATATATATATATATATATATATATATATATAATTTTGTGCATACATATCTTTTGGTGTCATTCTGTTCATAATTTATCTTTTTCTGTTCCTATCTATCTATGTATGTCAGTCATTTCATTTCGATCAATAACAGTTACTTCATATACATCTATTTCAGTCTTTTCATATCTATCTATCTATATATATATATATATATATATATATATATAGTCTCTTCATATATATCTATTTCAATCTTTTCATATCTATCTACCTATCTATCTATCTATAGTCTCTTCATATACACACACACACACACACATATATATATATATATATATATATATATATATATATATATATATATATATATATTTCACCCCAAGCAAAGCAATAAAGCAATAAAGCCAATAAGACGCAAGTGGGTACTGAGTGTTTGAAAATATGAGAAAAATATACTATTAGGGGTAAAGGACAATAAAAGAATAGAAATTACGAAGACAGAAGATAACGATTGTCATTGCCTTTAAATTTTTGAAGATCAAAGTTCACTGGGAAGAAACCGGAAGAGAGTTCCACAAAGGAAAACTGCTTTATAAGAAACTGTTAGCATAGAATTTGCCGTTAGATCTAGCCATTTCAACTGTAAAATGATAAGACCTTGCCACCAATCTAGTACTGCGTTTACATTTGTTAAGTCTAGGTACAATAGAGAAAAGTTCATTACAACTACCATGAAAGTATTTATAGAAAAGACACAGAGAAGCTACGTTACGGTGGTGGGAAAGTGACTTAAGCCGAAATATCAGGTCAGAACGAATAACATTGCAGATTCTTCTTTGGATTTTATCAAGAATCTCTAAATATATAACAGGATCCCCAGAGCAGATGTGGCATTAATTTTAACAGCAAAGGCGAATGGTAGATTTATAAATAGCCAGATTGATTCTGGAACGAAAAGTTGTTTAGCACGACACAGGGAACTTTCTCAACGACAAACTTAGCAAGTGATTTAATATACTCTTTCTACGTTAGTTCGAGACGGAGCGAAAAGTCGCTCTCCTTTAGGTTAGCAGCAGCCTTGTCGATGAAAGGCAAAAAAACGTTCTTTCAGGCGAAAAAGAGAGCAGTTTCATTTTGAAGCGTTAAAAAATTAACAAGCCATTCCTTGCACCATTTAACAACAGATTTTGGGTCATTTTTCAGATCAGCTGCCAATTTGACCTTATTGAACTGGTCAGACTTACTATAAAGGCAGGTGTAAATCGTTGCATCATCAGCTACGTTACTTAAAAATTGAAAACGGAAAAAATAAAAATAAAATAAATAAACAAATAAACAAAATAACAATAAAAATGAGCAAAATTAATTAATCCAAACAAATTACGAAATCACACCAGTTAGAATAGACGAAATAGAACAATAATAATAATAATAATAATAATAATAATAATAATAATAATAATAATAAAAACAAAAAAATTAAAAAAACAAACGAACCCAAATAAATAAAGTAAGTAATAAACAAATTAACAAACCATTATTACCAAAATATTAGTTCGACTAAAAAAAAACTAAAAATCACACGAAAAAAAAATAGCTATAACTGTTATATAACGATAAAAATATAAAAATAAAAAATAGAAATAAAAATAAAAAATAAATAAATACTACGTCACTTAAAAATCGAAAACCGAAAAGTAAAATAACAAGTAAAATAAATTGACCTAAATTCATCCAAGTAAATAAATAAACAAACCAATCCTGATAAAGTTACCGTTAGAAAAAAAACAAATAAACATAATCAACTCCAATAAACACAAATTAAAAACTGTTCCCGCCAAAATAATAGAATAAACTACAACAATCAACCCCAAAATTGAACAAATAGCTTTAATTAAACAAAACTATTAAATAAGTGATATAAACAAATTTTTACTACGTTAAAAAAAAACACCGATTAAAAAAATAAATAAAATAAGAAACAAAAAATAAAGATGAAAACATGCAATATAATTTAACCCAAATAAATAAACGACTTCCGGTAAAATAACCGCCATAATAGACTACCCACAATGCACCACTGACCCGTATATATATAAATAGCCAAGAAAAATAACAGCACACGTGGCCTGACGATTGCATATAGCATGAAACAGACTGTCGCCTCTAAGTGTTGACTTCTATGTTCACTTCTATATATATATATATATATATATATATATATATATATATATATATATATATATATTGGAAAAGAATGAAATAAATGCATGAAACAGTTATGACGCCTCTGAGTGTTGACTTCAATGTTCACTTTTATATTTCCATACGCTCTATCTCTGATATTGAGCATGTTATCCCATAAATGTTGCAGACCTTAAAACTATATTCCTTATATATATATATATATATATATATATATATATATATATATATATGCACACCAACAGCATCTACACTATTGCTGCCAAGAATGACCCCATCATGTCATGACATTGAGGTTAAACAGAGTATCAAGTTTGAAAAATCATTTCCTCTAATATATATATATATATATATATATATATATATATATATATTGCGACCTTAATTGTATATATGCACCGATCACCTTTGTCCATTTCTCATTTATACGAATGTAGGTAGGTAGGAATAATTGTAAATAAACAAGTGTCAAACGATTGGGTTTTGCTCAAAATCGGACAAATATGGAAAGGCAGAAAAGAAATAGAAAAGAAACGAAGGAAAGAAAAAGGGAAAATGAGTTGCTAAAACATGGAGTAAAAAGGAGAGGCATTCACCGAAAAAGGAGGGGGCTAGTTTAAAAAGAAAGAAAGAAAGAAAGAAAGAAAGAAAGAAAGAAAGAAAGAAAGAAATCTAACCATAGAAAAAACGTTACTAGTCTAGAAAGAAAGGAAGACGGTAATTTAGAAAAGCAATCATAGAGAAAAGGAAGCGTTAATAGTCTAGAAAGGCAATTTTGAATGAAAAACGAAAGAAAAGTTATTAGAAAAAAGAAAGAATGCAAATTTTGAATGAAAAAAGAAAGAAAGAAATGCAATTTTAAATTAATGAAAAAAGAAAAATTATTGAAAAAGAAAGAAAGAAATTCACTTTTGAATGAAAAACGAAAGAAAAATTATTAGAAAAAGAAAGAAAGCAAACTTTGAATGAAAAAAGAAAGAAAAAATACTAGAAAAAAGGAAAGAAAACCAATTTTAAATGAAAGAGGAAATAAAACTTATTGGTATAGAAAGAAAGAAATGCACTTTTGAATGAAAAATGAAAGAATAATTACAAAAAATAAGGCAATTTTGAATGAATGAAGAAAGAAAATGTATGAAAAAGAATGGTAATTTTAATGAAAAGAAAATGAAAGATTACAGGAAAAGAGAAAAAAGGTCATTTTGAATTTTAAAAAAACGAAAAATTACTAGAATAAAAAGAAAGGCAATTTTGAATGAAAGAAAAAGAAAAATTACTAGAAAAGAAGGAAAGAAAGAAAAAAGTCAATTTTGAATGAAACACGAAATAAAAAATTATTAGAATAAAGAATGAAGACATTTTAAATGAAATAAGAAAGAAAAATTACTAGAAAGGAAAAAAGGCAATTTTGAATGAAAAAAGAAAAATTACTAGTAAGAAAGAAACGTAATTTTGAATGAAAAAGAAAGAAAAATTAATAGAAAAGAAAGAAAGAAAGAAAGAAAGAAAGAAAGAAAGAAAGATAAAAAAAAGGAAATTTTGAATAAAAGATGAAAGAAAATTACTACAAAAATGAAAGAAAGGCAATTTTGAATGAAAGCGTTACTAGTGCAGAAAGAAAGAAAGAAAGAAAGAAAGAAAGAAAGAAAGAAAGAAAGAAAGAAAGAAAGAAAGAAAAAATTTAGAAAAGAAGAAAGAAAATTACTAGAAAAGAAAGAAAAACGAAATTCAATTATGGTTGAAAGAAGAAAGAAAAATTAGTAGAAAAGAAAATGAAGGATAATTTAGAAAGTTACGAATGAAAGTTTATTAGAAAAAGAACAGGTAAATTGAATAAAAGATGAAAGAAACTGCAAACACCAAAAAAGAAAGAAGGTAATTTTTAATGAAAAATAAAAGGAAAGTTACTAGAACGGAAACAAAGAGGACATTTTTAAATTTAAAGAAAAGACAGAACAATTATTAGAAATGAAAGAAGGAAAGTAGTTTTGAATGAAAGGATAAAAGAATGAAAGTTTACTAAAAAAAAAAAAAAAGAAAGAAGGCAATTTTCAATGCAATAGAAAAAGAAGGAAAAATTACGAAGAAAAAAGGCAAATTTGAATGAAGCATAGAAAAATAAAAGATTACTAAAAAATAAAGAATGCAATTTGGAATGAAAGAAAAATATTACTGAAAGAGAAAGAAAGAAAAAATGAAAGATGATTTTGAATTAAAAAAAAAAAGAAAAGAAAATGTGATCGACAAAAATACAAATAATACAAAAGAAGGCTAAAAAGAAAACACCGAAATTGTATCCATTATGCAGCCGACTTTTGTGTCTGTCGCACGCCTGCCTTTTTCTCCAACAAGATGGTTGCCTTTCAAAGACATTTTTTAATGCTCAGTTGGAAAGAGACTTC
This sequence comes from Acanthosepion lycidas, assembly GCA_963932145.1. Lineage (NCBI taxonomy): Eukaryota > Metazoa > Mollusca > Cephalopoda > Sepiida > Sepiidae > Acanthosepion > Acanthosepion lycidas. The sequence continues at coordinate 78,979,610 of OZ010600.1, read as the reverse complement.
TAATGAAGAAAGATAACTAGAAGGAAAAAAAAAACAGAAGACAAAAAATAAGTCAAAACCGAAAAGAGAGAAATGAAGAGAAAAAGTTTATGTGGCTTCTCTAACCAGAAAAATCACGTCATATTACGTTGTCTGTCTGTCTGTCGAACATTTCTACTGATTCCGCAAACTATTCTCTCATCTCTGCAGAATCGGTAAGCATTTCTTTACATAAACTAGGGAAATGAAAGAATTGTTGAAAGAATGGTCTCCGCCATCATTTCGTGTTTACTTGATTCATTTCATCCTGTGCGTATGTCGAATTAATGACTTGATATCAGTTTGGTTAAAACAGATCGATGTTTCACCCCCATAGATATTTATTTAGTTTAGTGACAAGGCCAAAATCGTGGAGAACCCAGTGACGTTCAAATTCTTTATTATTGACTAAATTTGAAATGTTTGCTACTATTAGAGTATAGGAGATCCTTCCAGAAAGCTTCAAGACGTTTATTAACAAAAAAAAAGCCTAATATTTGAAATGGTCTCTTATTAATTTCTTTGTTGCAGAAACTACATTACCTACGCTTATGAAAGGGCCGAATTCAGGTGTGTCGTCTAAGGTATCATACAGTGGTATGCAAGTGTCTACACCCCCTTTGAAAATTTATATATTTTGTATAATTTAACAGGGAACAACACATTTTTTCAATTCCAATGATTGTTAAATAATAAGCAGATCCATCACACTTTCCTTTGATATAAAAATTACATTTTAAAAATTTCACACTGATTCTTAAAATCATATAACTTAGAAAAATGTCTTTGCAAAAGTCTACAACCCCTCCCAGATATTATACTGTGTTATGTAGTTTATCGTTGATGTATACAATCCAGAACAATCAAAAGTGACATGTATGTTCTACCATAACAAACTTGGCCAGTCTATTATTTTGCTATATAAGGTGATTTAACTGCCTACAAAATCATCCACCATATGGTTTCTACGGGGTATTTTTAGACGAGCCTACGAGCTCAGATACTACACATTAATTTCGGCTTTGTGCCACATCTGACCGCGTGGGGCGGTTGGTAGATATCCTGCAGTTGGAGATTCATTGTGGAATTCACTTGACTCACTTCTAGCAGTTGACTGCTTCTACGCGCCGCTGGGGAATCTTATTTGTGTTGTTCTTATCCTCAGTATTATCGTTCATTACTAACTTTGCTTTGATTATTCTATTCAGTAACCTTCCCTAGGTTACAACACTAACTTTTTGTTTGAAGTTATGTGGACATCAATATTTTCATTACGCCATTTTCTCTTTTTTGAAAGTCCTCAAGTATAGTTCTTTCGTTTCGAAAGATGGCCCTTGCTTAAGATGGTTGATTCACTTGATCCATTTAATTAAAGGCTATTTAAGAAAATAATTCGAGTCCTTATGTTAATTAGGTTGAGTAGTGACCTGTGGTGTTGAGAGAAACTACGCCTAGCGCAGCCTATTCTATGTTCAATTTCCTCATCTCCTATTCTAAATTTGTTATAAGTGATCCATACACCAAGTGAAGTTTTTAGTATTTACTAAATGCACATGTTTAGTGGTTATGAAGTCATACGTTTCAATTTAATTCATTGACGGAAAAACGTCGCTTTTGACTTTTTCTTTCTACAAACAGAATAAGGATTACAAAAAACGTACTATTGCCAAACTGAAGCAAAATCACAAAAAAAAAACTTGAAATATCGAATTTGAGTAAAACCGACCAAGTCGACCATGCATACGAACACCAAAGGCTATTTGTTTTATCGGAATGTTGACTGGTGAGGAGCTGAAAATACATCGGCTGCTTGATGAGATCAAAATCTCGATCTGATGAGTCTATTTAAGAACATGACTCTTAGGTTAATGTTTTGGTTTTGTGGCATATTCCACTGTTGGATGAAAGTACACCTAGCGCAGCCTATTCTATGTTCAGTTTCATTATCTTTTATAATAAATATATTATAACTGATCCATACACGAAAGTTTTCTTCAGTTAGATGCATGATTTCAAAAAAGGTTTAGACAATGACACTGGCAATTAATTATAGTTAGAAAAGAAACATTTATTTACATGATTTTCCGAATAAGCAACTTAAAGTTGAGTTCTTATGTTACTGTTCTGGTTCTGTAGCATCTTGCAATGTAGCATCTTGCCATGAAACTACCCTTAGCGCGGCCCTATGTTCAGTTTCCTTATCGCCTATACAAAATTTGATATAACTGATCCATACATCAAGGTACTAGAAATGTTTAGTATTTATGGTTTAGTATTTCACGCCCGGAATTTTTATAATAGATTCAGTGTACATGCCATCGCTGCCTTCATTCCAATTCTTTCTGCTAACACCCTGTGTTCTTTCTTTCTTCGTCTTTATTCAATTATTTTTCTTTCTTTTTCTCCTTTTTCCTCTTTTATTCATACCGCAATTTACTTCAGTGTTTCTTACTTGTGTGTCCCTTTTTTTTTTATTTATCTTTATTTCTTTCTTTTTCTTTCCTTCATTTCTACTTAATTAGTTTCTTTCTTCTTTTTTTTTTTGCTCTTTCTTTTCATATCTCTTTTTCTTTCCTTCATATTTTCTTTCCTTCTTTTCTTTTCTCCTCTCTAACTTTCCAGCTATCTTGCTTTCTCTGTTTATCTTTCTCTCATTTTCTCTCTCTTCTGTTTTCTCTCATTCCTTCCTCTTTCTTTTTTTCGTTCGCGACATTAATTTCTCTTTTTCTTTCATTTCATTTTCAATAACTTTCCTTTCTTTCTTTCTTTCTTTCTTTCTTTCTTTCCTTCCTTCTTTCTTTCTGCTGACAGCCTATCTGCTTCTTTTCCTTTCCTTTTTCCTCTTCTATTCATACCGCATTTCCTTCATCGTTTCTATCTCCTGTTTTCCTTTCTTTTTAATCTTTCTCCATTTCAATTAACATATTTTCTTTTCTTCTTTTGTGATCATTTACTTTCTTTCTTCTTCTTTTCTTTTTCGCTTTTTCTTTCTCTTCATATGTCTCCTTTCGTTCATTTTCCTTTCCTTCTTTTTCTTTCTCTTTGTTAAACTTGCATCTATTTTGCTCTGGCTCTCTCTGATTTTCTCTCCCTTTCTTTCTATCACTCTCTCTCTCTCTCTCTCTTTTGTTTTCTCTCATTCTCCACACTTTCTTTTCTTCGCCCGCTACATTGCTTTCTCTCTTTTATTTTCAATAAATTTCCTTTCGTTTTTTTCTCTTTCTTTCTGCAAATATTTTGTGTTCTTTCTTTCTTCTATTCTATTTATTTTCTTTCTTCTTTGTCTTTTCTTTTTCCTCTTCAGGACTCTTCTTACTTTCCTTGATTTTTCTTTTTCTTTTTCCAATTTTTTTAACCTTTCCTACGATCTTGTGACCTTTTTTGTTTCCTTTCCTTTTTCCCATCGAAATCTCGCTTTCTCTTTTTCTTCTTTTTTCTTCCTTTCCCTCCATTGATCTTGTTCCTTTCTTCAACGACAATACACGTAAACCAGTCTGCTCCTCTTCTTCCACCTCCTCCTACACTTCTTTTCCTCCTCTTCCCCTTCATAAATACACAGTCACACCAATCATTCATTTTATTTTCAATAATTTTCTTTCTTTCTTTCTTTCTTCTAATATCCTATGTTGTTCCTTTCTTTTTCTCTATTTAATTATTTTTCTTTCTTCTTTTCCTTTCCTTTTTTTTTTCTTCTATTCAAGCCGCTTTTTCTTTTTCTCTCTTGCGCTTTACTTTCTTTTTTATCTTTCTTTCTTTCATTCAATTGACATATTTTTCTCTTCTTCTTTTCTGGTTAGATAGTTTCTTCCTTCTGCTTTTCTTTTTCGCTCTTTCTTTCTCTTCATATCTCTTCTTGCTTCCATCCATTTTTCTTTCGTTCTTTTCCTTTCTCTTTTTTAACCTTCCAGCTATCACAGTCTCTCTCTCTCTTTCTCTCTCTCTCTCTATCTCTCTATCTATCTTCTGTTTTTTTCTCATTTCTCCCTATTTCTTTTCTTCGCCAGCTATATTGCTTTTCCCCGTTTCTTTTATTTTCATAAATTTCCTTTCTTTCTTTCTTTCTTTCTTTTCTCTTTCTTTCTACTAATAACCTGCGTCCCTTCTTTTTACTTTCCTTAATTTTTCTTTTTCTTTTTCCTCTTTTTTTAACCCCTCTTTCGATCTTGTGATCTTTTCCGTTTCGTTTCCTTTTTTCCCATCTTTCTTTTGTTTAATCGAAACCTTGCTTTCTCTTTTTCTTCTTTTTTTCTTCCTTCCCCTTCATTGACTTTGTTCCTTTCTTCAACGACCGTACACGTAAACCAGTCTTCTCCTCTTCTTCCGCCTCCTCCTACACTTCTTTTCCTCCTCCTTCTCCTCCCCTTCATAAATACACAGTCATACCAATCAGTCGTAACCGCCCTAATTACACGTGTCCATCTGTTGACATTTAAAATACACATACCCTTTACACACACACGCACACACACGCACACGCACACACATACACACACACGTATCCGCCTTCTAAGTAAACATGATCCACAACTGCAGACCAAGAAAAAAAAAACGACAGGTTGCGCCACATCAAAAGATATCACGTGACATCACCAGCCGAATCCGCCATTTTAATCCAAGCATTCTGACGGGTTCCGTCTTTCTTCTATACACCGTCTTCCCGCCAACAAGGATCATTACCTCCGACACTGTCATCTTCATGGGCAATTAGTAAGCGTCTCTTAGTCACACAAAGATATATTACTGAGGCAGCCAGTAATACAAGAAATGACTACACGTGTTATAATTATTTGCAACATTAGCTCTTTAAACACAACGGGATGGTTGGCGCGCTGATGACATCTAATAGGGATTTATATAAGCATATATATTCACGTTAATATATATATATATATATATATATATATATATATATATATATATATATATATAATTTAAAATTCCAACCATGTCTTGTTCGTGCGCATGTGTAGTTATAAACAAATTTAGTCCAATGAAGTCCTACAGGACGAAACGCGTCACACGAAATACTTTTCCGCTTTGCCATACATCTTTCCACAAAAAACTGTTCTTGATATATAAAAATTTATGTTATTATTATCCCAAATATATATATATATATATATATATATATATATATATATATATGAAGAAATGTAGTTTTAAGGTGTGCTATATTTATGAGATAATGTGCTCAATATCAGAGATAGAGCGTATGTAAATATATATATAAAAGTGAACATTGAAGTCAACACTCAGAAGCGACAGGCTGTTTCATGCTAGACGCGAGTGTTGGATTTTTTTCGGCTATTTATATATATGGGTCAGTGGTGCATTGTGGGCAATCTATTCTGGCGGTTATTTTGGCGGAAGTGGCTTATTTATTTATTTGGGTTAATTTATTTTATTTTTTATTTTCATTTTTTATTTTATATATTTATTTATTCTTTTCGGTTTTCGATGTTTTATTAACGTAGTAAAAAATTGGGGGCGGGGATTTGCTTGGGTCGCTTATTTAATAGTTTGTTTTGGTCTGGGACGATAAAGCTATTTATTCGTTCAATTCTTGGGTTGATTGCCGTAGTCTATTCTGTTATTTTGGCGGGGGACAGTTTTTAATTTGTTTATTATTTTATTTATTTGTTTATTTGGATTGATTATTTTTACTTGTTTTTGCTTATTTATATTTATTTTTATTAGTTCTAACGGTAACTTAGTAATTTTTATTTTTATTTTTTTATCGTTATATAGCAGTTATAGCTATTTTTACGTTCAATTTTTCGACTGATTGTTGTAGTCTATTCTAACGGTTATTTTGGCGGGATTGATTTGTTAATTTGTTTATTTTCATTTACTATATTTGTGTTGATTATTTTTACTTGTTTTTATGCATTTATTTTTATTTATTCTATTTCAAAATTACGGTTTTGAAATTTTCTTTGTGGTCTTTTAGTGTGATAAAGGTTTGCGCCTTACTGATGCAACTTATTCGGTCGTCTCTGTCTAATTTTTGGGCGATTGCTTTAGCTTTCTTATTGATATCGTGTTCTGTTGTTTCCGGTGCTTTTTTTATGCTTTGGTTACCCTTGAGTAATTTGTTGTCTGTAGTGGGTAGTTCATATAAATTTCTTTTTTTCAAAACCAAACCTGCATACAGACTCATAAACCCAACTAAAAGTGAACTAGGTAAAATAAGTAAAACCATACTAGAAAGAATTAATTCTGAACTAAGGAAGAAATTAGGAGTAAATCAATGGAAAAACACAAAAGGAGCTATTGACTGGTTCCACAACATAAATAACAAATATAATTGCCAATTTATACAATTAGACATGAAATAATTTTACCCATTCATAACAGAAGCCATGCTAGATAAGGCCATCACGTTAGCCCAAGAAAAAATAAAAAATAAACACAAACGTAATTATTATCATTAAACACTCCCGTAAATTACTACTATTCCACAATGAAGGCGCATGGATAAAGAAAGAAGGGATCTTTGACACTACAATGGGATGTTTTGACGGTGCATCATGCGAAATCATAGGTATATATTTACTACGTGAACTAAGAAAAATAAAAGATAAAAATGATACATAACTCTACACGGACGACGGTCTCATAAACTATAACAAACAAAGCACAGACAAAACTAGAAAAGCATTAATAAAGATTTTTAAAAATAGTGGATCTAACATAGACATAAAAACTAACATAAACGAAGTAGATCTTCTAGATGTTACCTTCAACCTAAGAAAAAGGCGCATATAAACAATACAGAAATCCCAATGATAAACCACTGTACATACACACATCCTCCAATCACCCGCCTTCGATAAGCAAACAGATACCAAAATCGATTAACCGCAGGCTTTCCGAAAATTCTTGCAATAAAACTATATTTAACGAAGCTAAGAAAGACTACGAAACAGCCCTAAAAGATAGTGGATTCCTGGCAAAACTCACATAAACACCACAGAGAACAAAAAGGCCAACAAGAAGAGAAATATCATATGGTTCAACCCACCATACAGCAAAAACGTAAACACAAACCTAGGTAAAATACTCTTCAAACTCTTAAATAAACACTTCCCGGAATCAAGCACTCTACACAACATATTCAATAAAACACTGTAAAAATCAACTGATGATGTTGAATGTAAAATAAATTTATTTTACATTCAACATTATTACTTGATAAGAGACCAGGAGTGTTGAAACAAAATGGCTATTTTTGTAGTGATTTTATAACATATTTATGTTATAATTTTTTTTTTAAATAAATAATTATATCTACTCTACTTTGTATTGAGCACTCTTTTAAGAATAGTAATTGCTGGTTATTGGAATTCATTCCGTATACACCAATTATATACTTGTATATATATATATATATATATATATATATATATATATATATTAAAGACATTTTTATGTTTAACGTTCTTTTTTGGACAGGATATTTTTTATGAAAACAAAGATGAGAACAATAGTCCGAATATTTTTCTATGAAAATTTCTCGGACATTCAGGCCGGTAAATGTTATTTAATACTGTTTATTATAAACAGAGCATTTACTTAAATACTTGTATCTATAAAAAGAACGTTAAACATAAAAATGTCTTTAATGAATAAATTGTCGGACTTTGTCCATTTCGTAATATATATATATATATATATATATATATATATATATATATGCACAAGGAAAATTTATCTTAGTTGACGCTTCGTTCTCTGATGGACTTTATCAAGACAAATGTGAGGATTTTATTTTGCAACCAATATTTATAAACATAAGTAAAAATGTTGGTCGTTTCTCTAAATTTTTATATTCAAGAGACTCTTATAAGTATTCATGGAGTTAACTGGAAAGTCTAGGCAAATTTATGGAGTTATGTTACGTGATGTAATTTAATGTCTAAAGAAAGTCCGTCAGTCCGTATTGTAATTGGAATGTTGAACTGAACCCTTTAATTCGCTCAGATAGATGGGGTAGACTGTTCTAGTTCCATGTGTCCTTGAGGACACATGGCACAGTGGATAAAGCCGTTAGTTAGATCCAGTGACAGGACCCAAAGAGTGTGAGTTCAATACCCAGTTAAGGCAGTTGAGAACTTTCAGAGGGAAATTAACAGGTGATAACTGATAACTGACATCCATTAAACATGGCACGTGGAACTAGAAAAGTCTACCCCAGTTAGCGAAATAAAGGGTTCAGTTCGACATTCCAACCACCTGAAGAAGGCCGGAGCGTACAACGGCTGAAACGTTGTAATAAATATGGCGACAAAGATGAGAACAATAGTCCGAATAATGTAAATAATGAACATAATACCTCATCTCAGAAATATAGACAGATACTGAAGGGCCGAAACGTTGTAATAAATCTGGTAACAAAGATGAGGACTATAGTCCGAATAATGTAAATAGTGTACATAATACCTCATCTCAGAAATATAGACAGATACGGAAGGGCCGAAACGTTGTAATAAACATGGCGACAAAGATGAGGACAATAGTCAGAATAACGTAAATAATGTACATAATACTTCATCTCAGAAATATAGACTGATCATAAAATAAATTTTAAAAAATACTGCCTTTATTGTTCATCCTTTTTTCACTCGATCTTGACTCGTTGAATTGAATCCCAATCGTCAAATATTCTTCTGTCACTTTTGGACCCAAATTGCTCAAGTCTTTACCGCGTAAAATATCTCATACCATGTTGACTTCTTATGTCCATTCGCGATTCCCAACCGGCATTAAACAGTTCGAAGGAGTTTGAAACGAGAATCGCGTTTGAAGTCTTGTTTACGAAGACTCAACGACGTTCACTGATAACATCTTCTGACGCCACCGTGGCTCGCATTAGCAGATTTCTTTCTTGTAATTATTTCCAGCGAAGTTTCTTGCTAACTGTGTGGGTTGAAAAACTGGTCTGACTTCGAGTGTTCCGACTGGAGATTCTTCAACTTAAACCAAATAATTATAAATGGTCGTCTTTCAAAAGTTAATCATTTCCACGCGTTACTGACAGATGAATTTGCAGACTCGCGTCAAAGTGAAAATGGCGGACAAGGTTTTTTCTTTCTCCGAATCAAATATAACAAGTGTGTTTTTGCATGCGTATGTGTACGTGCGAATTCGTACATGCGTCTCTGTGTGTGTGTGTGTGTTTATGTGTATCTGTCTGTGTGTTTGTCTATGCCTGTGTATGTGTCTATGTGTGTATTTATTTTTGTGTCTGTGTGTTTGTTTGTGTGCCTGTGTCTGTGTGCCTCTCTCTCTCTCTCTCTCACTCTCTCTCTCTCTCTCTCACTCTGTGTGTGTGTGTGTGTGTGTGTGTCTGTGTGTGTGTGTGTGTGTTTTGTAGATACTGCTAGTCATTACGGGTAGATACCTTCAATTTCGTGCTGAGGAAAAGCATAGCATGATGATAAAAGGCCCTAAACTTAATAAAGAAAAATTATCGTCAAAATGTTTATGTTATTATTAAAAGGAAAGAACAAAGTGTTTTTTAATTACTTTTTTTTTTTTTTATTCAGATCCAAAAGTAATGCCTCCTGTTTATTTCCACATAAACTGCAACAGATAGAGGGAGCCCAATAACACTGTCGGATAGAGCAAGTTTTTTTCATCTTCAAAAACACTATCCTTCTATATAATCATCATTCGCTATATATTTTGAAGTGCTCTTCCTTTCGTGGGTTGACAGCTGTACAGAGCCGCCTTGGACATGGCTTGTCACGTACATTTTCGCAGCTGAAACCATTTCCCTCTGCCTAACTGTGATTATATCCTTTGTTTGAGCGTTCAACATCCTGTTAACGTTCAACGAGCGCCAGTGGCTGCACAGTCTTTCCGTATGGCCGAATTCAGTGAAAGAAATCAGCTTCTTAGATGCTTTCATGTCAAAGTCACTTTACCAGACACCTATCTGTGACAAAAGTATGGGTTATTGGTTCAGTGCCCACTGCCAACAAACGACGTCGAAGACCAACATGGTAAAATCGGGAACATTATTTTCAATACGACCCTCAGATTCATCACAACCTTTACACATATATCTACCTAGCTTTCTTTTTAATTCTCTACATATGTCCAGAGTGCTGTCCTTATTAACTGTTTCTGCTCATATCTATCAATATAATTTTTTCATTTCATATATATATATATATATATATATATTATACAGCAAAAAATCACAGCAGTGCTAGTTTGAAATAAACTATACCCACATGAGGTAATTTGGGATTTTCTGCTGCATAAAATATATGCTCTGTTATAATAAATATATTGAGCTTTTGCGGATCAGTTTTAATATCTGATATTACTAGGATCCACCTAGATTATATACCAATCTCTAATGCTGATTACGAAGCTGTTCAGAGTGATCACTGGTGATGGCTACGTTATGCCTCCATTCATCTTTCCACAGTACCGCAGACTCAACACGGAGGCTTTCCTTGAGGAAGTAGTGCCTGGATCATGAGGGTGGTTGCTGGAAGACTCTATGTCTGGCAAAAGGACTCTGCATCATGCCACACAATCAAGAGAACCCTGTCAGACAATTTCTGCGGCCGCATCACCCCTTACATCTGACCACCTAACTCCCCAGACTGCAACTTTCTTGATTAATATTTGTGGGGCGCAGTTGAGCAAGAGATCAACAAAACTCCTTGTAACACCAAAGATGAACTGAGGGCAAGGATTATGGCAGTATTCACCAGATTAAACAAGTAGACCGTCCAGAAGAGTTGTAGGAGTTTCTGAAAATATCTGGTGGACGAGGTTGTTGCCAATGGCGATTTTATTGAATAAATTTACTCTTTCCTATTTCAAGATATTTTTGTTTAATTTTGCGAAATATTTCCGTTAGAATGACATGTGAATGTTATTTCCAGTTTTGTGTAAATTAGATGACAATTTATCCATCGCACCCTGTATATCAGTTTACACATGTCTATCTCTCTTTCAGTCTGTTCATATGTATTAGGTTGGTGCAAAAATAATGACGTAATAATGTCGTTTTTTGACGTATTTTTTAACGTCAAAAAACGACATTATTACGTCATTGTTTTTGCACCAACCTAATAACTCATTCTTATCTATATCAGTTCATATCTATCTGGTTATACAGCCCTTACTTTATTCTTCACTTCTGAACGGTAATTCTTTTTTTTTTTCTTTTTTTTTTTTTCCGAATCCCGTGTATGACGATAAACTAAGTCCGGCAGCAATGCTGGACTTAGTTTATCAGGAGATTGGAGATTTTGAGGTGCGCAGAACCACCTTTTTAACTACTGTTGTTCCCAGGTTCACCCTGCCCCGGGATGGTAGGACCTGTTAGGGTCCCAGCTATGGGCACATATCAAACCTTCAAACTAAACACTATGAAAGTATCAAAGTACATTTTTATAGTAAAAATACCAGCATTACATTTTATATAAATAAATTACCAACAATACATATTCATAGTAAAATTACCAACAATACTTACATACTGATAAACTGTAGTGACTTCACCGAAATCCATTTAAAATACTACCAAACAGCCATCATGAAAAAACACTTTCCTGACATTAAGCCATATAATATCCTACAATTTCTTAAAGAAATCAAACTGTATTCCAAAATATAAATTTAAAACAAACTACGACATAAAACAAACATCGCTCCTCTAGTAATTATGTTCGCACAAACATATATACAAACAAAAGCTGGGTAACATCTGCTATTCAATTATGAAAGCAAATTAAAATATATTATATTTTTATTACTTCAAAGCTCCCATGAAAATGAAATTTCGGCATTAGATGACCCATGAGGATTTGATGTGCCATTAAACAGATAAATCGATCAATCAACCTTCTTTCAAACGTGTCCCTTATATTTTTCTCTTTTCTCTTCATCAATCTTATTCACTTTGATTTTCTTTTTCATTGTACCATAATATATTTTCTTCTTCCTTTCTTTTTCTTCGTTTCTTTCTCTTTTTCTCTCTCTCTCTCTCTCTCTCTCTTTGCGTTTTCTCTTTCTATCTATCTATCTATCTATCTCCCCACTCGCTATTTAAAATATTTGATGCCAGCTTCTTTAGCCAATAATCTTCCACTTTCGAAGCCAGATGTAAAAAAATCATTTTAGTTATCCTTGAGATTTAACTTTAGTCTTTAGTCGGCCATTTATTGCAGAATCTAGAGAAAGAGGAACAAATGAGAATTTTTCTTTCCTTGCAATTGCGGTGCCTTTATTCCATTTCGTTTGATTATTTCCCAAAATACAGAAAATCAGTCAGCAGATGGAACATTGCTTCCTATGTGTTCACTTGCCACATTATATCATATATGTTTTCAATAGTCAAAGTCACGCAATGATTATGTGTACTGAAGTCACATAACTAGTTTGCAGTCATTGCTATCATTCAGTTGCATGTCACTGACACGTACTTTGAACACGCTATCCATAACTTCTATTTCTAAGCGACGTCGCAGAATATATATTACGTCCGTCTCTGGCTTGTGTTTAGGTCTTTACTTTCTTCCACCCTTTCTCTTTACAGTGGTTTACTTCTCTTTTCGTTCCCTTTTTCACTATTTCATTCTTTTGACTCCATTTTGCTTTCTCTCTTTCTTCTCACTCCTCACTTCCCCTCTCTCTCTGTTCAATTATTTCTTCTTTTCATATCCTGATATTTGCTTTATTCTCCTCCTCTGTAAGTTCATTCTGAATTCTTACCATGTAATCACCTACATAAGCACAATCTCCCGAACAGATCAATTTATATGCATATAAAATCCTATCCAATTCTCAGATTCCCAACCACCATTAACTAATGCCAGAAAACCACCGAACATCACCACCATGCTAGCGAACCCTAACCTCCTTTTAGTCACCCAAACACGCCATGCTACTCCAAAATGGAATCGAAACCCTAGTAATTCTAGCTGTCAATCCAAATTCTCTTCTGGTTGTGGGGTCGGAAAGAGAACGAGGCCATTAATACCCGCTCGTCCGTCCACCTATCTGGCTGGTCTCTGACCGGACACACAAATCTGCTCTAGCAACTAATATCCATCCATCGGCTCTGTCAGGCGTTTCATTTCGATAGATCTCATTTGAATTAAGTTTGAATCGAGCGACGGGCTGCGTCAGCAAAAATAAAAAAATTTTTAAAAAGTTTGGCGCAAAGTCTCATCGTTTCTGTTCTTCATACTAAAGTCAATAGAAAATGTATGCCGCTTTCCACCATTTTTCGCCAGAATCTTCTAGACATTTGTTGATCAATGGATACGGATGTCGATATGGTCTAGTTGTTTATTTTGGAAAAATCTGGTTATTTTATATATATATATATAATTCTGTTCTTCATACTAAAGTCAATAGAAAATGTATGCCGCTTTCCACCATTTTTCGCCAGAATCTTCTAGACATTTGTTGATCAATGGATACGGATGTCGATATGGTCTAGTTGTTTATTTTGGAAAAATCTGGTTATTTTATATATATATATATATATATATATATATATATATATATATATATATATATATATATATATATATATATATATATATATATATATATATATATATATATATATATATATATATATATATATATATATATATATATATATATATATATATATATATATATATATATATATATATATATATATATATATATATATATATATATATATATATATATATATATATATATATATATATATATATATATATATATATATATATATATATATATATATTCTGTGGCTAAATCGGTAAAGTGCGTCAGGCTATATGACCGATACAGGTTCGATTCCTGTCGGAGGAAGCATATTTTCTATGAAAATTTCTCGGACATTCAGGTCGGTAAATGTTGTTTAATACTGTTTATTATAAACAGAGCATTTACTTAAATATTTGTATCTATAAAAAGAACGCATAAAAATAAAAAAAATGTCTTAAAATAATTGTCGGATTTTATCCATTTCATAAATTTTGACATCATTTGTTTCCATGTGGATACGCATCGAGCAAATATGAATGTACGAGAGAAAATCATGACGAATAATTTTTATGAAGATTTCTCGGATATTCAACCCGGTAAATGTCGTTAATACTGTTTATTATAAACAGAGTATTTACCAGGCGAGACCTATTAACAAACCATAGAATTTGAAATATGTTAAAACTGACTCACAAAAGACCGCTCAATGTTTATATTCATTAAATGGAGCAAAATTTTCTTTACAATTGGAATTAAGATACCTTTAGTTAATGACTATTTTCACCTACAAATTTTAATAGTTGGGGAAAAGAAGAGGGGGGATGTTAAAAAGGGGCATGGTGGGAGGTGTGTCAGAAAAAGGCACCGTTACAGGAATTATATTCTTATGTTCTTATATACAAGTTTCATTAAAAACGACTAACAAGATACTACGGTTAAGTTAATGAACAAATAAGAAGAAATATAGTTTTAAGGTGTGGCATATTTATGGGATAAAGTGCTCAATATCAGAGATAGAGCGTATGTAAATATGAATATAACAGTGAACATTAAAGTCAACGCTCAGAGGCGACCGGCTGTTTCATGATGGACGCGGCCTGACGATTGCGTCCAGCATGAAACAACCTTCGCCTCTGAGTGTTGACTTCAATGTTCACTTATATATATATATATATATATATATATATATGTATTGAATATGACAATTGTTCAGAATGTCAGCTTTTATTTCCTGGCTTTTACATTTAGATGTTTTAAATAACTTAGGACATGCCACTTTTTGTTTGCACCATTTTTCAAGTGAGCAGCTCCATTTGGGCACATGACTAACAGGTGTTTTTGTTGCCCAGGTGTTACCTTTCAGATTGATTGTCTAAACATTAAATAGCTCTGGACGAATGCTCTTAGTTTCAGCCTTTGGGTTTCACCGGTAAAGTTTCAATTTCTTGTTAAAAGTGATAAACCTACACGAAAGCGAGAGAGCTCTGTATGAGACAAAAGCAAGCCATTTTGAAGCTGATTAAAGAAGGACAATCGATCACAGCCATTAGTGAAACATTAGGTTTAGCCAATTCAACATTGTCCTGAAAAAGAAAGAAACTACCGGTGTAGTGAGCAACCGGCCTAGAACAGGTAGGACAAGGAAAGCAACAACAGTTGGTGGCAGAAACATTTTGAGAAAAAAACCAAAACAACTTTCAGTGACATCGCCAACAACCTCTACAGTGCAAGGGTGACGGTTTCCCAATCCACCGTTCGAAGAAGACTTAGAGCTGAAATCTAGAGGCCACACCACAAGATGAAAACCACTTATCAGCAGTAATAATTAGAAGGTCAGATGGAATTTGCAAGTACAGAGATGAGCGATGAAAGTTCTTGAAGAAAGTTATATGGATTGATAAGACCAAAATTAATCTCTTTCAAAGTGTTGGAAAGTCCAAATTGTGGAGTAAGAAAGGATTTGCTTCTGATCCAAAGCATACAAGGTCATCTGTGAAGCATCGTGGAGGCATTGTCCTGGCTTGGGTTTATATCGCTGCTTTCGCTGCTTTTGGGACAGGCTCATTCATATTTATTGATCATATAATTCATGATGGTAACAGGAGAAGGAATTCCGAAGTCTACAGAACCATTTTGTCTGCCAATTTGCAAGAAGATTGCATCCAATCTAATCAGGAGTAAGTTTATGAAAACTACTTATCAGCAGTAATAATTAGAAGGTCAGATGAAATTTACAAGTACAGAGATGAGCGACGAAAGTTCTTGAAGAAAGTTATATGGACTGATAAGACCAAAATTAATCTCTATCAAAGTGTTGGAAAGTCCAAAGTGTGGAGTAAGAAAGGATTTGCTTCTGATCCAAAGCAATACAAACGCATCTGTGAATCATCATTGCTGCTTCTGAAACAGGCTCTTTTATAGTTCTTAATGATGTAACTCATGATAGCAGCAGCAGAATAAATTCAAAACTGAACTGAAACAATTTGCAGAGAAACGCATTCAAACTAAACGAGAGGAAGGTTATTATGCAGAAGGACAATGACCCAAAAACATACTGCCAACACAAGAAAGGACTTCATCAAGAGAAAAAGTGGACAGTATTAGACTAGCCAAGTGAATCTCCGGACCATAAAACAATAGAGCAGGCGTTTCATTTCCTGAAGAGGAGACTGAAGAAAGAAATCCCGACACAAGCAAGAACTGAAAGAGGCTGCGTTAAAAGTCTGGAAAAACATCACATATAAAGAATGCAACAGTTTGGTGATGTCAATTAGTCACAAGTTTAATGCAGTTATTGCAAGCAAGGGTTATGCAACCAAATATTAAATGTTATTTATTTTAAGAAAAAATGTTCCGTTTGCTCACCTAAAATCAGGGGACCAAATGCAAAAGGAAAAGGTAGTATTTCCTAAGTTATTTTACACACATCTAAATGTAAATATAAGAAAATAAAAGCTAAAATGCTGAGCTCTTCATTCATATTCATCTTTTGATGTCAAACCAAAATGTCTTGAATGAAGAACAAAAACAAAGGAATTGACATTGCGGTTCCAATACTTTTGGAGGGGACTGTATATATATATATATATATATATATATATATATATATATATATATATATATATATAGGCAAGTTTTGTTGAATAGTTTAGACAAGTTTTGTCTACTTATTTTCAACAGGATCCGTCACATATTTTTCTGATGTCTGTATTGAAAGAAGAGAGGAAAAATGTGTTGATACATATTGTTTTATTCCGAGTACTTTCGACATTAACACATTGTCATCCTCAAAGTGTTTTGTTTTTTTTTCAGACAAAAATGTTCTGTTCATTATTTCCATTGTAGTAATGTCGACAGTGTCTTCATAATATTTCATTCTTTTTTTCAGTTACCATTTTTTTCATTTCTTCTTTTCCGGTCAATTATTTTCTTTCTTCGACTTTTCTGTTTCTCTCTTTTTCTCTCTTCGTATGTTTTCTTCCTATTTCTCTTTTTAACTATCACTTTATCTCGCTTTCTCTATCTCAATCTCTCATTTCTCCCCTCTATCTTTTCTTCGCTCCCGACATTTTTTCTCTTTTCTTTTATTTCATTTTCAATACTTTTCTTTTCCTTTCCTTTTTTCTTTCTTTCTTTCTTTCTTTCTTTCTTTCTTCTAATATCCTATGTTGTTCCTTTCTTTTTCTCTATTTAATTATTTTTCTTTCTTCTTTTCCTTTCCTTTTTTTTTTCTTCTATTCAAGCCGCTTTTTCTTTTTCTCTCTTGCGCTTTACTTTCTTTTTTATCTTTCTTTCTTTCATTCAATTGACATATTTTTCTCTTCTTCTTTTCTGGTTAGATAGTTTCTTCCTTCTGCTTTTCTTTTTCGCTCTTTCTTTCTCTTCATATCTCTTCTTGCTTCCATCCATTTTTCTTTCGTTCTTTTCCTTTCTCTTTTTTAACCTTCCAGCTATCACAGTCTCTCTCTCTCTTTCTCTCTCTCTCTCTCTCTCTCTCTCTCTCTCTCTATCTATCTATCTATCTATCTATCTTCTGTTTTTTTCTCATTTCTCCCTATTTCTTTTCTTCGCCAGCTATATTGCTTTTCCCCGTTTCTTTTATTTTCATAAATTTCCTTTCTTTCTTTCTTTCTTTCTTTTCTCTTTCTTTCTACTAATAACCTGCGTCCCTTCTTTTTACTTTCCTTAATTTTTCTTTTTCTTTTTCCTTTTTTTTAACCCCTCTTTCGATCTTGTGATCTTTTCCGTTTCGTTTCCTTTTTCCCATCTTTCTTTTGTTTAATCGAAACCTTGCTTTCTCTTTTTCTTCTTTTTTTCTTCCTTCCCCTTCATTGACTTTGTTCCTTTCTTCAACGACCGTACACGTAAACCAGTCTGCTCCTCTTCTTCCGCCTCCTCCTACACTTCTTTTCCTCCTCCTTCTCCTCCCCTTTAGTCATACCAATCATTGATTTTATTTTCAATCATTTTCTTTCTTTCTTTCTTTCTTTCTTTCTTTCTGCCAGTATCCTATATTCTTTCGTGGAAAGGAAATATTTGACGAAGAATAATGTAAACAGGGAACACCGGATGTGATAGAAAGAAAATTGAACTATCGGGGAAAAGGAAAATTTAAAAGGGTCTGAAAGTGAGGCTGTTTGAAATAGAAAGAATAAGAGAGTATGGAAAAAACATGGATATAGTTAAAAAGAAAGAAACAAAGATGAGAAAAATTTAATGAAAGAATGAAAAGATATGAAAAGTAAAAACAAGTCAGGTGCTTAGGAAAATCGGAGTAAGAAATTAATGGGAAAAAGTATGAAAGATAATATCAGAAGAAAAGGAATTACATGGGATGAAATTGGAAGAAAAAAGAAAAATTCTACAATGAAAGGGATAATTAAAAGATATAAGAAAGAAAATGAGAGAAAAAAAAAGAAAGAAATTGAGACATGAGAGAAGGAGAGAAAACCAGACATTAAAAAAAGAAATAGCATGAGATATCACAAATAAAAAGAGAATGGGACATAAGAAAAAGAATGAAAATGAGACAAGAAGAAAGAATGAAGGAAAATGAGACATGATGAAAAAGGAAGAAAGAAAAAATGAAAATGAGAAAAAAGAAAAATAATATGACACATAAGAAATAAAAAGTAAGAAAATGAGATATAAAAAAGAAAGAAAGAAAATGAGACATAAGAAAGAAAGAAAGAAACAAACAAACAAACAAACAAACAAACAAACAAACAAACAAAAATGAGATATAAGAAACAAAGAAAGAAAATGAGATATAAGAAAGGAAGGAAGAAGGAAGGAAATTAGATATAACAAAGAAAGAAAGAAAGAAAGAAAGAAAGAAAGAAAGAAAGAAAGAAAGAAAAAGAAAATGAGACATGAGAAAAAGAAAGAAATAAAATAAGTTATGAGAAATAAAAAAAGAAATTGAGACATAAGAAAGAAAAAAGAAAATGAGAAATAAAGAAGGAAAATGAGATATGAGAAAGAAAGAAAGAAAGAAAGAAAGATTGAAAATGGGACATGAAAAAGAAATAAATAAAATGAGAGATTAGATAGAAAGAAAAAGAAAGACGGAAAATGAGTTAAGAAAAAGAAAGAGAAAAAAGAATTAAAGCTCGAAAGAGGCACGAATAATTTAAAAAAAGAAGCGTAAAAGAAGTAGGAATAATTTAAGAAAGAAGAAACAAACAAACAAACGAACAAAATGAGACATGAGAAAAAATAAATAAATAAAATGAGTCATGAGAAATAAAAAAGAAACAAAATGATACATGAGAAAGAAAGAAAGAAAGAAAGAAAGAAAGAAAGAAAGAAAGAAAATGAGATATGAGAAAGAAAGAAAGAAAGAAAGAAAGAAAGAAAAAGAAAATGAGACCTGAGAAAAAAAATAAGAAATACAATGAGACATAAGAAAGAAAGAAAGAAAGAAAGAAAGAAAGAAAGAAAGAAAAAGAAAATGAGACATGAGAAAAAGCAAGAAATACAATGAGATCTAAGAAAGAAAGAAAGAAAGAAAGAAAGAAAGAAAGAAAATGAGATATGAGAAAGAAAGAAAGAAAGAAAGAAAAAGAAAATGAGACCTGAGAAAAAACAAGAAATACAATGAGACATAAGAAAGAAAGAAAGAAAGAAAGAAAGAAAGAAAAAGAAAATGAGACATGAGAAAAAGCAAGAAATACAATGAGATCTAAGAAAGAAAGAAAGAAAGAAAGAAAGAAAGAAAGAAAGAAAGAAAGAAAGAAAGAAAGAAAGAAAATGAGATATGAGAAAGGAAGCAGCATTGACAAAGAGAGGCAGAAATAAGAGAGAGAAATTTCAGATTGCCAATGGCCAACAGAGTGCAGGTTATGTTCACTTGTAGAACAGCTTAACGCATCGAACTTTCGCGTTCGTGAATCGTCAAAACATTTTACACGAACTAGGGTCATTTAGTGCAAATGGTCGGTAAAAAAAAGCGGGTGTTTAAAATTGAAGGTCCCCCGCAACGGAGACAACACGCTTAAACTGATTAGAATGGGCAGCTTTTGGGGTTCCATTTAGCAGGAAGGCGAGAGGAAACGTTTTCCTATCGAAGAAGTCAGATTTCACTGTTCTCTCCCATAAACGTGACAGAAAGATTCGATTTTCTCACTTTCTCCTTTTCTTTCTTTCTCTTTTTTTTTCTTTTTCTTCTGTTTTTTCTCCTTTTCCGTTTTTTTCTTTATTTCTTCCATACTTTATTTCTCCCTTTCTTTCCTTTTTTACCACTTATCATTCTTTTTTTCATTTCTCCCGTTTTTCTGTCTTTCTCCTTTATTTTATTGATTGTTTTTCTTTCCATCTCACTTTCTTTCTCTTTTTTCTTTCTTTGTTTAATTCTTTTTCATTTTTGTTTATTTCTTCCATAATATTTTCTACCTTTTATTTATCTTTCTTTCTGGCTTTCTTTTTTTACAACTTTTCTTTCTTTTTTTATTTCTTCATTTTTTTTTTTTTTTCTGTTTTTCTCCATTATTTTATTGACTTTTACTTTCTTTCCTTTTCGTCTTTCTCATTTTCTTTTTTTCTTTAATCCTTTTCTTTCTTCTTTTTTTTTTTCCTTGACTTCTTCCATACTTATTTTTCCCCTTCTCTCTTTCTTTTTAACCGATTTTCTTTCTTTCTCCATTTATTCCTTCTCTTTTTCTGTCTTTCTTCCTTCTCTTACCGATTCCTTTCTTTCTTTTTCTATTCACCATTATTCTTTTTTATTTATTCCATTTTTTTCTGAGTTTTTTCCCCTTTTATTTATTTTTATTAGGTTGGTGCAAAAATAATTTCGTTTTCTAACATATGTTACTATGTGAGAAAACGAAATTATTTTTGCACCAACCTAATACTTCTTTCTCCGTTTCATTATTTTTACCAAATTTCTTTATTTCTTCTATTCTTTCTATTATCCAGTTACTTTTATTTTATTTTTATTTTTCTCTCTCTCTTTCTTTCTTTACCTACTCTCTCTCTCTCTCTGTCTTTCTTTCTTTCTTTCTTTCTTTCTTTACCTACTCTCTCTTTCTTTCTTTCTTTTCCTACTCTCTCTCTTTCTTTCTTTACCTACTCTTTCTCTCGTTCTTTCTTTTTATTTTCTGCTCTCTCTATTTCTTTCTTTTCCCGCTCTCTCTCTCTCACTCTCTTTCTTTTCCTACTCTCTCTCTCTCTCTTTCTTTCTTTACCAATCTCTCTCTCTTTCTTTCTTTTCCTACTCTCTCTTTCTCTTTCTTTCTTTTCCTACTGTCTCTCTTTCTTTCTTTACCTACTCTCTATCTCTTTCTTTCTTTCTTTTCCTACTCTCTCTCTCCTTCTTTTCCTACTCTCTCTCTTTCTTTCTTTACCTATTCTCTCTCTCTTTCTTTCTTTACCTACTCTTTCTCTCGTTCTTTCTTTTTCTGCTCTCACTATTTCTTTCTTTTCCCGCTCTCTCTCTCTCTCTTTCTTTTCCTACTCTCTCTCTCTCTCTATTTCTTTCTTTTCCTGCTCTCTCTCCCTCTCTCTCTCTCTTTCTCTCCCCCCTCTCTCTCTGTCTTTCTTTCTTTCTTTCTTTACCTACTCTTTCTCTCGTTCTTTCTTTTTCTGCTCTCACTATTTCTTTCTTTTCCCGCTCTCTCTCTCTCTCTTTCTTTTCCTACTCTCTCTCTCTCTTTCTTTCTTTACCTACTCTCTCTCTCTTTCTTTCTTTTCCTACTCTCTCTCTCTCTCTTTCTTTCTTTTCCTACTCTCTCTCCTTCTTTTCCTACTCTCTCTCTTTCTTTCTTTACCTATTCTCTCTCTCTTTCTTTCTTTTCCTACTCTCTCTCTTTCTTTCTTTATCTACTCTCTCGCTCTCTTTCTTTCTTTTCCTACTCTCTCTCTCTATCTATTTCTTTCTTTTCCTGCTCTCTCTCACTCTCTCTCTCTCTTTCTCTCCCCCCTCTCTCTCTGTCTTTCTTTCTTTCTTTCTTTACCTACTCTCTCTTTCTTTCTTTCTTTTCCTACTCTCTCTCTCTTTCTTTCTTTACCTACTCTTTCTCTCGTTCTTTCTTTCTTTTTCTGCTCTCACTATTTCTTTCTTTTCCCGCTCTCTCTCTCTCTCTTTCTTTTCCTACTCTCTCTCTCTCTTTCTTTCTTTACCTACTCTCTCTCTCTTTCTTTCTTTTCCTACTCTCTCTCTCTCTCTTTCTTTCTTTCTTTTCCTACTCTCTCTCCTTCTTTTCCTATTCTCTCTCTTTCTTTCTTTACCTATTCTCTCTCTCTTTCTTTCTTTTCCTACTCTCTCTCTCTTTCTTTCTTTACCTTCTCTCTCGCTCTCTTTCTTTCTTTTCCTACTCTCTCTCTTTCCGTTTTTTCCTACTCTCTCTCTCTCTATTTCTTTCTTTTCCTGCTCTCTCTCCCTCTCTCTCTCTCTTTCTCTCCCCCTCTCTCTCTGTCTTTCTTTCTTTCTTTCTTTACCTACTCTCTCTTTCTTTCTTTCTTTTCCTACTCTCTCTCTTTCTTTCTTTACCTACTCTTTCTCTCGTTCTTTCTTTCTTTTTCTGCTCTCACTATTTCTTTCTTTTCCCGCTCTCTTACTCTCTTTCTTTTCCTACTCTCTCTCTCTTTCTTTCTTTACCTACTCTCTCTCTCTTTCTTTCTTTTCCTACTCTCTCTCTCTTTCCTTCTTTTCCTACTGTCTCTCTTTCTTTCTTTACCTACTCTCTATCTCTTTCTTTCTTTTCCTACTCTCTCTCTCTCCTTCTTTTCCTACTCTCTCTCTTTATTTCTTTACCTATTCTCTCTCTCTTTCTTTCTTTTCCTACTCTCTCTCTTTCTTTCTTTACCTACTCTCTCGCTCTCTTTCTTTCTTTTCCTACTCTCTCTCTTTCCGTCTTTTCCTACTCTCTCTCTATTTCTTTCTTTTCCTGCTCTCTCTCCCTCTCTCTCTTTCTCTCCCCAGTCTCTCTCTCTTTCCCTCTCTCTCTCTGACTTTATAGCTTCAATTATACTCAGATGATTCATTCTCTATATTCTAAGAACCGCCCACAGGGCAAGCAGTCTGTCTCAAAGATCCCATAATGCAATGTTTCTAACATAACAAAAACAATAATAAGACAATATTTACAATAAAAAGAAAATGACGAAAGTTTTGGGGGTCTTTTCTATTTTCTATTTCCCCGCAAATAATGTGAAGTTGCTTATTGCAAATATTAATTCACTCGAAGAAATTATAAAATTTAGATCAAATTTTGTTTGTCTTTTTATTAAATCCTTGGCAGTCTTTTGAAATTATAAATTTTAAATCAAAATTTGTTTAGCTTGCCTCGCAAAAACTCCAACCCTCAAAATTAAAAGTTAACAAAAATTAGGGAGTTATTCACATTTCATAAACACGGACGACATTCGAAGTGCTTACAAGGCTTTTTTTTTTAATTAAAAAAAAATTAAAATCTGTTTTTGGCTTGTTTATTGGGATATGCCCGAACGCTGACCCCACACTTAGAAATAGCACAGTCGTGTCCCCCGCATTTAGGGCGATCGCAAAGGCCCATCCAACTGCAATGGAAGGGCTTCGCTCTGGGAGAATTCGGTCTGAAATTTAGTAAATATAAATTCTTTTTATTTGGGGATGAATTAATATTCAAGGTTTCTCTGTGGTTAAATAAGAGCAGTTTAGTTTTGAAGGCATTAAAGTTTACAAGCTATTTACTTTCCTAATTAAACACTTATTGGAGGTCCTTTTCAAGAGAAGCCGCCAGATTAACTTTGTCAGCACTGCCGGATTTTACTGTTGAGAAAAAGTAAATAGTTATATCGTCTGACTAGACGCTAACTTGAGAACTGACGACATCAGGAAGATCATTGATGAAGATCAGAAACAGTGTAACATCCAAGATAGAACCTTGGGGAATTCCTGCCTTCGTATGGAAGAAATTTGCAGAGACCCCGTTTAGGAGGACCTTCATTTCAGGATTTAATAGGAATGATTGGATTAAACCAAATAATCTAATAGCAATTGTAAATAAAACGATTATTATATCATCGAGTGTAAGGGTTAGAGACTCAGAATGAGAAATCAACAAGCCGTGTTCGAATTCCAGTCGAGATCATTATATTTACTTTCGCATAAATACCATTGAAAAAGGTATGAATCTATCTCTTTTCTACTGAACTCTATTTTAAATAGCAGCGCAAACTGGAGTCTCTAGATGTGGTTCATAACTGTTGTGTAGTAAGACTGACTGGCCTTCTCTACACCTCTTATTGAAACATGGGCTCGTCCAGCCACTACGTCTGCTCATGCAAAATGTGGGTCGGAAAGGCGTAGCGCTTTGCAGTCGTACACTGATCGCATTGAATACTTTATATCTCTGTGTTCTCATTTGATTAAAGCCTTCCTCATTCAACCTTTTGTTTCAAGTGTTTTTTCTTACAGTCTTACTAACCAGCAACTATAAGCGTTATATGAATTTTATAACAACGATCTAAGAAAAGGATGATTCTGAAAGCCTGGTAGGATATGTACTTGAAATGTAACTAAGGTACGCTCAACATAGTTAAGGTATAAACCACAGTTTGTGTCGTCGGAAGCCATTTTGTACATTTATAAATCTACCATTCGTCTGTTCATTTAATATCATTGAGATATCTGGATTGGTGTTCCTGATATCTATCTAGGAATTCTTATCCAAAGTCCAAAGAATGGTCTGTAATGTAATCGGTCCTGATCTGGCATCTCGACTTCAGTCACTTTTCCACCACTGTGACATGGCTTCCCTCTGTCTTTTCTAAAAGTATTATGCAAATGCCCTGATGCGCTTTTCTCCCTGATCCCTCAACTGTGTGAATTTAAGCGTACTAAATGAACAAACCCAGCTAAAAAGATAAAACAGTTTCCAACTAGGAATTTATGCCGATGAAACGATTGTTTGCTCCTATTTTAGTAGCAAGTTTGACAGGTTTGACAAAGTAAAAACTGGCGATATCTCTCGAAAAGGAACTCCAATCAGTAGTCAACTGGAACAAGGAATGGCTTGTAAATTTTGTCTCCACAACATAACTACTTTTATTTAATCACCAGAGACAACCTTTTCTGTCTGCCATTAGAAGAGCAATTCTTTACGCCGTCTAGGGCTCACGTTTTCCCCTGATATGAAGTGGAATCAGCTGCTAGATCTGCTGCTAAGAATATTGGTCCACAGTGTCATGTCAGACATTTTCTCTCGTCATAAATCCATTTTTGCATATTTATAAATCTACCATTCGTCCGTGCATTGAATATTGCTGCCATATCTGGTCTGGTGTTCCTGCGATCTATCTCTAGATTCTTGACAAAATTCAAAGAAGGGTCTGTAATATAAACCATCTTGACCTGGCATCTCGACTTCAGACAATTTCACTGTGATGTAGCTTCCCTCTGTCTTTTCTAGAAATATTTTCTTGATAATTGTTCTCAGGAGCTTTCCTCCTTGGTTCCTTGAATGCATCAATTTAAGCGGACTACTTGATTGGCAACTAGGTCTCACGGTTATACTGCTGAACTAGCTGGAGGTAACTGTAAGTTCTATTCTATTTTCTTGCCTGCAGAACTCTCTTCTGGATTCTTGCCACCAACAATCTTCAAAAACTCAAATACAATGCCAATTGCCATCTTCTACTTTCCAGAAACCTGTTCTGTATTCTCCTTTCTCTTCTCTAAAGTCTTCTCGTTCTTTCAATTAACTCTTAGTGACATTATCACCTTGCTTGGGGAGGGGGGAAATAATTTTTTTAATAATTTACTCTGCGGGTGTTGAAAAAGCATAAATAGAAAAGACAGAGAGAAGCCACGTGACGGTCGTGGGAAAGTCACTGAAGTCGAGATCAGGACCGGTTACATTACAGACTACATGGATATGCTCGAAAAGGATTACCTAAGAATATAAAAAATCACACTGATTCGCACCGTGTCTTCAAGTCAAAACAGTGAATAAAACAGGGTGTGGCAGAAATACCCCCCACAAATACCTCCTACATAATGGTAATACATTAGCTAGATGAAGATACCACTGCCACTAATGTCTTACTATTATGTACGAGGTATTTCTGGAAAGTATTTTGGGAGTATTTCTGCCACACCCTGTATATATGTGATAATGCTTCCCTGATAACTACATAATCTCTACAAGAATATTACCCTTCCTACCTAGCCTCATAAACTGCACTTCTTACCTCCTATTCTAAACAATCATAAAATTTATAATTTAGTAACTCTCTACTTTGAGTGGCTCTTAGGCTTTGTATAGGTAGAAATTAATTATATAAAAGAAATAATAGTACTTATTCACAATCTTTTCGTGTCGGGGATTTATTTTTACTATAATTTTTCATTACATAACCCAAAGATGATTTATGGCTGCTAAATTATCTTTGTTTACTAATGGAACCCCGGGGGAGGTTCAAACATATTGGCTTTTAAAAATTTAATTTTAATGTTCTTCACCCTACAACCGTTTACCCACAAATTAAACATCGCAAACCTTTCGATTACTCGATTAGAATTTCCACTGAAAATCTTCTGACGAGCGACATTCTTTAGTTCCGCCACTTCAGACCTTTACATCTAAGACCCACCATGGCACGTACGTGGGAACGAATCATCTTTATGCTCTTCGCATTCCATTTGTAAGGAGGAAGTTCCACTCGGATAGCATCTCCCCAAGATCCGCTAGTCTCCCGAGAGGATGCGTCCCTGAAAACTAAAAGGTAAGGGATACTCGCTATTCTCCATGTATAATACGCATTTTTCTAAAACAAATAATAAGCAAAATCAAAGGTGTGTATTATGCACAGCTACAAAAATCTTTAAAAAATTGCCGTAAAATAAAATAAGAATTATCATAAAACTAAATTAGAATAATATTATTCTATATTTAAAACCATTTTTTTTAAATAAGAGTAGGAAATGCTGGCTGTAATGAAATTGGGCTCGTACAATTTAAAGGGTTTGATTAGCAAACAAGGGGTGCGTATTATATATGAGTAAAGCATTTTCAAACGCTTTCAGCACAATTTTAGGTGTGCGTATTATGGATGAAGGAGTATTATACATGGGGAATTACAGTAAATTTCGTCTATCTTTCATCGCATAACTCAAAGATGACTTATGGTTGCTAAATTATCTTTGCTTTCTTCCGGGGTAGGTTCGAACATATTAGCTTTTAAAAAATTAATTTTAATGTTTTCCACCCAACAACCATTTTCCCACAAACGAAAAATCGCAAGACTCTTGCTACTCTGTTACAATTTCCACTGAAAATCTTCTGGCGAGCGACATTCCTTAGTCCCGCCAGTTCAGACCTTCACATCTAAGAAACGCCATAGGCACATACATTGGGAAGAATCATCCTCATGCTCTTCGCATTCCATTTGTAAGGAGGAAGTTCCTCTCAAACAGTTTCTTCCAAAGATCCGCTACCCGATCCCGAGAGGATGCTTCCCTGATCACTACCATTTAACCTCTTAAAATATAAGGTTAACCGCTATCTTTTCTATATAACGTCATAAACTACATTTCTTATCGCTTCCTCTTAAGCTCATACTACAACATAATTTAGTAAACCTCTACTTTGAGTGGCTCCTGGGCCTTGTACTGGCTGAACTTTAATATAAAAAATAGGTAATAGTATGTATTCGCATTCTTTATGCATTGCGGGTTTATTCTTAGTGTAATCTAATTATATTTCGTCTAGTTCTGGGTATGACGATAAACGACATCCGGCAGCAAGGCCTCTGATAGGAGGTTTTCAGGAGCGTGGAACCACCCCTTTATTGCTGTTGTTCCCAGATTCACCCCGCCACGAGGTAGTAGCACCTGTTAAGATCCCAGCTATGGGCAAATAGTGAACCCCTACCAAAAAATCAAAACATTACAATTATATTTCAGACCACATCACCCAAAAATCCCTCCTTTTTAGGTTATTTTTTTTTTTAAATTAGCGTAGGTCTGACACCAAACTGGTTAATCAAGTTAAACCTTATTTTAATTTCGATTTGTTGTTTTTTACTGTCGCCTGAGGAGGTATAATTTTAGTGCGGAAACATGAAAGCTATTGTTTAGTGATTTTTAGCATGTTTTTGTTTTGATTTAATATATATATATATATATATATATATATATATATATATATATATATATATATATAGGGTGACCCCAAATAATGGGAATTTTTGAAGTGCGTATTGCCAGACATGAGCAAGTGGCAACACTGCGAGACAGTGACCTTAAGTAAACATTTCGCCATTTACAATTCAAAATGAAATTCACAGTATCCCAGCTGAGATGTTGCAGCAGTCAATGAGGAATCTCAACAGCAGATTTCAAGAATGCAGGACCCCATCTACAGGACGTAATTTTAAAAAAATGATAATTCCATCATTGTTTCTTAAATGGCATATTTTAAGGTTTCAATTACTATGAATAAAATATTTTTCTTCCATCACTCTTGGTTTTATTGAATTGTTAAAAAGTTCCCGGTTTTTTTTGGTTACCATATATATATATATATATATATATATATATATAGTAAAAATACCGGCAATACATTAAAAAAATCATGACCAGTACATTTTTACAGTAAAATTGAATATACGGCATACATTGTCAGAAAATAGAAATTTTAAAAAAAAGGGGGATTTGCTATGATTAACCTCGTTTCTTGTAAGAAAAGAGTTTTCATTCCTTGTTTGATTTTGTTATATTATTTGGTTTTCACAAATGCAGTTAAGTAATTCAAATTTAATTCTGAATTAATTACAATCTCTTAAATTGATTGCAAAGTTTAAATTTTCATATTTGGTTTTCGACATAAAATGAGCCATAAAGATGTTGATATGCCGCTAAACCAAATGTTTCATTAATCTTTTATCACATAACTCAAAGATAACCCGTTCTGTGTATGACAATAAACTACATCCGCGTCCTCGGTAGGATGATAAACTATCAGGTCATCCCATAAGTTCTGTCCGAATTTTAACTTTTTTTCAAATGAACAAAAATTAAAGAGTATTTTATAATGTCTAATGGAGCTTTTATGTTTAGATGCATTTAAACTGATCAAATTTTGTTTCAAAGAACAATAAAATTAAATTTTGTTTGATTAAAACCCTGCTAGCATGGAAGTACCCAAGAATCATTTGAGGCACATAATGCTTTATGAGTTCAAGAAAGGAAACTCGGCAGCCGAAGCGGCTAGAAACATTCACTCAGTTTATGGAGAGAAATGTGTGAATGAAAGAACTTGCAGAAGATGGTTTGCAAAATTCAGAGGTGGAGATTTCACCCTTGAAGATGAAGATCGAACCGGACGTCCAGTTGGGTTTGATGAAAAGCTGCTTGAAGCAATCCTTGAAGAAAATCCTGCTTTATCAGTTGAGGAATTGGCAGTGGTTCTCAGTTCAAACCATACAACTGTTCATCGTCATCTTCCACAACTTGGAAAAGTTCCTAAACTTGGAAAATGGGTGCCTCATGAATTGTCTGAAAACAACCTCAAATCCAGAGTTGACATCTGCTCTTCTCTCCATTCTCGCCAACTTGTTTCACCTTTTTTTGATAGACTTGTGACTGGCGACGAAAAATGGATCTTTTATCGAAATGTTAAGCATCGTAGACAGTGGTTTGGCAAAGGGGAAGGACCCCAGCCACAGCCGAGAAGGGAACTTCATGGACAAAAGGTTCTTCTTTCAATCTGGTGGGATCGCCAAGGAATAATCCACTTTGAATTCTTACCACCTAATGCAATAATTAATGCTCAAATATGCTGTCAACAATTAGAGCGTTTGAACCAAGCTTTGAGGAAAAAAAGACCTACTCTAGTGAATCGAAAAGAGGTGTTGTTTCATCAGTACAATGCGCGACACCACACAGCAAGAATCACGTCACAAAAGATCGAAGAACTTGGTTGGGAGAAAATTCCTCATCCATCTTATTCTCCCGATCTTGCTCCTTCAGACTACCATTTGTTTCGTAGCTTACAGAATCATTTAGAAGAAACAGCTTTTGTAACACAGGAAGAGGTTAAAACTGACATTTGTGAGTTCTTCGAATGAAAGCCAAAAGAATTTTACAGTAATGGAATTAGTAAGCTTGTTAATAGATGGAAGGAAGTCATAGATAATCAGGGAAAATACATTGTTGATTGAATCTGTAATTAAATGTAACATTTGGTCAAAATTCGGACAGAACTTATGGGATGACCTGATACGTCCAACAGCAAGACCTTTAATAAGGAGGTTTTGAGGAGCGTGGAGCCACCTCTTAATTGCTGGTGTACCCAGGTCCACTCTGACCCGGGGTGGTAACACCTGTTAAGGTCCCAGCTATGGGCAAATAGTTAACCCACAAACTGGGGCCAAAACATTATGAAAGTGTAAAAATAGGTTTTAATACCAGCAATACATTTTTGCAAAACTATTACCAGCAATGAATTTTTGAAGACAAAATTATTACTAGCAATACACTTTTTAAAAAAATATTACCAGTAATACACTTTTGAAAGAAGAAATATGACCAGCAATATATTTTTGGAAAAGAATATTACCAGCAATACATTTTCCGGGAAAAAAAATTATTTCCAGCAATATATTTTTGGAAAATAAATTATTACCAGCAATACATTTTTGAAAAAAAGTATTACCTTCAATAAAAATCTTGTAGGCATTAAATAATCCATTGAAGTTGATATGCCGTAAAACAAAACAAAGTAGAAATCAGCTATTTTGGATTGGTAACACATTGTAGATTTTACTGTATATTACCTGCAATACATTTTTGAAAATAAATATTACCAGCAATAATAATCTTGTCGGCATTAAATAACCCTTTACCGTAAAACAAAACAAACCAATATATACTGAGATAGATAGATAGATAGATAGATAGATAGATAGATAGATAGATAGATAGATATTACCAGCAATAAAAATCTTGTCGCCATTAAATAACCCCTCGAGGTTGATATGCCGTAAAACAAAGCAAAACAAAACAAATCAAAGATCACTTATGATTATTAAATTATCTTTGGTTGCTAATAGAAACCCGGAGCTTTTAAAATTTTCAAAACTTTTAATGTTTTATAACAAGTTAGGTTTACAATGTAAATATAAGGCTACGATAGACCCTTACTCTGTGTCCATCAATTTAGTTAAACCGGCGTCTTATCTTTTTGCTTAATGGTAGAAAATGAATATCTGACTGACATTTTAAGTTTTTGAATAGAGGTTCGATTTGCAGGGTAAGTTTAATGTTAAACTGAACCCTTATTCTGTGTCCATCAGGTTACCTAAACTGATTTTTTTTTATCTGTTTGGTTAAATATATAAAATAAACCTCCAGCTGAAATTTCCTATCCAGAAACCAAAATTACATTTTTTTTTTTTTCATAATTTTTCCTACTGAATTTTTCAGGTTATCAGAAAATCAAGATAAATTTTTTATTTTTTTATTTTTTAGCATGAGTAATGATTACCAAGAAGTCATAAATTTTAGTCTCTACGAAGTTTCTAAGTTCTTACAGAAACATAGTTCTATATTGTGTCTGTTTATTGTTTTAATAAAAACGTAATAAATTATATTTCCAAAAAATACAGTTGCCTGAAAAAGGTATTTGACTTAAATGCGATCCAAGCGTTCCTGATAACGTTGATTCTCAAAGAAGGTATGATTCATTAAAAAGTTATTGTTCCGAATTCTTGATCTGTTAGTGAGGCTAAATGATGTATTTGTAGATTTGCACAAATTAGCTTAAAATCCAATATATAATTGCTTGACAAGTGGATTTGACGATATATCATCAGTTCTTGGTTATGGTTTTATTTAAGTTTGGATACTGATATGAGTCAGGTTTATAATTGGTTCTCTAGTTAAAACGTGCTGTGTTTAT
Source organism: Acanthosepion lycidas (assembly GCA_963932145.1). NCBI lineage: Eukaryota > Metazoa > Mollusca > Cephalopoda > Sepiida > Sepiidae > Acanthosepion > Acanthosepion lycidas. The sequence continues at coordinate 78,947,688 of OZ010600.1, read as the reverse complement.
AGTTGGGTCTATAAGTCAAATGGGCCAGGTTTATAGTTGGGTCTATAAGTCAAATGTGCCAGGTTTATAGTTGGTCCTATAAGTCAAATGTGCCAGGTTTATAGTTGGGCCTATAAGACAAATGTGCCAGGTTTATAGTTGGGCCTATAAGTCAAATGTGCCAGGTTTATAGTTGGGTCTATAAGTCAAATGTGCCAGATTTATAGTTGGGTCTATAAGTCAAATGTGCCAGCTTTATAGTTGGGCCTATAAGACAAATAGGCCAGGTTTATAGTTAGGCCTATAAGTCAAATGTGCCAGGTTTATAGTTGGGTCTATAAGTCAAATGTGCCAGGTTTATAGTTGGTTCTATAAGTCAAATTTGCAAGGTTATAGTTGGTCCTATAAGTCAAATGTGCCAGGTTTATAGTTGGGCCTATAAGACAAATGTGCCAGGTTTATAGTTGGGCCTATAAGTCAAATGTGCCAGGTTTATAGTTGGGTCTATAAGTCAAATGTGCCAGCTTTATAGTTGGGTCTATAAGTCAAATGTGCCAGCTTTATAGTTGGGCCTATAAGACAAATAGGCCAGGTTTATAGTTGAGCCTATAAGTCAAATGTGCCAGGTTTATAGTTGGGTCTATAAGTCAAATGTGCCAGGTTTATAGTTGGGCCTATAAGTCAAATGGGCCGGGTTTATAATTGGGCCTATAAGTCTAATGTGCCAGGTTTATAGTTGGGTCTATAAGCCAAATGTGCCAGCTTTATAGTTGGGCCTATAAGTCAAATGGGCCAAGTTTATAGTTGGGCCTATAAGTCAAATGTGCCAGGTTTATAGTTGGGTCTATAAGTCAAATGTGCCAGGTTTATAGTTGGGACTATAAGTTAAATTTGCAAGGTTATAGTTGGGCATATAAGTCGAATTTGCCAGTTATATAGATGGGTCTATAAGAAAAATAGGCCGGTTCTATAGTTGAGCCTATAAGTCAAATGTGCCAGGTTTATAGTTGGGTCTATAAGTCAAATGTGCCAGGTTTATAGTTGAGCCTATAAGTCAAATGTGCCACGTTTATAGTTGGGCCTATAAGTCAAATGTGCCAGGTTTATAGTTGGGTCTATAAGACAAATGTGCCAGGTTTATAGTTGGGCGTATAAGTCAAAGGGGCCGGGTTTATAGATGGGCCTATAAGTCAAGTGTGCCGGGTTTATAGTTGGGCCTATACCTCAAATGTGCCAATTTTATAGTTGGGTCGATAAGTCAAATGAGCAGGGTTGGTAGTTGAGCCTATAAGTCAAATTTTCCAGGTTTATAGCTGGGCCTATAAGTCAAATGTGCTCGGTTTATAGTTGTGGCTATAAGTCAAAGGGGCTGCGTTTATAGTTGGGCCTATAAAGCAAATGGGCCGGGTTTATAGTTGGGCCTATAAGTCAAATGGGCCGGGGTTATAGATGGGCCTATGAGTCAAATGTGCCTGGTTTATAGTTGGGCCTATGAGTCAAATTTGCAAGGTTATAGTTGGGCCTATAAGTCGATATTGCCAGTTATATAGATGCGTCTATAAGAAAAATAGGCCGGGTTTATAGTTGAGCCTATAATTCAAATTTGCCACGTTTATAGTTGGGCCTATAAGTCAAATGGGCCGGGTTTATAGTTGGGACTATGAATCAAATCGGCCGGGTATATACTTGGGACTATAAAGCAAATGGGCCGGGTTTATAGTTGGGCCTATAAGTCAAATGGGCCGGGGTTATAGATGGGCCTATAAGACAAATGTGCCAGGTTTATAGTTGGGCCTATGAGTCAAATTTGCAAGGTTATAGTTGGGCCTATAGGTCGAAATTGCCAGTTATATAGATGGGTCTATAAGACAAAAAAAACGGGTATATAGTTGAGCCTATAAGTCAAATTGCCACGTTTATAGTTGGGCCTATAAGTCAAATGTGCCGGGTTTATAGTTGGGTTTATAAGTCAAATGAGGAGGGTTGGTAGTTGAGCCTATAACTCAAATGTGCCAGGTTTATAGTTGGGCCTATAAGTCAAATTAGCCGGGATTATAGTTGTGCCCATAAGTCGGATTTATAGTTGGGTCCTTAAGTCAAATAGCCCGGGTTTATAGTGGGCACTATAAGTCAAATGGGCCAGGTTTATAGTTGCGCCTGTAAGTCAAATCGGCCAGGTTTATAGTTGGGACTAAAAGTCAAATTTGCCAGGTTTATAGTTGGGCCTATAAGTCTAATGAGCCGGGTTTATAGTTAGGCCTATGATTCAAAAGGGCTGGGTTTATAGATGGCCCAATGAGTCAAATGTGCCAGGTTTATAGTTGGGGCTATCAGTCAAATAGGCCGAGTTTATAGTCGGGCCTATAAGTCAAATGTTCCAGGTGTGTAGTTGGGCCTATAAGTCAAATGGGCCAGGTATATAGTTAAGCCTATAAGTCAAATATGCCAGGTTTATTTTTGGATTTATAAGTCAAATGGACCGGGTTTAGAGTTGAGCTTCTAAGTCAAATGGGTCGGTTTTATAGTTGGGTCTATAAGTCAAATGGGCCAGGTTTATACTTGGGTCAATAAGTCAAATTAGCCGGCTTTATAGTTGAGCCTATTAGTCAAATGTGTCAGGTATATAGTTGGGTCTGTAAGTCAAATGGGCCGGGTTTATAGTTGGGCCTATAAATCAAATGGGCCAGGTATATAGTTGGGTCTATAAGTCAAATAGGTCGGGTTTATAGTTGAGCCTATAAGTCAAATATACCGTATTTATAGTTGGGTCTATAAGTCAAATGGGCCGGGCTTATAGTGGGGCCTAAAAGTCAAATGGGCCAGGTTTATAGTTCGGTCTATAAGTCAAATTAGCCGGGTTTATAGTTGAGCCTATGGGTCAAATGTGTCAGGTATTTGGGTCTATAAGTCAAATGTGCCAGGTTTATAGTTGGGCCTATGAGTCAAATATGTCAGGTATATAGTTGAGCCTATAAGTCAAATGGGTCGGATTTATAGTTGAGCCTATCAGTCAAATTTGCCACCTTTCTAGTTGGGCCTATAAGTCAAATGGGCCGGGTTTATAGTTGGGTCTATGAGTCAAATCGGACGGGTTTATACTTAGGACTATAAAGCAAATGGGCCGGGTTTATAGTTGGCCCTATAAGACAAATGTGCCAGCTTTATAGTTGGGCCTGTAAGTCAAATGGTCCGGGGTTATAGTTGGGTCTATAAATCAAATGTGCCAGGTTTATAGTTGGGCCTATAAGTCAAATTTGCCAGGTTTATATTTGGGCCTATAAGTCAATTATGTCGGGATTATAGTTGGGCCTATAAGTCAAAGTGGCCGGGTTTATATATGGGCCTATAAGTCAAATGTGCCAGGTTTATAGTTGAGGCTATGAGTCAAATTTGCAAGTTTATAGTTGGGCCTATAGGTCGAATTTGCCAGTTATATAGATGGGTCTATAAGCCAAAAAAACTGTGCCACGTTTATAGTTGGGCCTATATGTCAAATGGGCCAGGTAAATAGTTGGGTCTATAAGTCAAATGTGCCAGGTTTATAGTTGGTTCTATAAGACAAATGGGCCGTGTTTATAGTTGAGCCTATCTGGCAAATGTGCCAGGTTTATATTTGGGTCTATAAGTCAAATGATCCGGGTATATAGTGGGGCCTATAAGTCAAATGTGCCACGGTTATGTTTGGGACTATAAGTCAAATGGGCCCGGTTTATAGTGGGGCCTATAAATCAAATGCCCCGGGTTTATGGTTGGGCCTATAAGTCAAATGTGCCTGGTATATAGTTTGGTCTATAATTCAAATGGGCCGGGTATATACTTGACACTATAAGTCAAATGTACCAGGTTTATAGTTGGGCTATAAGTCAAATGGACCGAGTTTATAGTTGAGCTTATCTGGAAAATGTGCCAGGTATATAGTTGGGCCTATAAGTCAAATGGGCCGGGTTTATATTTGTGCCTATAAGTCAAATGTGCCAGGTTTATAGTTGGATCTATATGTCAAATCGGCCGGGATTATATTTGGGCCTATAAGACAAATGTGCCGGGATTATAGTTTGGTCTATAAGTCAAATGTGCCGGGTTTATAGTTGGGCCTATAAGTCAAAAGGGCCGGGTTTATAGTTAAGACTATCAGTCAAATTTGCAAGGTTATAGTTGGGCCTATAGGTCGAAATTGCCAGTTATATAGATGGGTCTATAAGCCAAATAAACTGTGTATATAGTTGAGCCTATAAGTCAAATGTGCCAGGTTTATAGTTGGGGCTATAAGTCAAATGTACGAGGTTTATAATTGGGCCTATAAGTCAAATGGGCCAGGTAAATAATTGGGACTATAAGTCAAATGTGCCAGGTTTATAGTTGAGCCTATCTGGAAAATGTGCCAGGTTTATAGTTCGGCCTATAAGTCAAATGGGCCCGGTTTATAGTGGGGCCTATGAGTCAAATGCCCCGGGTTTATGGTTGGGCCTATAAGTCAAATCTGCCAGGTATATAGTTAGGTCTATAATTCAAATGGGCCGGGTATATAGTTGACACTATAAGTCAAATGTATCAGGTTTATAGTTGGGCCTATAAGACATATGTGCCAGGTTTATAGTTGGGTCTATCAGTCAAATCGGCCGGGATTATAGTTGGGCCTATTAGTCAAATGTGACGGGTTTATAGTTGGGCCTATATGTCCAAAGGCCCGGGTTTATAGATGGGCCTATGAGTCAAATGTGCCAGGTTTATAGTTGGACCTATAAGTCATATAGGCCCGGTTTATAGTTGGGCCTATTAGTCAAATGTGTCAGGTTTATTGTTGGGCCTATATATCAAATGGGCCGGGTTTATAGTGGGGCTTATAAATCAAATGGGTCAGGTTTATAATTGGGTTTATAAGACAAATTAGCCGGGTTTATGGTTGAGCCTATTAGTCAAATGTGTCAGGTTTATAGTTGGGTCTATAAGTCAAATGGGCCGGGTTTATAGTGGGGCCTATAAGTCAAATAGGCCAGGTTTATAGTTGGGTCTATAAGTCAAATTAGCCGGGTTTATAGTTCAGCCTATGAGTCAAATGTGTCAGGTATATAGTTGGGTCTATAAGTCAAATTGGCCGGGTTTATAGTTGGGCGTTTAAGTCAAATGGGCCACGTTTATAGTTGGATCTATAATTCAAATTGGTCCGGTTTATAGTGGGGCCTATAAGTCAAATGCCCCGGGTATATAGTGGGGCCCATAATTCAAATTTGCCACGTTTATGTTTGGGACTATAAGTCAAATGTGCCCGGTTTATAGTTGGGCCTATAAGTCAAATGTGCCAGGTTTATAGTTGAACCAATAAGTCAAATGGGCCGGGTTTATAGTTGGGTCTATAAGTCAAATGATCCGGGTTTATAGTTGAGCCTATAATTCAAATGGGTCAGGTTTATAGTTGGGCCTATAGGTCAAATGGGCCGGGTTTATAGTTGGGACTATAAGTCAAATAGGCCAGGTATATAGTTGGGTCTATAAGTCAAATGGGCCCGGTTTATTGTTGGGCCTATGAGTCAAATTTGAAAGGTTATAGTTGGGCCTATAGATCGAATTTGCCAGGTTTATAGCTGGGCCTATAAGTCAAATCGGCCAGGTTTATACTTGGGTCTATAAAGCAAATGGGCCGGGTTTATAGTTGGGCCTATAATCAAATGAGCCGGGTTTATAGTTGGGCCTATGAGTCAAAAGGGCCGGGATTAAAGATTGGCCTATGAGTGAAATCTGCTAGTTTTATATTTGGGCCTATAAGTCAAATAGGCCGAGTTTATAGTCGGGCCTATAAGTCAAATGGGCCAGGTATATAGTTAAGCATATAAGTCAAATGTGCCACGTTTATAGTTGGATTTATAAGACAAATGGACCGGGTTTATAGTTGAGCCTATAAGTCAAATGGGCCGGATTTATAGTTGGATCTATAAGTCAAATGGGCCGGGTTTATAGTGGGGTATATAAGTCAAATTAGCCGGGTTTATATTTGAGCCTATGAGTCAAATGTGTCAGGTATTTGGTTGGGGCTATATGTCAAATGGGCCGGGTTTATAGTTGGGCGTTTAAGTCAAATGGGCCACGTTTATAGTTGGGCCTATAAGTCAAATGAGCCCGGTTTATAGTGGGGCCTATATGTCAAATGCCCCTGGTTTATAGTTGGGCCTATAAGTCAAATATGCGAGGTTTATATCGGGCCTATAATTCAAATGGGCCAGGTAAATAGTTGGGTCTATAAGTCAAATGTGCCAGGTTTATAGTTGGGTATATAAGTCAAATGGGCCGGGTTTATAGTTGAGCCTATCTGGCAAATGTGCCAGGTTTATGTTTGGGCCTATAAGTCAAATGGGCCGGGTTTATAGTTGGGTCTATAAGTCAAATGATCCGGGTATATAGTGGGGCCTATAAGTCAAATGTGCCACGTTTATGTTTGGGATTGTAAGTCAAATGGGCCCGGTTTATAATGGGGCCTATAAGTCAAATGCCCCGGGTTTATGTTTGGGCCTATAAGTCAATTGTGCCAGGTATATAGTTTGGTCTATAATTCAAATGGGCCGGGTATATAGTTGACACTATATGTCAAATGTACCAGGTTTATATTTGGGCCTATAAGACAAATGTGCCAGGTTTATAGTTGGGTCTATAAGTCAAATCGGCCGTGATTATAGTTTGGCCTATAAGTCAAATGTGCAAGGTTTATAGTTGGGCCTATAAGTCAAATTTGCCAGGTATATAGTTGGGCCTAATAGTCAAATGTGCCGGGTATATAGTTGGGCCTATAAGTAGAAAGGGCCGGGTTTATAGATGGGCCTATGAGTCAAATGTGCCAGGTTTATAGTTGGGCCTATAAGTCAAATGGGCCTGGTTTATAGTTGAGCCTATAAGTCAAATCGGCCCGGTTTATAATTAGGTCTATAAGTCAAATGAGCCGGGTTTATAGTTGAGCCTATAAGGCAAATGTGTCAGGTTTATAGTTGGGCCTATAAGTCAAATGGGCCGGGTTTATAGTGGGGCTTATAAATCAAATGGGCCAGGTTTATAATTGGGTGTATAAGTCAAAATAGCCGGGTTTATGTTTGAGCCTATTAGTCAAATGTGTCAGGTTTATAGTTGGGTCTATAAGTCAAATGGGCCGGGTTTATAGTGGGGCCTTTAAGTCAAATGGGCCAGGTTTATAGTTGGGCCTATAAGTCAAATTTGCCAGCTTTATAGTTGGGCCTATAAGACAAGTGGGCCGTTGTTATAGTTGACATTATGAATAAAATTGATTGTGTTCATGGTTGAGGTTATAATTAAAATGTCGTGTTTATAGTTGGGTTTCTAAGCAAAATTGGCCGTGTTTATATTTAAGCCTGTAACTAAACATTGGTGGTGTTTAGGTCTGAGACCATGAATATTGGTCAAGGTTATTTAATAGCTGACCACTCGTATTCAAGGATACCCGTCTACTAGGGCTGCTAGCAATTCACTATTGCAGACGCTAGCTCATGCACATTTGTGTTTGCTCAACACTCACAGAGCCCACCTGTGGTTTATACTGCAACTATACTGAGCAGACCTTAGTTACAGTTTCTGGGAGAGAGCGTATTATCTAGCGTGATCAACAATTTGAACCAGGCCAGCACGCTCAAGCCCTCAGCCACGATGACTTGGGGCTTTATGCTAGCACAGCTTTCGACGGCCCTCACGCTGGGATCGACCTAGATCCATTCCGATAACATCAAGGTCTCCTTCCTGACAAACCAACCATGGTGAGATTCGAACCCGGGTCTCATGGTCAGAAAGCGAACGTTCAATTTATACTTGTTTCTACGTCGACATTGTCATTTTTATACTTGCGTCTATAAGTAAACATAGGTCAGGTTTATATTTACACCTATATGTTGACAATGTCATGTTTATAGTTATGTCTATAAACATTTGTCTGTAGGTAATTGTTGGTTTATATTTGAGTCAAAACGCATCTACCTGGCAGGTTGCTTTTTTTGGGGGGGAGGCAAGGGTCTTACTCACCTGTCGAGGATACAGTTGGCCTATCCTAGGTATCGCCGACAAAGGGACTGTAGATAGGTTTTCAGCTAGTGATTTTAAATTGCAAGAAATGCTTTCAAAGTATACAGTCTAAGCGTTACCAAGGTGTGATACCAGTTCCATTGATATGGTTAGTTGAAAGGACTTCAAAGTCAGCAAATAATTTTATGGCAAGAAATCCGCTTCACCTGCTCAGTTCTCACTTTTCGTTTCGACCAACTTCTGCCAGCCACGAACAGAGAATTTCTGAAAATATTAATTAAACGTACCTACCACATGGTAATTCTATTAACAGAGTTAACCCTAAAAGTAGATTCTGGCTTTGATGTTGGCGTTGATTTATTATTATTATTATTATTATTATTATTATTATTATTATTACATACCTTAAGGAAGGTAGTGCTACTTTATTGCTTTTGCCGTTTTATCCAAAAGCCGTTCCACTTTCTTTCCTCTTGGGAAATCACTACGCGTAGCTTTGAGGACAAAGAAGTTGGGGAGTAAGTAGACTTAGTCCAAACTAAGACCTTTTTTTTCAATTTCTCCGTGAGAGAGTGGAACTGACAGGAACAGATGCAAATCAGTTCCTCACACGAAATACGCCAATCTATCAAGATGGCCGATCACGAGCGGAAAAAGAGATCACGTGCGAGAAAAGGCGGGAAAATGAGAAGGCAAAAAGTTCATGAATGCCTTTTGTTCTTAAAGAAAATAAACTCGTGAAATCAATACAAGAACATAAAAGCAAAGAAAAAAATCTCTGGTGGTCGATTTAATCAAATTCTATCGAAACATCACTCTTATCTCCGTGAAAGACATCATTGATACCAAAAGCAGTGTAGTTAATGCATGTCCCGAATATATTATTACGGGTTCCTGAAATGACCTACTGTCTGTAGTAAGTGTTTGTTATAAGATGCGTTATTGATGTTTACGGCCTGCTAACATACTTCATCTAACCAGGATTCAGTAAATGTTGGAAGAAGGTGGTAGGAAAACATTATATTATAATACAGTAGACGGTGAGAAGAAATCATTATACGATAATGCAGTAGAAGTTAGTATGAAATCATTATATGATAATGCAGTAGAAGTTGGTAGAAAAACATTACATTATAATGCAGTAGAAGGTGGTAGAAAAACATTATATTATAATACAGTAGAAGGTGGTAGGAAATCATTGTACGATAATGCAGTAGAAGTTGGTAGAAAAACATTATATTATAATTCAGTAGAGCGTGGTAGAAAAACATTATATTATAATGCTGTAGAAGTTGGTAGAAAAACATTATATTATAATGCTGTAGAAGTTGGTAGAAAAACATTATATTATAATGCTGTAGAAGTTGGTAGAAAAACATTTTATTATAATGCTGTAGAAGTTGGTAGAAAAACATTTTATTATAATGCTGTAGAAGTTGGTAGAAAACATTATATTATAATGCTGTAGAAGATGGTAGGAAATCATTATATGGTAAGCGAAAAAATTTGGAAATAAATTGACTCTTATATAGTGTTCATCTTGTTTTATATGCCGTGTCACTTCAGGAAGTAGGTAATCCTGGCCCACCACATCTTCCTGTCCCTTGTAGCTCTTAATAAATGTTGTCTTTTTTTATTCCTCCCACTCGCTGTTCTACCATCAATTTACTCAATTTCATCAAATATGTTACGCACTGCTTTCCCCTATCCGTCTTTCCCTCAATCTTTCCAGTGAGTATCAGATTTTCCAAGCCCTTCTTCCTCATTACGTGCCCCAGAAATTTCAACTGCTTCTTCCTGGTGTTAAGTATAAAGTTTTCTTTTTGTTTCCAGTTTCTCCAAAACCTTGTCGTTGCTCACGTGTTCGGTCTGTGGTATCCTCAGCATCATTCTGTAGAACCACATTTTTGCTGCTTCAAGTCTCTTCTTTATCTTTGAAATAATTGTCCAGCATCCTCTGCCATATATGAAGAAAGATATCACTTAACAGTTCAGTACTTTTTCCTTTGTTTCTAACAAAATTTTTCTGACTCTTAATACTCTGCTTAGCTTTTGGAAGGCATCTTTGCCCATCCCAATACGTCTTTGGATCTCAGTATCGCACTTTCCGTCCTATATTAGAACACTTCCCAGATATTTAAATTTCTATACTTGTTTGATTTTCGTATTCCCGATTTGTAATTTGCATTTTGGGCTCACCCGCATAATTAGAAATAACATGCTTATAAAATCCAAGCTAAAAACAACCCATGTAGTTTATCAATTTAATTGCACAGTACAAATCTGATAATCTACATTGTGCATACGACAACAACCGATAATCTACATTATTAGTTTATTTATTAAGAAAACCATGAAAATGCTTATAAACGTAAATATGAATAACCAATATTTACTTATTCCTGAACGAAATAAATATTTATAAACTCACATTTTAAATATTTAATTATTCCCTAACCAAGCAAATGATTATGGACTCAAATATATACGACCAATATTGATCTATACCCGATAGATGCTTTTTTGTGTCATTGATATCATTTAAGTGGGTTGTCATTCTTCGAGAGATGGTTGTTCTCGTATGCACAATGTAGATTATCAGATTTGTACTGTGCAATTAAATTGATAAACTACATGGGTTGTTTTTATCTTGGATTTTATAAGCATGTTGTTATTTCTAATTATGAGCTTCTATAAGCATGTTGTTATTTCTAATTATGAGCATGGGAATTTTTAATTTACCGTAGTGAGTTTTATAGCGAGTGAAATGAACTGCCTAGTAATAGGTCGCATTGCGATTCCATCATCTTTGCAATTGTTGTGCATCTGTTTGTAATTAAAAGATGTTTTATTCTACTATATTTTTAGTGTGGATGTCGTTTAGTTTTTGTAGAAATAATTTAATTCGGTTATCAGTTATGTGTTTGAGAAAACTGAACTCAAAACATATAAATAAAATTAGTTAACAGTAATTTTCTGCACTAAAATAGTGCCTTAACACTCGCAAATAACTACCTATCCCCATTAGAAAAATTCTGGTTAGCACTATTATTCCATAGAAATCCGTCTGCGGAGCGCGATTAAAAATGATCGAGGCTCTTTACATAAAAGCATCAAACTTACTTTATTAGACTATATCCGTCAAGAGGTAGTATTAGGTTGGTGCAAAAATAATGACGTAATAATGTCGTTTTTTGACGTTAAAAAGTACATCAATAAACGACATTATTACGTCATTATTCTTGCACCAACCTAGTATATTGTTCGACTTTGCCGACAGCACACATTAAGACTTCGACCTTGTCTCACATTCCGTTGTGACGTGGAAGTGTTGATAAATACCTACTTTATTTAACAATAGTTCGAATGCGTTAGTGGTCTTCTAAGAAGATACCTCTACCACAAAGTCATCGTCTCCTACTACTGAACAATACATATATATATATATTGATGCATGTTTCTTAAAATAATATAGACAAGTTGTGTCTATTTATTTTAAGTTCCTTTCATGTTGTCTGCTAAGCTAAATAACATTATCATTGAAAGACGAAAGGAAATCACCATATTGATACATGTTTAAATCTGATCTAAGCTTTCGGTTTACATAATCCATTATCCAAGATGACAATTACATTTCAATATATCAAACGATACACCGACGGAACAATAATGATAGTCTGTTTTTGTTACATGAAATATTTCAAAGCAACGAGACGCGGAAGCGAAAATCGCATCGCAGCTCGTTACGTCACACATGACCACGCGAGAGTGAAAACGAGAACTATTAAGCATGGGGAAACTCGCTTTCACAACACTTGACTCTACATTTGAAGGATAACTAACATTTTTAGCCATTTAAAACAACATGCCTGACCGCGTACGAAATTCCGGAAAACTATACTTAAACATGAAAACAATAAACAAAAACTAAACATTCTTGAAGCTATATACATAAAAAAATTGAAACCTAACCTGAACAAAATAAACTACGAAATCTCCACAAATATTCTTAAATGCCTATGAATGATAAGTGAAGCCATTGGTTTATACCAACAGCTTCCCATACTTAATACTTCTCGTTTTCACTCTCGCGTGGTCATGTGCGACGTCACGAGCTGCGATGAGATTTTCCGTATAGACGAGGTTGTCGTTGCTTTGAAATTTATACATATATATATATATATATATATATATATATATATATATATATATATATATATATATATATATATATATATATATATAATTCATCGTGTCTAGAAGAAACCTCAACAGAAAGTGCAGTAAGCACTGGACGGCCGTTTCGTCCTATTTTCGTTTTGGGACTCATCAGCAGTGCGCATCCCCTACCGAGAATTGAAACCCAGGCGTTATCGGGCAAACGTCATACCAACTGTACAAACGGGCCTCGGTAACGAATTAGCCTCGATATAGCACCACTCGATCACATATTCCGTGGCGGAACTCATCCGGGTTTCTCCTTACCAATAGGACTGTGCCCCCATCAGCCACGACTACTATCACCAACCCGCTCCATCCAGAGCATTTAAAGCCTGTTCAAACAAGGATATACAGATAGAAATTATTAGGATTTGAGATAATTATAATTTTATATATTTGAGATAATTATATATATATATATATATATATATATATATATAAGAAGAAGAAGATATGCCTTACGCTTTGCTTGAACATCGTCATTTTGGTTGTTATACTCACGACATTTTGGCTGCTGTTCGCTTCAGCCTTCTTTATGGGTCTAATCTGTAACTATTCCAAATAAATCTTTGATACCATGTAACTCAATGCTACCTGCCACATGATCGGGTCATTGGCGACAAACCCGGTTCACCGACTAAGCTTTTTCTGTGAAAGAGCTGATGAACTTTCTTGTATGGTCAACGGCCATTTAGCATAATAGAATAAACTGAATTACATAGTTAGGCATGCCGCCAAATTGCGGTGATGACAAGTCATTGTTGAGGCGGAGGGCTTCCTAGGCGGCGGCTTCCCTCGAAGGAATCAACGGCCACATGATCTGCGACCAAGTTGAGCCTTCAGCTTGGAGGACATCGGCTGTGGTTTAAACTGGAAGGGGGAACAGCCTCCGCCAGGTCCACTTGCACAAGATACGCTACGCATGAATGAATACCTCCCGGACTTTCGAACAAGCGGTAACTGGTCAGGTGATCAGCTGCACAGCGACTCTACGACAACACACGTTCATGGGGATGATGATGATGATGATGATGATGATGATGATGATGATGATGATGATGATGATGATGATTAAAATATATTTACTTCACGGGCAATTGTGAGTTTAATCCTTGGGTCTGGTAGTGCTGAAATATCAGATATTTTGGTTCAGTGGAAGAAACAGACAAGTGACACAAATTTTAATAAGACTGGTGTGTGTGTGTGTGTGTGTGTGTGTGTGAACTGATAAGAGTTATCTCCCCTCAGCATGAAAAGTGGAATGAGAACACTCTGCCTTCACTGGACTTAATAAAGGAATCGCTTCAAAATTCTGAGAAGGCTGCTAACGAGCACTAAGACAAACACCTGAAGAGGGACTATCTCAGAATTACCTGAGTAAGACAACCAAGACCACTACGATGGTCCTAATAATAAGGCATACAATGTATGCAAAATCAAGCTGAGAACAGCGAATATCTAAACGAAAAAGGACCTCGGTGTAGGGTAATGGTTAATGAGGTTACTCTATTTCAGCATTACTACTGAGTACTAAGGTCAACCCCATACAAAGGTCGGCATTATATTACCAAATAAGGAATGATATATATCATAGAATCAACTAATTTTACTAAATTACTTCGGTATTAGGTAATGGTTACCGAGGCTAGTCTGTTTGACCATTACTACTGAGTAGCAAGGTCAATCCTCACTGGGGGTCCGATATAAAATTCAGCAATAAATTATCAATTATTGGCATGTAAAAAGAACCAAATAGGAGCAAGACGTTGAATAATGGTTAACAAGGGTAGTCTTTTTTGCATTTACTACTGAGTAGTGAGGCCAATCCTCACTGGGGATCCCATATAAAATTCAATATTAAATTGACCCAAAAGAATTTATCTGTATTAAAATCAACAAAAAGTAAATAAGAGCTTCGGTGTTGGGTAATGGTTTAGCAAGGTTAGTCTGTTTGACCACTGCTACTGAGTAGTGAGGTCAATCCTCACTGGGGGGTCCCATATAAAATTCAACATTAAATAACCTCCAAATTATCGATATATCATAAAATCAAACAACTTCAGTAAATAAAAACTTCGGCGTTGTGTTATAATTAGCGAGGCTAGTCCGTTTGACCAATCCTACTGGATAGTAACGTCAATCCTCACCAGGTGCGCATTCAAAGTTCGGAATTAAATAACCCCAAAAGCCTTGACATGCCATAACTTCAACCAACCAAACATGCAGTTCTATTGTTGAGACAACTATATGCATAGCTGTGCTGGTTGCAATCCAAATATTTAATTCTGTTTGTAAGGATACCCGTAGGAATTACCGTCATCCAAATCCACCCGGTACCGTTTTCGTTCCTCTTTGCTTAAGACAAGCATTTTGGCACCAAAGTAGTAATTAGCCTTTCGTAGTTGACGATAAGAATGCATAGAATTGAAAAGAATGGGCGTAAGAAACGGTAAATCGATAATGAAGAATAAGATAAGCTACACATCTTTGGTATCGGAAGCCAGTTCCATTGAATTATCCGATCAAAGCTGCAAGTGGAAGCCATTTTAAGGGAAAAAATCTAACAATAAAAAAGTATCTGCAGTTGTGTCTTCAATAGAAAATCTTACGTTAAACTCCCGTTATAATTAAAAGCACCAGAAAGAGCGATTGTGGTGGCAACCAGGCTAGAAGGAAAATTCTAACTTCAAAACCAGATGGATAGCTTCTGTCAGGCTATTCTGTCAGAAACACACTATGGCCGCAGTAGATGTGGTGTCTCTACAACTCTTATCAGTTACGGGACTCGTGATGACATGTGATGTGACGTAAGAGCGATGTGTGTGGTTTTAACCAATAAGAATCCGCCTTGCAGCTGAAAATTCATGCTCAATCCTGGGAATGTTTAAATAGAGTCCTTGGGTTCAATAACCCATGAATTCGAACTGTTCACGAAAACATGCTACATTCCCAAAACCTGACTAAATAACAAAATGTTTTCTTCTTAGTCGAGTCGAACATTTGTCAGCACCATTCGTATTTATTTAATTAAATTTAGTTTTTTCGTTAACCTGGTGGACAAAAATAAATCTTACATTAGAAATCAAAACCCTTCTTTAAATACCGGAAAAGTTTTGAAAATTTCTAATTCTAATATATGAAATCTTGGGATCTTATTAGTCATCAGAGAAGGTTTCATGTTTATAACTTCTGTTGTCCTTCAGCTATGGAATAACAGACAGATACACAAAAAATCGGGTATAAAATTAAGATTATAGAAGAGAAATTACCTGGTTTAAGGCAAAATATTTATCGTAATGAATTGACAAAAATCATAAACCTCTTCTCATTCGGAATTTCTTGTATATTTGCTACTGAGAATAATTTTTTTACATTGAATATTATTGGTACTTCAATAAATATTATTGGTACTTCAATAAATATTACTGGTACTTCATTGAATAATATCGGTACTTCAATGAATGTTATGAGCACTTCAATGAATATTATCGTTTTGTGTCAGCCTCACTTGTCTTCCAAAATGATCAATGGTGAGAGGAAAAAGATCATTCAGGCCTTCAGTAATGGTACCAACATTCATACTCTGGCTTCCATCGTCAAAGTCCATTCAAGAACCAAGAACAGAATGATAAGTTTAAAAAAGAAGAGAGCAGTAGAGAGGAAAACTGGGTTAGGAGGTCACAACAACAAGAGAGGTCATCATTTCAACTTAGAGCTATTGATCAAATTAGAGATAATTTCTTTATATATATATATATATATATATATATATATATATAATCTAATAATCTATCTCTAATTCCAACACGAATACAGTCCATACACCGAAGTTAAATAAGACCAACGTACTTTGCGTTGGTTGAAATAGATCTATCCCCACATGAAGTAATTTTGAGTGTTGTTGTGTAATATATATATATATATATATATATATATATATATATATATATATATATATATATATATATTGCCTATTGCCCAGTTCACACTCCTCTCCGGTGTTTTGAACAGGAATAGACGTTTATTTCTTGTTTCCTGTTTAGGACTGTATTTCTGGTTCCTTCCTAATAAATTCTTGCGTACTAATGGCAGTATCGCCTTGCTTGGGGTAAATTATACATATATATATATATATATATATATATATATATATATATATATATATTATTAATTCAGGTCCTATGAACCGACAGCCAGACACCTGCACATATGATTTGATTATAATGATGATGTTTTGTGCAGAACCAGCCACACCTTTTTAAGAGCCGAATACAGAGAGCAGGTGCACCATGTGCCACACGGTCCCCAAACAACCCATCTGTAGGTTTTGAATTCAAACTTTCCTTCTCCTAGATCAGTCTATAGAAACCAGTTTATCCTGCTATTTACATAGGTGTCGTTTATAAACGGGACTTCGTTTCACACGTGACTGAAATTTATGACATCTGCACATATTCGCACTTCTCGCCTGTGGAACTCTCTTCCAGTTTCTTGTTTCCCTGGCAACTGCAAGCTGCAAAATGTTAAATGTAACGCCAATCGCCAACTTCTGTCTTCCTGAATCCTGTTCTTTTTATTGTGTTTTCTCCTCAGTAAAATCTCCTCATTATCTTTCGCTCCCTGTAAACGTTTGCGTCTTAGTTGCATTATCTCCTTGCTTGGGGTTAATTAGTAAAATTGGAGAAATGGGAGATGCAGTTTCGTCATTCGATGTTTCTCGAAACTTTTAAAGGAAACATCAATTTGTTATTATTCCAATTTGTTTCTGTTTTCTAATTTTTTTTATAAACGAGAGTCTTGGAAGAAGAAGAATAAGGAGGAGGGAAAAGGTAGGAGGAGGAGAGAAGAAGGAGAAGAAGAAGGAGGAGGAGGGAAGATGAAGAATGGTGAGGAGGAGGGAAGAAGAAGAATGAGGAGGAGGAGGAGAGAAGAAGAAGGAAGGACGAAGGAGGAGGGACGAAGGAGGAGGGACGAAGGAGGAGGGAAGAAGAATGAGGAGGAGGGAAGAAGAATGAGGAGGAGGGAAGAAGAAGAAGGAAGAGGGAAGAAGAAGAATTAGGTGGTGGGAGGAAGGAAAAGGAGGAGGAAGAAGGAGGAGGAAGAAGGAGGAGGAAGAGGGAAGCAGGAGAAGGATGGCGAAAGAATAAAGAGCAGGTGCAGAGGGAGAAAAAGAAGAATGAGGAGGAGAAGGGAAGAAGGAAGAGGAGAAGGGAATAAGAAGAATGAGGAGGAGGAGGGAAGAAGAATGAGGAGAAGGGAAAAAGAAGAAGGATGAGAATAATAATAATAATAATAATAATAAGAAGAAGAAGAAGAAGAAGAAGAAGAAGAAGATGGAGAGTGAGAAAAAAAGATGAAGAACTCGAAAGAGAAAAAGAAAAGAGAGTAGAGAATAAGGGAGAATCGAAAAGGAACAAGGAGACGCACAAAAAAACAACGAGAAAAGAAATCGAAAGAGAAAAATGAGAAATAGATGAAAAAGAAAAAGAGAAAAATTTTAAGAACGAAATAACAATAGATCTCAACGGGGAAGAAAAAGTTAAAAGAGAAAAAGTGTTAGACAGAAGAAGAAAAAAAAAGTGGGTGGAGTAGAAAACGAAAGAGAATAAAAGAAAAGCTCAGAACAAGAGAGATTTAAAAGAGAAAAAGGGAAGACAGAAAAAGAGAAATCGAAATAGAGAACAAAAGAAAAAACGAGAAATCGAAAAGAGAATAAGAGAGACTCGAAAGAGAAAAAGGAGAGACAAAAAAATAACAAAGAGAAAAGAAATCGAAGGAAGAGAAAAGAAAAAGAAAAAAAGAAAGCAATATAAAAGAGAACAAAAGAGACTTGGAAGAGAAAAAGAGGAGACAAAAAAGAAAAAGAGACAAGAAATAGAGAGAGAAAGTAATGAAAAGAGCAGAAAAAACAAAAGAAAATAACAGAGACTTAAATGAGAAAAAAAAGGAAGACACAAAAAGAATAAAAAACCAAACGAAAGGAAAACAGATTTCACATTTAGGATGATTCAAAAGAAAGTAGGAAAGAGGTGAAAAAAAAAATGGAGAGACATTAAAGAAAAACAACAAAAGAGGTGAAAGAGAAAAAAATAATCAGAGGAACACTAATCAGTATCCATGGTGACAGTAATGAAAATGGCGGCACAAATAAGGGAAGTTTTGGGAGCAATAACACCGCGGGAGTGGGAATTAATAAAAGCAAAGGGAGAGTACACATTCCTGGGGATAGAGAAGAGTCTGGTAATGAGGGGGTTCCATTGAAACGTGTTTCCTGAAACGAAGCTGGGTTCACACGCAAATATCATTGATCAATAAGGCTGTTTAAACATCGTAAGGAACCTCGCCGGAAAAAAAAAGGTTGTGTGCTCATACTGTTTAAAATTTGCTATATTTATGGTGAAAGATAGTATGTTTATAGATATAGATTCAAGCAGAGATAGATAGATAGATAGATAGATAGATAGATAGATAGATAGATTTAATCAGGATGTAACACTTTTAAACAGGGTGAAATAGATAGATAGATAGATAGATAGATAGATAGATAGATAGATAGATAGATAGATAGATAGATAGATTGATTCCTGGCCAAATTCATTTCAAATATGTGTTTTCCTTTCTCATCGGTACATTTGTTTACACCAGAAATAAGCATTTCTGCATCGATTGTTCCGATAAATGGTTCGATCATCCGTTAAAAAATCGCTATTTCTTAATTCCGCAAATGGAAAATCTTTGCAAAATACATTTGCCACCAGCTTTCCCGTGCATCCGTATTTGGCGGCTGGTTGACTCAAGCTAAATGAAAGGGTTTCAATGCCAAATCTCGTTCCGCAATCTGTCGACTATATAGCGCCGAATATCCCGCTCAGAAAACTTCTATGCGGGAAGATTCCTGGGGCGATCTCGGATACATGATGAATCCGCTGACTGATAAACCCCATCTTTCTTGACGGTGAGAACGTTTTAAATCGAGAAAATCCCCAGCAGAAAAAAAATACTGCCTCTTCCGCACGTAGATACAGTGTCATGCTTGCAGTTACATTACGACTGTTTGACGCTAAAATGTCGTAAGTGCATTTTTGCGAAATGAGAATAAAACGTTTTGGAAATGAAAAAAAGAAGATAAAAAAATTCAGAATAAAAATGAATAACACATTTATAATTTTTTTTTTTTTTAGAAAAAGTATTTGGTGGAGAGAGATAACTGCGTAACATTTCTTTCTAACAAAATATATTATACTCGTATTTTTCATCGTTTATCATCAATCTCTCGACTAACCCAGTCGTCGGGTTTGGGGAAACAGTAAGCAGAAAAAAACCAACATAGATTCTTCCTCTTGATCCTTTCAGTAGATTTTTCAGATAGCCCATCTCAGATTCCAATATTCCGACAGCCAAAGACCACGGAATATAGTGTAAGTCGCTCTCGGTCCATACACTAGTCACTCAGGTTTTGAATTCAAAACTGTCCTTCTTCTAGATCGGTCACCACCCAAAACTATAGGACCCAGTCTATCCTCTTATTTACTGATATGGTGGGGGAAAAGTGATTAAATGTTCCTCATCGGGTTTTGAATTGAAAGTTGTCGGTCTCCTTGAACGCTTTCCACCTAGTCTGTCCTGCTATTTACTCATACCTGGGGTGACGAGGGATACATTCATACCTTTCCCAAAAGTATTAGCACTTAAGGGAATGTAATGAACCCGACTGGAATTCGAACTCTGTTTTCCGATTTCTCAATCCAAGTCGCTATCCATTACTACACAGGACACCATAGAGCTAGTTTATTTCTAAATTTGAATAAAATGCTAAATTTTACCCCTGTTATTAAACATAAAGTACCTATTAACACCAGCACTCAATGTGCGATAATATATATATATATATATATGTGTGTGTTTGTGGGTATATATATATATATATATATATATATATATATATATATATATATATATATATATATATATATATATATATAAATTGGGACCTAGTAATATACATACTTATACTTTATGTGAAAATAATTTTACATGCTGTAAGTGATTCTAATACAAAAAAAGAAATTAAAAAGAAATATAGTATATTAAAAATTAAAAGGGATTTTTTTTTTAATCGTAGTTAAATAAAACGTATTCTAACCTAAACACTCCCCAACAATCTTAAAGTATACAAATAGAAAAAAATGCCGTAAAAATTTTTGCCGTTAACAATAAATTTTTAAAATATCTAGACGACATGCATTTAACGGATGTCAGAATTCATTGAAAAATACATCCCTAACCCTACTAAAACGTAACTAATAACTGATACAACAAAATACAGCGACAATGAACACGCAAACACCCCTTGTCTAGATGAATGAGTTTCTCTGTATCCTTGGAAACGTGAATTATGATTTTTGCTGTGCTTTTAAAACCCAGTAATAAGTTACTCCAAAATTCGCTTGAGAATGAAATGGAACTAATGTCTTTAATTTAATTACAAAATTAAATTCAAAGCTTTTAGCTTCGAGTTTTTAAACATGGTTAGAACTGTGTAGCGAAAAAACATTTTAAATCAATTAGTTTATGAAATTAATGCTCTGTAAATTTACATTGAGCACTATTTTGTAAAAATAAAAATATCTATAAGACCACCGGATTATATATCTTACTGTTCTTTCTTTTTATTTTTATATATATATATATATATATATATATATATATATATATATATATATAAATGATAGTACTCGCTTAGTAGGTGTAGACATAGGAAAAGCTGGTAGGTTTGTTTCTTCTTTTTTTTTGTCTTTTGTTGTTCAATAAAGCACATCCCCACCCCGTTGTTTGACTTCATTTAATTTTTTTTTCTCACGTCGTCATGGTTATTTTTGGTTTTAGCTATAAATTCTGTTCCATAATTTTCCTTTTCAGATCCGTTTAGGTGAAACCTAGGAAGGTTTGCATGGCTCCTTAGGATTATCTTATATATATATATATATATATATATATATATATATATATAAAGAAAATCGAGAAGTATAAATATTTAATTGCTGATAATACCTGACGAGTGGACAGAGTGATTCCAGGAGGGTCCGTCTACGAAACTCTGGAATCGGGATGCATCAATCTGCTAAGTGACCAACCTTTTACTTGTATTAATTTCATATATATATATATATATGTGTGTGTGTGTGTGTTGATATAATAGGAAATAACTGTTAGACTGATTATCCGAAGTTCTTTAGTATTTTTGTTTTATTTTTAAAAAACAGTGCTCGATACATAAGTAGAGCATAGATTATAATTATTTTATTTTTTAAGTATGATTCCATCACGCCTCTTTAAAAAAAAATAACTATTATATATATATATATATATATATATATATATATATATATATATATATATATATATATATATATATATATATATATAGCCGAATTGGTAAATATACGTAGGTATACGAGCGAGAGATCAGATAAAAAACATATAAATACTATATAGTGTAAGAAAAAAAAAGATTCATATTTAATTTTTTTTTCGAACATTTTCAAAATCGTGTATGATATACCCATGGTTAGTAGTGGTGCATCTTTAATTGATGCTTTGTGTTCTAGGGTTAAACAAATATATTAACAGAAACAATAATGCAAACATATACAAACGAGAGTGTTACAGCAAGAATGTTCGGTTCGACTATCAGAGCTGACTGCTGGAAACTTCACCCTCCAAAAGCCAGTACCTGCTCCTATTTATAGCTGGGTGAGTCCATGCGTGCGTGGGGGAATTATCATAACAATATGTCCAAAAGTCGTGCCTCAACACACCAACTCATAACAATTGTTCAAAATATCCTCTGCTTGTTTCTGCACACTCATGCACCCGTCGGATCATTGACTGGCGGACACTTTCAAAT
>OZ010600.1:78860568-78920568 GCA_963932145.1 Acanthosepion lycidas | reverse complement strand
AGTACATTTAATTTTATTAGGGTGCATAGCTTAGTGCAATAAATTTTCATTACTTTTAGAAAAATTAAAAGTTTTATTATTTATCATACAAGGCACACCCACTATTTTAAAAACAATTTAATGACTGAAATAACAAATATCTATTTAATAAAAATGCAATATTGTTTTTTGTATATCATTTCTTTAAGTTTTCATATACAAGAATCCATTTTCCAGTTCGCTCTGCGTTTTCGAGAACTATAAACAAATTATAAAGACCAAACGCTTCAAAAAGTTGGAATTTGCATCCAGAAAAAAAAATTACGTATGGCCAGTTGTATGTTGCATGCTCAAGAGTAAGAAATCCTAAGAAATTATTATTCGCTGTTAAAAAAAGAAAAAGGAAGTTTTCTTTAAAAATATTGTTTACCATGATGTCCTATAAAATTGAATTCAGTTAAAGAAATAGGGTTTTTGTGAAACTATTTTTCCAAACAAATCAGCTTCTTCAAATTTCATCGATTGGTTTGCAAAATTGGCTGAAACGTGGAGTCAATCTCGACAAAAGTTTCAGTGGTAACTTCAACAATACTAAATACTGTGAGGATTTCAACACTCATCAGCGTGTTGCAAAGCAATTCTAGTTTGTTTTTTGTTTTAATAAATCGTCCCTTAATAACGTAAAAGCGATCATGGCTCTGTAAACATTTCCTTTATTTTATTATCTGTAAGTTATCTTTGACATATTGGGAAAGATAGTGAAGTAGTTCTTCGATGACTTATTTGTGATTTTGAATCTAAATTAAACCTTCTCCGTGTCTGGGTGCAACCAAAATCTAGATAGTCTGTTCTGCTATTTAGCTCGTAGCTGGGGGAAGAATAGATCAATTCTTGCCTTTTTCCAATGGCATTTATGAGACAGTAGACGCAACAAGGTAAGCTGGAATTTGAATGCAACTTTCTGATTCCATTTACGGTGCCAATAATCGTTACACTGCCCGCGCATATGGTTGATAGATAAAAACACCAAAAATTACATGCGAACAAACAAAGATGGCTATGACCGAATTACGAAAAGCCAAGTCACTAATTGATTCGAAAATCCCAGTTTATCGACGAATGTGTCTAGAGACAGACTGGATGATTTACGCATGCCAACTCCTTAAAGACATAGAATATTTTTAGATTGCAAGAATTTTTTCGATATAATAATATTTTAGTGATACAAGTCTTACTAATTAACCCATAGCAGGAGGGAGAAGAGGTGAAGCCATACGTTTCCCAGGGATATTCGCGTGCATATAAGTGACTCTAACAAACATAACAGGAATTGGAACTCGGCTCTCCGATTAACAATTCCAAGCTATTATCCATTACACCACACTCACATCCAAACTTACAGCACCTGATATTCTCAAGTCATCACCCATCTAGTTACTGACCAGGCTTGACGTTGCTTAACTTCGGTGATTGTAGGGGAACCGGTGTTTCCATGTGTTCGTAAGCAGGAATAAATAGATATGGTAACGGGTCAAAAGTTTCTTAAAGCCGCAAAAGACAGGAAATTGTGAGAAGCTATGCTCGTCCATGTCCCATCGAGACATGGCGTGTAAAAGAATATTAATGATACCAATACAACTTTGATGTTTTTAAACGAAAATCAAATTAATTAGCGCGGGTGTAATCACATGAGCATTTAATTTTCTTTGAAATTTGCATTAAATAATAATTACATCTGCTAATCTCTATGCAGGGGGATGAACAGAATGACACAAGAGTGCCTTAAGATTTATACTAAGCAGGTTTTGGCCCTAGCTCGGGTGTTCGCGCTTGGGTGCCCCACATTCACGTCGCCGTGGGGAGACAGGTAAATAGCTACTAAATAATCTGAGTAATTGATCCTTCTCACTAATCAACTAACGGTGATCGTACGGCGAAAACGGGTGTTTTGAGCCGATCAGATAAAAACCAGAACTTGAACACTGATTTTTCAAGGTAGATTCACGTGGATTCTTGGCAACTAACTTATGTGCCATGTCCCTTCAAGACGTAGGCGATCATTGCCCTACACATCTTCCTGACCCTAGTAGCTCTTAATAAGTTTTGTCGTTGTATTTGAATGCAACTTTCTGATTCCATTTACGGCGCCAATAATCGTTACACTGCCCGCGAATATGGCTGATAGATAAAGACACCAAAAATTACATTCGGACAAGCAAAGATGGCTATGACCGAATTACGAAAAGCTAAGTAACTAATTAATTCGAAAATCCCAGTTTATCGACGGTTGTGTCTAGAGACAAACTGGATGATTGATGACGAATCGAAACAAAGTCGGAGAAATAACCAAATTCAAAATTAGAGAAATCAGTAAAATAAAAAGTGTTATATACTGAACCTAAGAACACTAATGGGTATATCTCAATCCTCATAAATACGTTGGACACTATTGTAAGTGGAGGTTAATATACTATCTAAGCTGGCAGCGTGAGCTTTGGGCGTGGGAAGCTCTTGTCGTATTGAACTCTCTGCCTTTGGGCAGAGAGGAACCCAGAATAGGCTATACCTAAGGGTAGAGTCTCGTCCGGGGAGGCAGACAGATACCCGATCCAGCGTATGCAGGATCTACAGTCAATTTTTGCCCCAGCCCACGGGCTCAGATTTCCCCATATTAAATTTGGCCTTATGCCGCATCCTACCTCGTGGAGAAGCAGGTAAATGTAATATGGTGTCTAAGTAGTCCTCTACTAGCAGTGGTTTGACTACTTCACGCTGCTGGCGAGTATTGTATTTTGTTGATGTAAAAAAGATTAACATTTCATTTCCAACCTCCGTTTTGGCTATTCTTCATTCAGAAACACTTTCTAGGTTACAACAGAAAGAAAGAAAGAAAGAAAGAAAGAAAGAAAGAAAGAAAGAAAGGGGGAGAATTAGCCAAATTAAGGACTAGAGAAGTCGGTAAAATAGAGTTGATAGGAACATCAGGATATAAGATTAACTAAATCTGAATATTAACTCTGGTCAGTTCGATGGGATCAAGTTGGAAGCTGATCTCAAAAACGACCTGCAATCTGTTGTTAACGAAACTGCTCTCTTTCAATCGTCTGAGAGAAACTTTGTTGCTTTCTATTAGGATGGTTGGTGTTAACCTCGAGGCCAGTGACTCGTTTTACCATCTCAGACTAACGTTTTCCGCCGACACAAAGTGGAAAGATTATCTGTCTATATTTCTGAGATGAGGTATTATGTACACTATTTACATTGTTTGGACTATTGTCCTCATCTTTGTTGCCATACTTATCACAACGTTTCGGCCGTTGTACGCTCCAGCCTTCTTCAGGTGGTTGGAATGTCGAACTGAACACTTTATTTCGCTCACTGGGCTAAAAAGTTCTAGTTCCAGGTGCCATGTCTAATGGATGTCAGTTATCAGTTATCTCCTGTTAATTTCCTTCTCCAAGTTATCCACAGCCTTTACTAGGTATTGAACTCACACTCTTTGGGTCCTTTCCACTGTGCCATGGGTTCTCAAGGACACATGGCACAGTGGATAAAGACGTTTGTTAGATCCAGTGTTAGGACCCAAAGAGTGTGAGTTCAATACCCGGTTAAAGCAGTGGAGAACTTGGAGAGGGAATTAACAGGAGATAATTTATAACTGACACCCATTAAACATGGCACGTGGAACTAGAACAGTCTAACCCAGTGAGCGAAATAAAGGGTTCAGTTCGACATCCCAACCAGCTGAAGAAGTCCCGGACGTATAACGGCCGAAACGTTGTAATAAATATGGCAACAAAGATGAGGATGATAGTCCGAGCAATGTAAATAGTGAACATGTATCTGTCTATATCCTTTATCCACTGTGCTATGTGTCCTCGAGGATAAAGGCGTTAGTTAGATCCAGTGACAGGACCCAAAGAGTGTGATTTCAGTACCTAGTTAAGGCGGTGGAGAACTTGGAGAGGGAATTAATAAGAGCTAACTAATAATTAACATCAATTAGACATGGCACGTGGAACTAGAACACTTTAACCCAGTGAGCGAAATAAAGGTTTCAATTCGACATTCCAACCACCTGAAGAAGGCCGGAACGTACAACGGCCGAAACGTTGTGATAAGTATGACAACAAAGATGAGGATGATAGCCTGAACAATGTAAATAGTGGAAAGATTATATTGAATCAAATGGTATGTCTCCTGCTAGAAATGCTGGTGCCCTGTGTCATGCTAGACAATTATTATCGCCAGAATCTATCTTACATATTTATAAGTCTACCATCCGTCCATGCTTGGAATATTGCTCTCACGTATGGTTTGGTGATCCTGCTATATATTTAGAGATCCTTATTAAAATCCAAAGAAGAATCTGCAATGTTATTGGTCCTGATCTGGCAGCACGTTTTCAATCCCTTTCCCACCGCCGTAACGTAGCTTCTCTGGGTCTTTTCTACAAATATTTTTATGGTAATTGTTCTGATGAACTTTTCTGTGTGGTACGTAGACTTATAAATTTAAGCTCACGGTCTCATCATTTTACATTTGAAATGGCTATATATATGCGTAAATTCTAACAGTTTCTTCTATCACACTTCTCACTTGTCGAAATCTCTTCCGGCTTCTTGCATTCCAGTCAACTTTGATCTTCAAAAATTTAAATGCAATGTCATTCGTTATGTTATGTCTTCTTAATGACTATTCTTTTATTGTTCTCGCGCCCTAATAATTTTTTCATATTCTCTAACACTCGGTAATCCCTTGTGTCTTAATTGTTTTATCGCCTTATTTGAAGTGAAATGATTTAAAAAATATTCATACATAAAAGTAGAGAATGAAAAGTAAAAATAATGAACAACGTAAGAATGAAAGTGAAAGTGAAAGTGAAAATACAAAAAATGTTAGGAGAAAAATGAAAGAAAGAATATAGGGCTCCGAGAAAGTAAGAGAGAAACAATAAAAAAAACATTTATTTTTAATCAAGGTTCAGAAATTTCAACCTCTGTCCCTCTTTCCTTCAATCTGTCCTGTGAGTAACAAATTTTCCAAGCTCTTCTTCCTCATTACGTGACCCAGAAATTTCAACTGTCTTTTCCTGATGTTAAATATAAATCTCCTTTTTGTTTCCATTCTCTCCAAAACCCCGTCGTTTCTCACATATTCGGTCCGTGTTATTCTCAGTATCTTTCTGTAGAACAACATTTCTGTTGCTTCAAGTCTCTTCTTCATCATTCGCTGCCCTACAGGAGGACAGATATCACGTAACAGTTCAGTAGCCTTTTGTTTGTTTCCAACGACATTTTTCGAACTTCTTAAAATATATTTTACCGTAACAAATTCAAAATAAACCGTACACGCAATATGATGCTCGGTAAATAAAAAAACTCGAAAGAAGAGGTGAGGAATTGTGAAATTAAGGAAAATGCGGGAGGGTGGGGGTGAAGGTGAGAGATACCGGCTCGATAGCGTTTTGGTATTACGAACCGCTAAGCGAAATGAGATCGGAGGGGAGGGGTTTGTATGAAAGGTTGGGTTTGGGTGCGGGAAGGTGGAAGATGTTTGGGAATATTAGGGTTCAATTACTTGAAAGGCACTTCCTGGCGCATGGCAGTAACCGCCCCTGCACCCACCAATACATACTGCAATTCCCTTTCACCACGACCTCCTGGAACCAACCCGACCATTTATTCCCGTCGTTAAAGATAATGACGAAAGAACCTTAAAGACAACAGTTGGCAGGAGAACCACTTCGATAAAATGAGCAAATCAGTTGCAGACGGTTCGGAACTTAGAATCGAAATAACAGGAAAGGAGCGTAGCAGACTAGAGTTGATATTAGTCACGACCCCAATAATGGGGGGGGGGCTTGTTGTTATTTACTAAGGTTAGCTGAGTCCTGGCACAAAGTCAAGAGTATAGAATCTTCTAGTGAGAATTGAACACATTTCTCTTATCCCTTCAGGACATGAGATATAATGGCTCTCCACAACTTCCTATCCTTTTTTAGGTTTGTCTTTTAACCATCACTACCACTCCCCGTTCTGCCATCCATTCTAACAAGATCGTTAGGTCGGTAGCTCGCTATCCCCCAATGTCACTTGTGCTCTATTTACATTATTCGAACTATTGTCCTCATCTTTGTCGCTATATTTATTGCAATGTTTCGGCCATTGTACGCTACAGCCTTCTTCAGGTGGTTGGAATGTCTAACTGAACCCTTGATTTCGCTCACTGAGGTAGACTGTTCTTGCTCAACAAAAATGAGGACAATAATCAAAATAAAATAAATAGCGTACATAATACCTCATCTCAGAAATATAGACAGATACTGAAAGGCCGAAACGTTGTAATAAACATGGCGAAAAAGATGAGGACAATAGTCCGAGTAATATAAATAATATACATAATACCTCATCTCAAAAATATAGTCAGATACTAAAGTGCTGAAACTTTGTAATAAATATGGCGACAAAGATGAGAACAATAGTCCGAATAATGTAAATAATGTACATAATGCCTCATCTCAGAAATATAGACAGAAACGTTGTAAATATGGCGACAAAGATGAGGACAATAGTCAGGATAAAGTAAATAATGTACATGATACCTCTTCTCAGAAATATAGACAGATACTTAAAGGCCGAAACGTTGAAAATATGGCGACAAAGATGAGGACAATAGTCCGAATAATGTAAATAGTGTACATAATACCTCATCTCAGAAATATAGTCAGATACTGAAAGGCCGAAACGTTGTAATAAACATGGCGACAAAGATGAGGACAATAGTCCGAGTAATATAAATAATATACATAATACCTCATCTCAAAAATATATTCAGATACTAAAGTGCTGAAACTTTGTAATAAATATGGCGACAAAGATGAGAACAATAGTCCGAATAATGTAAATAGTGTACATAATGCCTCATCTCAGAAATATAGACAGAAAGGTTGTAAATATGGCGACAAAGATGAGGACAATAGTCAGGATAAAGTAAATAATGTACATGATACCTCTTCTCAGAAATATAGACAGATACTTAAAGGCCGAAACGTTGTAAATATGACGACAAAGATGAGGACAATAGTCAGAATAAAGTAAATAGTGTACATGATGCCTCATCTCAGAAATATAGACAGATAGTGAAAGGCCGAAACGCTGTAAATATGGCAACAAAGATGAGGACAATAGTCAGGATAAAGTAAATAGTGTACATGATACCTCATCTCAGAAATATAGACAGGTCCCTTTTGCCCTTTTCTATGTCCTGTCACTGTCAAATTTTCCGAGCCTTCCTATCAAATTATGTAACTCAGGTGTGTCTTTTTGATGGCAAGTGTAAGTACCACTTTGTTTCCTCAAAACTTCATCGTTGCTTATACGAGCTGTTCATGGTATTCTCAGCAGCCTTCTGTAGAACTAGACTTTTGCTGTCACAAATCTTCTCTTCATATGTGTGAGAAGTGTTCATCATTCACTACCACATAGAAGAGCAGTCAAGCACTCTTTTCCTAGTTCCCGATTAAATTTTCTTGTTTCTTAGTACTTTGCTTAGAATTTGGAAGGCATCTTCTGCTATAGCAAAAGCCCTTCGGATTTCGGTGTCACATTTTGCATCCTCTGTTAAAACACTTCCCGGATATTTAAACTTTAATTAAACTCACTACTGAGTAATAATTGTCAACCAGTCTAGCCTCACTTGGCTTTATCCAACAGACGCCCAGAATTTTACTGGGGATTTGCGTGTTGTGGATCAAATTGGTAAGCTAATCTCGTATTAACGCCCTTAGAAAAGGGTGAACTCCATCTAATCTATCACTTTTCCCCAGCTATAGGCTAAAAAGCGGTGCAGACAGGGTTCTTTCTCGGTCTGGATGGCAGCCAGTCTAAGAGAAGGAAAAACCGTTGAGAAAGCAATACTTTCTCAAGAAGTCATGACAATAGATAAAAAGAAAAAGAAGCTGTGAAGGACCATGGTTACCTATATTGCGAGGGAATACGGCATAAAAAAGGGTTTCAAAGGGAAGTATAAATAAAACTTTCAAGATTTTTTTTTAATATAACTTTTTTGTCGGGGAATAGAATTCAAGTGTCTTCTTATTTTATATACTCTAATACGCGGTTTAATTTCTGTAGTTTCAGTTATCCGCGTGAGCCAAATAATTTATATACACAGTAGAATATGTAAATATGTTATTAAAAAAGGTTATGCTTGAATATAGATGTATCAGATTAAAATTTTGGCTTCATAAATTTATATAACAAATGCGAATGTGTGTCACTGTGTCGCACTTTTTCAATTAAACGGACACAACTTTCTCACATTCAATAGCTCATCTATTGATTAACTGCGAATGTCAGTGTGTCACTGTATCACATGTTTATCAATTAAGAGGTCAGGACTCTCTAACTTTCAATAGCTCATCTTTTTCTTCTATATAATTAATGTGAATGTCAGTGTGTCACTGTGTCACACTTTTTCAATTAAGAGGACACTACTCTCTAACTTTCAATAGCTCATCTTTTTCTTCTATATAATTAATGTGAATGTCAGTGTGTCACTGTGTCACACTTTTTCAATTAAGAGGACACGACTCTCTAACTTTCAATAGCTCATCTTTTTCTTCTATATAATTAATGTGAATGTCAGTGTGTCACTGTGTCACACTTTTTCAATTAAGAGGACACGACTCTCTAACTTTCAATAGCTCATCTTTTTCTTCTATATAATTAATGTGAATGTCAGTGTGTCACTGTGTCACACTTTTTCAATTAAGAGGACACGACTCTCTAACTTTCAATAGCTCATCTTTTTCTTCTATATAATTAATGTGAATGTCAGTGGGTCACTGTGTCACACTTTTTCAATTAAGAGGACACGACTCTCTAACTTTCAATAGCTCATCTTTTTCTTCTATATAATTAATGTGAATGTCAGTGTCACTGTGTCATACTTTTTTCAACTTTACTCCTAGAGGTCGTAGACCAACATATTATCCCACTTTGGAATCAAGCCAACCCCGTGAGCAAATTAAAAACATTCCGGGCCAGATTCGGACCCGCAATCCTGAAATTTTGTTTTTCATTACTGCAATATTTTTCGGCGATTTTTGTACGTTATTTTTTACGACGGACTGTGTGAAAGTGATATACCGTACCTATGGACGATAATAGGTATGTCCCAATTCCTATAAATACAGTGGTATTGACGAGGCTATGCCGAAGGGCAGAGTCTCGTCTGGGGTGGTAGACAGCTACCCGGCCCCGTTTTTTACGGAGTCTACGGGGAATTTTTGCCCGAGCCTACGGGCTCGAATACCCCACTCTAAACTCGGCCTTGTGACACATTCGACCGGGTGGGGCGGTTAGTGAATATCTTCCACTTGGGATTCACTTCCAAGTTTGATGGTCAAACTCTCTGCCTCTGGGCAGAGAGGATCCCCGGATGAAGCTACGCCGAAGGGCAGAGTCTCGTCTGGGGTGGTAGACAGCTACCCGTCCACGTGTATACGAGGTCTACGGGGAATTTTTGCCCGGGCTAACGAGCTCGGTTTTGCCCCGCAGTAAAAATCGGCCTTGTGCCACATCCTGCCTTGCGGGGAGGTAGGGTAAATACCTTTCCACTTGCGATTCACTTTTAAGTGTGCTGACGAGTCTATGTCGAAAGGCAGAGTCTCGGGAATCAGCTACCAGACACCGTTTTTTTACGGGGTCTACGGAGAATTTTTGGCCGAGGCTACCGGCTCGGATACCCCCGCAACCCGGTCTTGTGCCACATCTGACCACGAGGGATTCACTTTGATTCACTTCTACCTCACCACTAACAATTGATTACTTACTATACGCCAATGGCGAATCTTGTATGTTGTTCTTGTTATAAATATTATTGTTCCATTTCCGACCTTCGTCTTGATTCTTCTTATTCAATAACTTTTTTCTAGGTTACAACATATTGGATGTCATCCTCGTCGCTAAAATCTTGTAATCTAGGAAAAGGTCAGATGTGGCACAAAGCTGAGTTTTATTGTGTTCTGCCATCCATTTAATCAAGCTCATTAAGTAGGTTATACGCTGTTTTCCTCTTTCCCTCTTGCTTTCAATTTCTCCTGCCCTCATTCTCCATTATGTGCTCTGGAAATTTCAATTAATCTTTCTGATCCTAAGTGTCCTTTTTGTTTTTATTTTCCTTAAAACTTCTTCATTATTAAGTTCATGGTATTCTTAGTATCCTTCTGTAGAACGACATTCCTGTTCCCTCAAGTCTCTTCTTCATATGTAAGTGTTAAAATGTACGTATGGATGATAATGGGTGTGTCCCAATTCCTATAAATACAGTTGTATATGCTGTATGTTGTCTTCTGTATGGGATCCACTTCCAAGTGTATTGGTCAAACTATCCGCCTCCGAACAGAGAGGATCCCCTGACGAGGCTATGTCGAAGGGTAGAGTCTCATCTAGGGTAACAGCTACCCGACCCTGTTTTTTTTTATGGGGTCTACAGGGAATTTTTGGCCAAGCCTACGGGCTCGGATACCCCACAATAAAACTCGGGTTTGTGCCACATCTGACAGCGTGGGGCGGTTAGTGAATATCGTCAGTTGGGTTCACTGAGGTCTCACTTGCGATTCCCTTTGATTCACTTCTAGCAGTTGAATGCTTACTACACGCCACAGGCGAATCTTGTATGTTGTTCCTGTTAAAAAA
The DNA here is from genome assembly GCA_963932145.1 of Acanthosepion lycidas. NCBI lineage: Eukaryota > Metazoa > Mollusca > Cephalopoda > Sepiida > Sepiidae > Acanthosepion > Acanthosepion lycidas. Next base: position 78,909,886 of record OZ010600.1, on the reverse strand, counting down.
ATTATCGTTACATTTCCAACCTTCGTTTTGGTTATTCTCATTCAATAACCTTTTCCTTGGTTACAATAGTAAGTGTTCAAGTCAGCTGCTGGACTGCAAACATTCACAAAAATAAACCTCCTAATAACAAAAATATATATACGTTTCGTGTCTGACAATTTTGTGCCAGAGGTTTTATAAAGTTTGTCCAATTTAAACAACCTTATCCTTTCAAAGGACAACCAACTCTTACAAGGATACCTTATGATAGTCATGCTCGACAACGAGGTGCCTGTCTTTGCTATGGACACTCACTGCATTTAATTCCTCAATCCGGTCCACTATCCATTACGCCATCGTTCCTCCAATATAGGGTACGCACCCAGAATGTGATATTCGGGCAATCTATTGATGTCACACTCACGGCTCAGTCACTGACGTAATGATCTCAACTCGAATTCGAACTCAGCTCTCCGATTCCCCAATCCGAGCCGTGATACATTTCTCCGACGTGCTTACAATATACGGTATGCGCCCACAAAGTGAATTTTGGGCACTCTATTGCTGAATCACTCGTGGCTCGGTCACCCTCGGTCAGGCGGTACATGCTCAGGATTTTTGTGGACAACCTTTCAGTGTAAAGCTACGCTTATAACCGTTAATTAATGTATGCCAAATTCCGAATCAATAAAATTAGTCATCGGGGAATGATGAAACACGATAATGAAGGAATTAATTAATAACGTTATTTTATGCAAGAAGTCAATGAAAAGAATTCGTTATCTTTAGTAGATAATTGCACTGTTTTTTCTCTCTATACAATCACTCAAAAAACTTCTTTTATATAGTAGCTCCTTTTAGGATACGAGTGATCATGGCTCTCCATAACTTCCGGTCACTGTTACTCAAACTTCTATTCATTTATTCCTCATCTTTATCTTTATGTAACTGTTCTGCCATCCATTCACTGAAATTCATCAAATAAATTACTCACTGATGTCCTGGATTCACTGGCCTTTCAATAAGCCTTATCAGTTTTAAACTCTCCAGGACTTCTTTCCTCATGAAGTGCGCTCGAAATTCCAACTCTGTTTTTCCGAATGTTAGCCGTAGTTTCCTTATATTTTCTGATCCATCTGAAAATTACTTGTTATTCACATGCCCCGTCCATGGTATTCTAACCAATCTCCGGTAGAATAATATTTCTTTCATTTCAAATCTCTTCTTCATCTGCAAGATTATACAGCATTTGCATCCATATCGGAGTTTAAATATGACGTAGCAGTCCAGCATCGATTTTCTTGTTTCTAAAGATATCTTCTATCCCTTAATGTTTTGCTTCGTTTCTGAAAAGTATCTTTCGCTCTCAGATTTTAGTGTCTTCCTTTCCGTCTATTACTAGAGTACTTTCTTTCTTATTCCCTTTCTCTCAATATTCTTTCTTTCTTTCTTTCTTTCTTTCACGTCATTTTTTACTCTCAGTTTAGACCTGTTGTTATTAATGGCAATGTTTAATTAAATAAAAAAAAAAAAACGGATAGCAACTCAAACGCATATATACAGGGGGGGGGGTGGCAAAAGTAGGTGGACTGTATGTGGAATAGGTTTTATGTATCAGTTATATTATTACAACTGATTATCTTGATGAAACATTTCCCGAGTAAGGGGATTGGCCCAAGCGGACCAATTGATTGGCCGGCACGTTCACCAGACTTGACCCCAATGGATTTCTTCTTTTGGGGAGTACTCAAGGACAAAGTTTATAGGCGAAAACCAAGAAGTGTCGGTGATTTGAGAATTTACATAAGACATGCATTTCAAGAAATTAAAACCCAAAAAGACTTCTGCAAAAAATTTTATCGAAATTTTTGTAAATTGCGATGGAAAACAGTTTGAGCATCAGCGTTGATAAAATTTAAGGGCTTTTGTATTATTGTTCGCAATAAAATTTAAGGGCTTTTGTATTATTGTTCAAAATAAAATTTAAGGGCTTTTGTATTATTGTTCACAACAAAATTTAAAGGGCTTTTGTATTATTGTTCACAATAAAATTTAAGGTCTTTTGTATTATTGTTCGCAATAAAATTTAAGGGCTTTTGTATTACTGTTCACAATAAAATTTAAGGGCTTTTGTATTACTGTTCACAATAAAATTTAAGGGCTTTTGTATTATTGTTCACAATAAAATTTAAGGTCTTTTGTATTATTGTTCACAATAAAATTTAAGGGCTTTTGTATTACTGTTCACAATAAAATTTAAGGTCTTTTGTATTATTGTTCGCAACAAAATTTAAGGGCTTTTGTATTATTGTTCACAATAAAATTTAAGGTCTTTTGTATTATTGTTCACAATAAAATTTAAGGGCTTTTGTATTACTGTTCACAATAAAATTTAAGGTCTTTTGTATTATTGTTTGCAATAAAATTTAAGGGCTTTTGTATTATTGTTCACAATAAAATTTAAGGTCTTTTGTATTATTGTTCGCAACAAAATTTAAGGGCTTTTGTATTATTGTTCACAATAAAATTTAAGGGCTTTTGTATTATTGTTCACAATAAAATTTAAGGTCTTTTGTATTATTGTTCGCAACAAAATTTAAGGGCTTTTGTATTATTGTTCACAATAAAATTTAAGGTCTTTTGTATTATTGTTCGCAATAAAATTTAAGGGCTTTTGTATTACTGTTCACAATAAAATTTAAGGGCTTTTGTATTATTGTTCGCAATAAAATTTAAGGTCTTTTGTATTATTGTTCACAATAAAATTTAAAGGCTTTTGTATTATTGTTCACAATAAAATTTAAGGGCTTTTGTATTATTGTTCACAATAAAATTTAAGGGCTTTTGTATTACTGTTAACAATAAAATTTAAGGTCTTTTGTATTATTGTTCGCAACAAAATTTAAGGGCTTTTGTATTATAGTTCACAATAAAATTTAAGGGCTTTTGTATTATTGTTCACAATAAAATTTAAGGGCTTTTGTATTACTGTTCACAATAAAATTTAAGGTCTTTTGTATTATTGTTCCCAATAAAATTTAAGGTCTTTTTGTATTATTGTTCGCAACAAAATTTAAGGGCTTTTGTATTATTGTTCACAATAAAATTTAAGGGCTTTTGTATTATTGTTCACAATAAAATTTAAGGGTTTTTGTATTATTGTTCGCAACAAAATTTAAGGGCTTTTGTATTATTGTTCACAATAAAATTTAAGGTCTTTTGTATTATTGTTCGCAATAAAATTTAAAGGCTTTTGTATTACTGTTCACAATAAAATTTAAGGGCTTTTGTATTATTGTTCGCAATAAAATTTAAGGGCTTTTGTATTACTGTTCACAATAAAATTCAAGGGCTTTTGTATTATTGTTCACAATAAAATTTAAGGTCTTTTGTATTATTGTTCACAATAAAATTTAAGGGCTTTTGTATTATTGTTCACAATAAAATTTAAGGGCTTTTGTATTACTGTTCACAATAAAATTTAAGGGCTTTTGTATTATTGTTCACAATAAAATTTAATTGTCAATGTAATGATTGTGTTAGTAAATATAATTGTATGTATATGTAATCTCAAAATAAATGTAATTATTTACTGTCCACCTAATTTTGGACCACCCTATCTATCTATCTATCTATATATATATATATATATATATATATATATATATATATATATATATATATATATATATATATTTGAAAAGCGTTATTGATAGCGGATACAAACTTGTGGAGCGTGCAGTCGCAACCCTAACGTTAAATTTTTGAAAATTTAAGTGAGTGCGTTTTTTACTAATATGCCAATTTTATAATTTTTTTCATATAGGAGTTAATCAGTCAATGTAGCATAAACTAAATAGTTCAATAAGTAATGTCTCAGTTATATAATATATATATATATATATATATATATATATATATATATATATATATATATATATATATATACAGATTTCCATAAAGTTCGTGTGCACATGAAAAAATGTATAACTTTATTTGTAGTTGCGATAGAAATAATCTGTAAAAAATGTTATAAAGTTTAATGTACCTTGTTTTAAGTATAACTAAAATAACTAATGTGATTTCAGGTCTGTAAACCTAAAATATATGTCCGCTACGTAGACGATATTTTTATTTTAGCAAATAACACTAAAGAAATAGATAATATCCTCATCCACCTGTAAAAAATAGATTAAAAATAATGGAAGCCCTAATAATAAAAATCTCTATTTTCCCCCGATATCTTACTAACAATAAAAAAATAGACATTCCCACTACAGTCAAATAATAAAATCAGGATCAATCATAAGATTCTACCTCAGAGACCTTAGGATATGTAACTTAAAATACCCAAGTGAATAAGAGAAATATATTGATAAAACATTCAGAATTCTTTACTACCTACATGATTTCATCCACAACGCTAAAAGAAAACGAGTTTACAAAACCCACAAAACCAAAAAATTAGACACCACCAAAAGCACTTCTAACAAAAATAGCACAAGGTTCATAATCCTCTAACATTCTTTCTACTAAAAATAAATTAGTTATCCCTAACAACTAGTATCTTTTACCCCATCCAAGACAATCGGGAATATAATTAAAAAGAAAAATAAATCCAACAGTAATTCAAAAGCCTGTATTTATCAACTAAATTGTTTGCAATGCGAAAAAGTTTATGTAGGAGAGACATCACGTGATCTAAAAACACGTATCTGAGAACACAAAAGAGATATACGTTTAGACAACCATTCAAACTCTCTCGTAATACACAGAAACAAAACTGGCCATAACTTTGATTTTTGTAATGCCACCCTAATTAAAAAAGAACTTAATTTTTTACCTAGAAAGTACATTAAGAGCTTAATAATAACAATATTACCAACAATAAACACACGTCAAAAACATTATATTACATCGCCAACGTTTATTAAAGAATCTGAAGTATGCTTATCTAAAACAAACGGTATCTACGTAAAAACATTCCCAAATCAACATACGAGAAACCAAAAAACAAAATGCGTACTAGACACATGTACATACATATGCACTTACTAATATATATTGCTATCTGATGCCCTCATAGACAAACTAGAATTTTTATGCACTTACATACATATAGCAATATTTACGGTTTTTCATGTAGGCTTGGAATCCGTCAATTTCTTGAAAATTCGGATGGAAGCGTCGTCTTTCATTGAATTTGGAACGCCGCCACTTATACTAACGCTGGTTTAAAAGAGTCGAATGCATGCGATACAGGATTGACCAATGAAAATCGAACTTCACAAGATTCAAAATACCAGAGTTTCTTTATTTTTATTTCAGTCTCTGACAAAGCTTAAATAAAAGTTAAACATAGACTGATAAATGTTTCTTATTTATTCTTATTATCACAGATAGATAGATAGATAGATAGATAGATAGATAGATAGATAGATAGATAGATAAAACACACTTAGATATATTGATAGACAGACACAGAACACACTTAGATAGAGAGATAGATAGAACACACAGATAGATAGATAGATAGATAGATAGATAGATAGAACACACTAAGATAGATAGAGAGATAGAACACACTGAGATTAGATAGATAGATAGATAGATAGATAGATAGATAGATAGATAGATAGAACACACTAAGATAGATAGATAAATAGATAGATAGGTCACACTAAGATAGTGTGATCTATCTAATATAGAAAGATCACGATAAGATAGATATGAACAGATTTACCTTATATACTCGTGTATAAGCCGACTTTATGTATAATGTAACCCCCTGAATTATTTTCGTGTAAATTTAAACCTCTCCAGAAAACATTTACCGAAAATGTATAATTTTAAAAAATTACCTGTGTATGCGACGCCCTATTTTGTGCGTAAAAAACTGAACATGAAAATACGCACTCTACTCGGGTATGTGCAGTAGACAGATAGATGGATATGAATAGAGATAGATCGATTTTCAGATAAATAGATAGATGTTACCACCTGCATCTTTCTTGCTCGCCAACGATTCTAATACAGATCAGGTGCAATCTTTGTCATACGCGAGCACACACACACACGCGCGGGCGCACACGCATACGATAGCACCCTCGCGCGTTCCCACGTACACACGTACACACGTTCTTTCAATACTTTTTAAATGAATTTTTATATATTTATTTACTTCTGCTCTTATTGAAATTCCTCCGCATATTTTTTTAAACTTTTACGTTGACGATTTCTCAAAGATCGTTCACACTGTCAACAGCTTCGTTCTTTTATGGAACTCGCCTTCTCTACGACAGAATATTCTCGTCGTATCAATGGTAATTAGCGACTGGAACTTGGCACATGAAATACACTCCAAAATTCTTCGACATATTCGTTCATTTTTTCTTCTTTTTTTTTTCTTTTTTTTTTTTTTTGTTGTTTGTTTTTTTTTTGGGGGGGGTGATTTTTTTGTTTTTGGTTTTGTTTTGTTTTTTGGTTTTTTTTTTTTGTCAACGGAGTCATGTTCGATTTTTTTTGCATTATCTTCTGTCATGGCTAACAACGAGTTAACTGCAGTCTTCTTTCCATTTCATCTCTTCCTTAGCTTCCACAGAAAGACGTTAGTGATATTGTTCTACTATAGATAGATAGATAGATAGATAGATAGATAGATAGATAGATAGATAGATAGATAGATAGCGATTAACTGACATAGGAAAAGACTGAGATTAGATAGATAGATAGATAGATAGATAGATAGATAGATAGATAGATAGATAGATAGATAGATAGCAATTAACTTAAGATAGGAAAAGAGTGAGATGAGATAGATAGATAGATAGATAGATAGATAGATAGATAGATAGATAGATAGATAAAAACAGTTATAAAAGAGATAGATAGAAAGAAAGAAAGAAAGAAAGAAAGAAAGAAAGAAAAAGAATATTTATAAAAAAAACGAGATAGATAGATAGATAGCGATTAACTAAGATAGGAAAATACTGAGGTGAGATGAGATGAGAATAGATACATAGATATTGAAGAGACAGATTGGTTTGATTGTTTTTGTTTATCAACTTTTCAATAATTAAATAAAATATTATTTTATGTTTAAATTATAATTACTTAGCTGCACTTTATTTCACCAAATTATTATACAAAATCAAACGAGAAGTAAAAATTGGTTTCTCCTTACAAGTAATGTACACCATGTCTTCAATCTCCTATAAAATGTATTGATTATTGCTTGATTGATTTTCTTTAGCGGCATCTAAACGCCTCTCTGGGTTATTTAATGCCAAAATCTAAATATTTTGAACACAATTTTATAGCTTCAACTGAATGCATTTTGAAATCAATTGTATGCATTCAACTACACATAAGATGTATTGGTGGTCATTTTGCTATCAAATATAGTGATAGTAATTTTACTATAAATTTGTATTGTTGGTAATTTCTTATGTAAAAAAGTATTTTTATACTTTCCTTGTGTGTTGTTTTTTTTAGGGGTTCACTATGGGCCCATAGCTGGGACCTTAACAGGTGCTACTACTTCGGGTCAGGATGGGTCTGGGAACAACAGTAATTAAGAGCTAGGTTCACTCTCCTCAAATCCTCCAATCTTTTGATCAGAAACCTTACTGCCGGACGTAGTTTATCGTCATACCCAGGACTAGTACTGATTGTCATTTTGCTATAAAAATGTATTGTTAATCATTTTATTATAAATTATATTGTTGGTAATTCAACTATAAAATGTATTGCTGGTAATTTTATTAGGTTGGTGCAAAAATAATGACGTAATAATGTCGTTTTTTGACGTTAAAAAATACGTCAAAAAACGACATTATTACGTCATTATTTTTGCACCAACCTAATACTATAAAATGCATTGTTGGCAAATTTTTTATATAAAAATGTATTGTTGATAATTTCACAACAAAAATATATTGTTGGTATTTTTTTAATAAAAATATATTGCTGATATTTTTACTATAAAAATATCATTTTATACTTTCTGAGTGTTTTGATTTTTTGTGGAGGGTCACTATTTGCCCATAGCTAGGACCCTAACTGGTACTACCACATCGGATTAAAGTGGGTCTGGGGAAAATAGCAGTTAAGAGATGGTACCACGCTGTTCAAAACATCTAATCTTCCGATCAAACTTCTTACAGCCGGATGTAGTTTATAGTCATATCCGGAACACAGACAGACAGACAGATAGATAGATAGATAGATAGATAGATAGATAGATAGATAGATAGATAGATAAACACAGTTATAAAAGAGATAGATAGATAGATAGATAGATAGATAGATAGATAGATAGATAGATAGATAGATAGATAGATAGGCAGGCAGGCAGGCGTTGACTGAGATGGGAAGAGATTTTTCCTTCTCCTTGACTGGTTTTTCTAATATTAAAGAGCCAATTTCTGCTCTATTATTTACGGAGTTTTATATTCAGTGTTTTCCTTCTTCTCGACTGGGTACCACTCAAGTCAAGAGATACCAGTTTCTTGTGCTATTTAACCCATAGCTGGAGGGAAATGCATCCATGCCTTTTCCAGTATTATTACTGCGAGGTGAATGTAACAGCCTCTTTACGCACTTATAACGGTCACAATACCCGCGCATCTTTGGCAATTTCTTCAGATTGCAATAATTAGCCCTGATATATCCCATGTTGTTGGGATGAACAAAAATTAATGAAAAAGACAAGTGTATTTTAACACATAATAAAACAATTTTTATTTGTTTACTGACTGAGAACAGCAAGCATGGTCTGGAGAGCACTCAAAACGAATATCAAACATGGAGAAACACAGGAGTACAAACGAAGAATCAAATCGATTACATAATGATCAATAAGAGATTTAGGAATGCAGTTTTAGACTATAAAACATAGCCAAGTTCCGACTTCGGGATCGATCACATTCCAGTAATATGTAATCTTAGAGTGAAACTAAAAAAATTGAAGAGGGCCAAGGTAGTACAATACGACAGACTCATGGATGAACCGAATATAAAGGAGCGGAATACTGATAGCGTTAAATGCAGATAGAATAAACTAGATGAGAACGAATATTCGAAGAAGGGTATATTTTTTTAAAAAAGCTTTAGCAACATGAAATCAGAAAGGAAACTAGACAAGGAAAATAGGAATTAATGGCATGAAGTTCATGACATAATGAAAATGAGACAGTAAACAATACCAAGGTACGGCACGGAATATAGAACAGTTTTCAAAGAAATTAGGAAAAAGTGAAGGCAGTTAAAAGAGGAATGGAGAATGGTTTAACGAAAGTGTGCAGTAATGAGATAGATAGATAGATAGATAGATAGATAGATAGATAGATAGATAGATAGATAGATAGATAGATAGATTATCATACAGATAAAGTATATATGCATAGAAGAACAAAAGAATTAACAAAACAAAAGACAGAATGCATGAATCTAAGGACTGATAATAGACAAAGAAAAATAATTCAGTGTCTTCTTTTCAACCGAGAGTAGATATTAGAATGGATTTTTTTATTAATAAAAATAAGTCTATTGTAAAATTCTCTGTTTACGTTTGGATACAAAGCAGATATTAAAAATTTCGGGAGACCTATGACGAGAGAAATTTTGCTTACAGGCACAAATTTGGCCTTACCTGAACGCTTTTACTCCATAGCACAGTTGGTTAGAGCGTAGGTTTCAAATCCTGCCGGAGAGCGCAAGTTTTTCTTTAATAAATTTTCTCGAATATTCAGGACGGTAGACGGACGTACATAAATATACTGTTTAATAAATAAATGGAACGCCTACACAAGTACGAGTATCTACTAATAGTAACACTTAAAGTGATAAATATATTTTTTAATTTATTTATACATACATACATACCTACATACATATATATATATATATATATCGAAACAAGTTTTATTAAATTTCACCGACAAGTTCTGCCTATTGAATCTTTTTATTATATCTTTCTATTTTTTTTTTATCATTCTATCGGGACTAAAGTTATTTTAAATTGCTGGAATTCGAAGTGAAATTTCAATTCTTCATAGCGAGTAAATACAGGGTGTGATGGGTAAATTGTCACCATTTCATATTTTTAATTTCGCGCATGCGCGTTGTTTTTTATTTTATCGACTGCACAGTATAATAGGGTCAGCTGGGCACCGTCTATGAGAAAAAGAGCAACATGACGCAATTCACTCCACCAGAAAGTTGAAAACTACATACTGTACAGCTTGGCATTCGCGCCGAAAGGTCCAATACGAACACTGAGGTGTGTTTGTGTGTCAATCTGTTGACAGTGCAGAGGATGCGGAAAAGGGTTGGATGAGTCTAATGGTGATTACGAAAGTGTTCAGAGTTATCACTAGTGGTGGCGACGTTATGCCTCCATTCATCTTCCCAGAGGGCCTGAGACTCGACACGGCAGCCTATATCAAGTGTCTTGAGGAGGAACTGCCCTGAGTCAAGTGGTGGCTGCTGGAAAAAACCATATATCTGGCAACAGGACTCTGCACCATGTCACCCAAGCAGAAGAACTCAATCAGTTGTCATACAATTTCTGCGACCACATGATCCCATACATCTGGCAACCTAACTCCCCAGACTACAACCCCATTGGTTATTATTTCTGGGGCGCAGTTGAGAGAGAGACCAACAAAACTCCTTGTAACACCAAAGATGAACTGAAGGTGAGGATTATGGCAGCATTTAGCAACTTAAACAAGGAGACCGTCAAGAAGAACGGCAGGAGATTCCGAAGTTGTCGAGAGGCAGTGGTTGAAACTAATGGCAATTTTATTGAATGAATTTACACTTTACTATTTCATGATATTTTTGTGTAATTTTGGTAAATACACCTGTTAAAATGAGATATCAGTGTCATTTTGATTTTGGCATCATTTAGACGACAATTTATCCATCGCACCCGGTATATCTTTTCAAATGCGATATCAGTGTTATTTTGATTTTGGAATCATTTAGACGACAGTTTATTCATCGCACCTCTGTATGTCTGTTAAAATGAGATATCAGTGTTATTTTCATTTTGGCGTCATTCAGACGACAATTTATCCATCGCACCCTGCATATCTGTCAAAATGAGGTGTCAGTGTTATTTTCATTTTTGGCGGCATTTAGACGACAATTTATCCATCACACCCTGTACATCGCAAATCGTAAAACTCTACTCTGACTCGCTTCGTCATTTGTCTGAAGACGTTCTTCCTGAACAAAACGCGCCAGAAGACTTTTTACATCTTTTATTTACTTATACATTATATGTAAAAGTAGTAAATGATTATCAGGGTAAGTATATAGATTTGTGGAAGTACAACATCATCCGTTTTGCTCTTATAGCAAGGATGGGGAAAATTTACCGGATAACTAAATAAAGAAAATGTTTTCCCGAATAGACATATCAGTTAGCACGGTCACATTCAGGGCAAAGTAGCTCAATGCCTTGCCAGTTCCTTTTGCACCCACTGAGATGTTGAGGCTACCCCGTCCCTCCTCTCAGCGAGGTGGATTTATTTTTTAAGTTACTTTCATAGGCTAGTGTGAATTCAGAGTTTCCTTTTCCTAGACTGGCCGCCACTTAATCTGTCTTGTTATTTAACCCATTGCTGGGGGAAATAGATGGATTATTACCTTTTCCAAGGTTATTAGCACGTAAGTGTATGTAATGAATTTAACTCGGTTCTACAATTCCTCAATCCGGGCCGCTATCCATTACTACACCGTGTCTCCACAATAGATATAGACTCCGCTTATTTTCTAAAAAAGGCCATAAAAAGATGGAATCCAAAGAAGTTCTCAAAAGTTCTCAGGCCCACGAAAGAGAAATTAAGCTAGACAAAACTGACACATCGTTTCTTGAGTTTTCTTAACCCTTCTAAAACAAAACTGTGATATTATGTCCCTAAAATATTGGTCTGCTTCAGTTGTTACATTTAGGGACATTCAGGAAATGTTTCCGTTTCAAAGTCTTTTAAGGCCTCGAAGTGAGGTTCGTTATTACACATTCATATGTGCTGGCAAGACAGAAGCATCTGCTTAGGATGTTTAAATTTGTACTGCTGGTAAAAAAAAATTGGATGAGTAAATTTATTCTTTTAATTAAAACAATTTTTTCCGGGTGTTGTTTTTAAATATGGAAATACTTTCCTCTTTGATAACTAAGCCTTAGGAATTTAAGTGCGATACTAAACTGACAGCAAGGTCTCGTCATTTTATAGTTAAAATTACTAGATATAAGTTCTATAAGTTGACTGAAAAGCAAGAAGCCGGAAGAGAGTCCCACAACCGAGAAGTGCGCTCAAAGAAACTGTTAGCATAGAACTTACGGTAACATCTAGTAATTTCAACTCTACAATGATGAGACTTTGCTGCCAATCTAGTACTCTGCTTAAACTCATAAAATCTAGGTACCGAAGTAGAAAGTATATCCATATTTTAAAACAACTAGGAAAAAAATTGTTTTAATTAAAAGAAAAAAAAAATTACCCAGGCCTCTGATCAGGAGGTTTTAAAGAGCGTGTAACCACCACTTAATTGCTGGTATCCCCAGTGGGAGCACCTATTACGGTCCCAGATGTGGGCAAATAGTTAGCCCCAAAACTGGGGTCAAAGCACTATGAAAGTGTAAAATTAGGTTTTAATATCAGCAATATATTTTTGTAAAAAAATTTTACCAGCAATGAATTTTTGAAGAAAATAATTATTACCAACAATACATTTTTGGGAAAAAATATTACCAGCAATAAAAATCTTGTCGGCATTAAATAACCCATTGAGGTTAACATGCCGTAAAACAAACCAAACCAAACTAAACATAGTGACTTTATTCCCTTGCTTTAAGTGAAATGATTAAAAAAAATTAAAGATATAGTAGTAATTCTCAAGTTGCTGAATTCTACATTCTGGGATGTTTTCTGGATGTGAGACCAGAAAATAAATCACCAGAAAATAAATTTCTATTATGTTGGCATTTAAAAAAAAATTACCGCAAAGGTATTATTAAGAAAACAATTCAGCTTATCAACTCCCGGATCATTAATTTCAATTGTAACCGGAAAAAAAACGGAGGATGCAAGCAACTATAGCGATCGTGAACACAAGGCCATGGCTTTCCCCATTTTCCTGCCAACGACCAACGGTATCCGAACGATATTTCTTGTTTCGCTTTCCAATGACTTGCTATCTTTTTCTGCTTTTATGAAACCAGAGAGCTCCAAATAAATAAAAAAGGAACATAAAATAATATATTAGTAAGAAAAAGGGAAGGAAAATGTAATTGAATCTTTTGGAAATAAGGGGATTGTTGAAAAGTTGGAGGCAAAGGAGGAATTTTGCTGTTGTTTAATGGACTCCAAAGTGGATAGCTGGAGATCTCTGTGTGTGTGCGTGTGTGTGTGTGTGTGCGTGTGTGTGTGTGTGTACACAATGGAGGACAATTGAAAGACATTAAACAAATGAAGCTATTCCGTTGTATATTGAAAATATCGACGAACTGTGTCCTTGTAACGAATAGAGAAACTTATACTGACGAAAAAAAAAAAACATTACTGGGGACGCATTAAATTTGATCAATAGGCAGGTATGAAAAGAATAAGATAGATCGATCGATCGATCGATCGATAGATAGATAGATAGATAGATAGATAGATAGATAGATAGATAGATAGATAGATATGAAGGGACTGGTAAGAGATATGTTAAAACTAAGACGGTTATGAGGTAAATCAAATAAATATGAATGCAGGCTGAAATAGTGATGAACAAACTGAGGTAGATAGGAAAATGGATACAGAGAGACAGATAACCAAACTGAAAGATGTATGAAGTAACTGAGATAAATAGATAGAAAGATAGGAACAGAATAAGATCAATGACCGATGATATCTATGAACAAAATTATATATATATATATAGATAGATAGATAGATAGATAGATATAGATATATACCTTTATATATATATATATATATATATATATATATAATGTAATGAAAAACAAACCACTTTAATGTACCATTACGATAATTTATTTCACCTAAATCCTTATATATATATATGAACAGAATTACATAGATAGAAAGATAGGAACAGAATAAGATAAATTATGAACAGAATGACACCAAAAGATATGCATGAACAAATTATATATATATATATATATATAGAGAGAGAGAGAGATAGATAGATATAGATATAGATAGATAGATAATATTAGTGGTAAATATACATATATATGCAAAATCTACAGGTGCATATACACACATGTATATTTTTTTGAATAAAAAATTCCGAGAGGATAGAATCCAGGTAGAACTCAATGTCCAGGACAGAGTAAGGATATAATAAAAAGGCTTAAACACTAATATTCCATGGTCATAATTTATTCCATTGGAATCGTAAAGGTAAATATATATATATATATATATATATATATATATATATATATATATATATATATATATATATATATATATTTACGATTCCAATGGAATAAATTATGACCATGGAATATTAGTGTTTAAGCCTTTTTATTATATATATATATATATATATATATATATATGAACAGAATCAGATAAATAATCAAAAGACTGAAATCGATGTATATGAAGAGACTATAATAGATAGATAGATAGATAGATAGATAGATAGGAACAGAATAAGATGAATTATGAACAGAATGACACCAAAAGATATGTATGGACAAAATTATATATATATATATATATATATATATATATATATATATATATATATATATATATATATATACATATATATATACATATATATATATATATATATATATATATATATATATATATATATATATATATGATCTGAATTAGATAAATAGATAATTAAAGAGTGAAACAGATGTATATGAAGAGACTGTAATAGATAGATAGATAGATAGATAGATAGATAGATAGATAGATAGATAGATATGAAAAGACTGAAATAGATGTATATGAATACACTGTAAGAGGTAGCTCGATATGAAATGACTGACATAGATATATAGAACACAGATAGATAGATAGATAGATAGATAGATAGATAGATAGATAGATCATATATGCATACACCTTTTTGCCTGTATAAAAATCAAAACTGCAGAGAAATATTCACACATATTCGAATATTCGATATCAATTCAGAAACAAAACCAATCCTAAATCCGGCCAACCGACATAACCGTATTTGCTAAATCATTTAAACTAAGTAATCTTACCTTTCTTTCAATAATTACTTAATTTAATTATTATTAATTATTCGAGGTTCAATTATTAATTTAATTATTAGCATAAAAGCCTCACCCTTTTAATCCATTGTTCCTCCTACATCAAATATCTACAAACCTCTCTTTCGGAATCGCCTCCTCTAACCTCGTCCCGTTCTCTTTAATCTCGTCCTCGGCCTTACAACGATGGTTTCAGATTTTTAAAAATTTAAAACACACATGGTCCAAAAGAATCTTAGTCCGTTAGTGGGCTAATAAATCCGGGTGCTGCAACGTTATCCCAAAGAAAATCCGGCAAGAGACATGAAAAATCGGACTTAGTCCTCTTCAAAGTACAACCCATTGTCCGTTCAGTTTTTTTCAAAACAGTTTGAAAACCCCTTTTTCTTGATTACTATCAGCTGTCTTCTCACGTTCTTCTTAATCTCGTCCAGTGGATTTCAACGGTGATTTTAGTTTAAAGAAGATTCGCAGGTCGGAGAGTACGTCGTTATTTTTACGAAGCGCGGCTTAAATTTTATACAAGGCTAGGCGTATGGTAACGGTTCTAGTAACATACGTCGTTTCCTTATAAGGAAACATTCGGCATTCTTTGACCAAACAGCCATTCTTACAATCCGTTGGAATTTTTTAAATCTTTCTTTTAAAGCAATTTTTCAGGAAAACAAATTTCATAAGTTCTGTTGCTTTTATCGTTCTTCCCTGTATTGACGTTGGCGGGGGGGGTCTTCGAACTTTTTCTTTGAAGCTATGTAGAATGCAAACATCTTGATTATGTCATTATTTTCTCTTCGAGTTAAATGTGCTATCCATTTTAGCTGTTGCTACTGTTGAAAATCCTCAAGGGATATGATTTCTGCAATCTGGTACAGTTCTTTATGATTCTGTAGCGCCAGACCTCAAGGTTCGAAGAAGGGTTTGTCTTCGATAAGATTCACAGGATTCACTCACCCAAAACCATTTCGTCCTGCAAACTTTTTTCAATAGAAATCGTGTAAATCATAATAACTCCTCATCACAGAAACTCAGAAAAAAAATTATCTTAATATTTCGTCGTTTCCTTATAAGGAAACATTCAGCATTCTTTGACCAAACAGCCATTCTTACAATCGGTTGGAATTTTTGAAATCTTTCTTTTAAAGCAATTTTTCAGGAAAACAAATTTCATTAGTTCTGTGGCTTTTATCGTTCTTCCCTGTATTGACGTTTGGGGGGGGGGGGTCTTCGAACTTTTTATTTGAAGCCAACATCTTGATTATGTCATTATTTTCTCTTCGAGTTAAATGCGCTATCCATTTTAGTTGTTTCTACTGTTGAAAATCCTCAAGTGATATGATTTCTGTTATCTGGTACAGGTCTTTATGATTCTGTAGCGCCAGACACTAATGTTCGAAGAAGGCTTTGTCTTCGCCAAGATTCACAGGATTCACTGGCTCAAAAGCCATTTGTAATGTTAAAAAAATATTTGTTGTGAAAAGGAATATTTTTCATCTACTGCTGATTACAGACATATTGTGAAAATAATGATAAATCCTCTTCCCAGAAATTCAAAAAAAATATGGTCGTTTCCTTCTAAGGAAACATTCGGCATTCATTGACAGAGCAGCCATTGCTACTGTCAATTGAAATTTATGAAAGCTTCTTTTTTTTTTTCAAAGCAATTTTTCAGGAAAACAAATTTCATAAGTTCTGTGATTGTTATCGTTCTTTCCGGTATTGACGTTGTGGGGAAATTTGAAGCCGTAACATCAGTCTAGCTTATGCTAATTGTAATGGTAACATAATCTGTTTCCTTATAAGGAAATATTCGACTTTCATTGACCGAATATCCAGTACTACTGTCGGTTGAACTTTATAAAACCTTTCTATTAAAACATTTTTTTCGGGAAAATAGGTTTCTCAAGTCCAGTAACTGTTATTGCTCTTTCTAGTATTAATGGGGGATTTCCTTCCTAATCTTTGAAGTAGTGACGTCACATTTTGTTTATATCATTATTTTCTCTTTGAGTTACATGTGATATCCATTTCACAATTCTTTGTTTGTGATTCTGTAGCGCCAATCCGCGATGCTCGAAGAAGGATGGTCTTCGCCAAGACCCACAGGCTTCACTCGCTCAAAGCCATTTTTAACCGTTGATCTAAGAAAGTGGTTATATACAGCTGACAATTTAGATATTATTCAACGATTTTCGCGCCGACCGTGACATTCATATGGAAGCCTCGAACATTTTTAAGCATGTCACCCCAAGCAAAGCGGGAATGCCACTAGTACACAATGGGCTACAGAGAGTGTAAGTAAGGGAAAAACTGTGTATGGGGGTGAGGAAAAGATAACAAGAAGAACGGAGGAGGATACAAAGAAGAATGTGGATCAAACCAACAGAAGATGTCGATTGACATTACATTTAAATTTTTGAAGATTATAGTTATCAGGGAAGCAAGTAAGAGGAAGGGAGTTTTACTGTTCGGAAGTGCGAGAGAAGAAGCTGTTGGAGTAGAAAAGACGGTTACATTTAACTGTTTCGACAATAAAAAGGCGGGAATGAGATGCCAAGCTAGTAGCTTGAGTAGCTTTGCTTAAATTCATGCAGTTAAGGGCACCAGTGAAAATAGCTTGTAAGAACAGATGCTATGAAAATATTTATAGACAAAGACAGCAGAAAACCACATTACGTCGGCGAGAAAACGACTCAAGTCAGCTTTTAGCTTAATATTTTGATTTTGTAGCAATTTGCAGTTTTGGGCGAGACTATCTCTAGTACAGCTTATACTATACTATTTACATTATTCGGACTATTGTCCTCATCTTTATCGCCATATTTATTACAACGTTTCGGCCGTTGTACGCTTTGACCTTCTTCAGGTGCTTGGAATGTCAAACTTTATTTCGCTCACTGTGCCATGTTTAATGGACATCAGTTATCTCCTGTTAATTTTCCTCTGAAAGTTCTCCACTGCCTTAGCCGGGTATTGAACTCACACTCTTTGGATCCTGTCACTGATTCTCACTAACGCCTTTATCCACTGTGCCATGTTTCCTTGAAGACATCTGTGCATGAATTTCTGGCTATTATAAACCTAATGTCTTCAGCAAACATTTTTTACCAGTGCTCATATTGCAATTTTTTGTTGTTATCATTACATGTTGTTACCTGAGCTCATATTGCAATTTTTGTTGTTATCATTCCTTTTATCTGGCACTCCTTATTACTGGTTCCCATATAGTATGCTTGGTCGGCTCAGGAGATTTTTGTGGCCTAGCATATGTGCTGATTCCTTAAGTTTACGAATTTTCCAATGGTGTTCCTTGTCTATGATCTCAACCTGATTCCACAGAGGGCGGTGGTCTCCCTTCTCTCTCCATATGTGGTCAGCCACGCCTGATTTTTCCACTTCCCCTCGTGTTACAGCTTTCTGGTGTTCTTGAAGCCTTACCTTAAGGGGGCGGCCTGTCTTCCCTTTATATATAAATATAGACAGATACTGAGCTTATTCTGTGTTTTATTTCTCTCTCTTCTATACCAAATTTGTTATAAGTGATCCATACACCGAGGTAGAGATGGGCGGTTAAACCGAAAACCGACTTTTTTTTTCGGTTACATCTTCACACATAAGGAAACATTCGGTAATCATTGACTGAGCCGCCACTGTTACTTACGGTTGAAATTTTTTAAATCTTTTTCTTAAAACAATTTCTCAATAAAATCGGTTTCCCAAAATCCAGTCGCTGATATCACCCTTTTTGCGTATCGATGGCGGTTTCCTTCCTAACCTTTTGTTTGAATATGCGTGGAACATCAACATCTAGAATATGTTATTTTTTTTCAGTTAGAGTTACACAGGCAGTCAATTTTAGTTGTTGCTTTTGTTGAATGTCCTCAAGTGATGTGTTTTCTGTTATCCTGTAGTTCTTTGTTTTTTATTCTTCAGCGCCATTCCTCGAGGTTCGTAAAAGAATGGTTCTCTTAAAGACATACCGCCTTCGCTCGCTCGAAGCCGTTTTAAAGTATTGATCCGAGAAAGCTGTTGTAAACAGCTGACAATTTAAAAATTTCTGAACAATGTGTCAGACACCATGCATGACATCCATATGAAAGTCTCGAGCCGACGAGACTATTTAAGAACTTGACACGAGTTTTCAGATTAATGTTTTGGTTTTGTGGCAATTGGCGGTGTTGGGCGAAACTATCTCTAGCGCAGTCTATTCTATGATTAATATCTTGATCTTCTGTACTAAACTTGTTATAACTGATCCATATAATAGGTATTTAAACTATTTTGTACTTACTAAATCTACATGAAAAAAAAGAAAGCAAAGGTCAAATGTCTTGTGCGCCGACAAGAATTTCTTCTCGTCATTATTAAGCGGTGGAAAATGGTTGGTTTGACCACGTCACACGGCATAATTGTTGGAATTTTTGGGTACCCTGGTGTACTAGTGAGCCAGCCAAAATGAGTTGACTCATTTTATAGTTCACCAATAGAAAGATTAACCAATCAGTAGGCTCAAAGTATTCAATGCGACGTGTATAAGGGCGGCCATGTTTTTCCCTAATATTCACTGCCAGCCTTTGATATCGAAGACTGAGTTGTTTCATTCAATAGATTACGTACTGCGCTGTATTCTATATTCATAGACTATAGTCAACAATAATAGCCTTTGCAAGACCATCACTGCTGCAGACGGACGCAAGCATGGGGCGTCAACGCAAGAATTGGTCAAACAACATCAAAGAGTAGACGGGAATGACAATGGAGGAACTTCTGAGAGCCACCACCAAAAAATCGTCCTGCAGAAGGTCGTCTTTTTCTACTGTCCTTAGGTCAACGCCCTCCGCCGAGGATTGAAGGAGTAACTGATGATAGTGATGATGATGATGATGAATTCCACATCGTGAATTTTGATAATGGAATAATAGTATGATTCCAGATCATTGGTTCTGTTTTAGAAATGGTTATCCTGGGTCCTATTTCTTGAAACTCTTGGATTTTGGCATCTATTAAGGATCGAACGCCATTACCGGACGAGGGTTGACCTTATTGGATGAAGTGATGTTTTGACAAAAAATAAAATCAAATAAACCCTGTGTATATATATATATATATATATATATATATATATATGAAGAAAAATATTTGGAAAAAACAAACAAAAATCCTTAAATGCAATTATGTTGTTTTAATATGAATGAAATGTCAACGTCTGACGTTTCGGTTTAATAAACCTTCTTCAGGACAATATTCATTAAAAATAAAATACAATTAACATAATCAGTTCAACATGACAGTTTATGTCCATCGTCTTTGTCATGTTGAACTGATTATGTTAATTGTATTTTAATGAATATTGTCCTGAAGAAGGTTTATTAAACCGAAACGTCAAACGTTGACATTTCATTCATATTAAAACAACATAATTGCATTTAAGGATTTTTGTTTGTTTTTTCCAAATATTTTTCTTCATTCTGTCGGATTTATATACATTTATATTTGCTTACATATATATATATATATATATATATATATATATATATATATATATATATATATATATATTGTACGGTGGTTTTGTTTTTTTTTATTTTTGTTGTTTTTTTTGTTTTTTGTTTTTTTGTTTTTTCGAGGGTGGAGTTTCTTTCGAGGGCAGTGATTTTTACGGTTTTGCTTGTCAGTTTGTTTTTTTGTTTTTTGTTTGTTTCTTTTTTATTGTTTTTTTTTTCTTCTAACGTCAGTCACACAGTGTCGTTCCGTTAAAGCTTCTTTATGTCCAAGGTCTATAGAAAGATCCGCGGAAAGTGAGGATTGACGAAGGCCTGTTGACGTTCTTGCTCGAAACCTCGTCTAACTGATCACCTTCCCTGTTTCAGGGTTACTAGAATTCGAAGCAACAATGTGGATTGTGCTGGCCTCGTCGCCGTATGTCAATAAAACATGATTTACCAGAATGGTAACTTACAGTGCGTTGGTGGGAAAACAATTGTAAAGAGTTTCATTTTTTAAATTTTATTATCCTCTATAAATATTGTTTTTCTCGGGTGGCGGCATTGACAATAAATGATGGGTACAGGATGGGATAACCTTTCTTGGCGCTACACAATCACAAACAAAGAACTGTACCAATTGTGAACTGGGGCAGGTAATCGCTGGTTAACTTTAATGCCTCAAAAACAAAACTGCTCTCTATTACTCACCACAGACAACCATCCCTGCCTCCCATTAACATGTCTGACGCTCAACTCCACGAGAGCACCTCTGTGCGACTGCTCGGTCTCACATTGACTGATGACCTGAGATGGAACAAATACATTGAGTCAATAGCTTCGTCCACCGCAAGGAAAGTTGGCTCCCTATACCGCGCCAGGAAATTTCTTTCGTCGGAGTCGATCCTTCAAATCTACAAATCAACCATTCGCCCTTACATGGAGTATTGCTGCCATATATGGTCTGGAGCCCCTTCTAATTGTCTCAAGGTCCTTGATAAAATCCAAAGACGGGTATGCAATATAATTGACCCTGATCTAGCATCTCGTCTGCAGCCGCTCTCTCACAGCCGTGCCGTTGCCTCCCTCTGTCTTTTTTACAAATACTTTCACGGTAACTGCTCCAGTGAGATGCTTTCGCTGGTTACCAGACTTCATGAATTTAAGCGTTCAACTAGGCTGGCATCTCGCTCTCATCCTTTCACTGTTGAAACTGTGAAATGTAGACGTCTCTTCTACTCCAATAGCTTCAGGTCTCGCACTTCTTACCTGTGGAACTCGCTCCCCATTTCTTGTTTTCCTGATAGCTATAATCTCCAACTATTCAAATGTAACGTCAATCGACGTCTCCATGTGCCCTGGTCTATCCCCTAACCTCCTCTTCATCCTTTCCTCTATCACTCGTCTTTGTTCTCGCTCCTACCCCCTGTAACCCCTTGCGTACTAATGGCTTCCCGCCTTGCTTGGGTTAGAATGCTTAAAAAAAAATTAACAGAAATCACATCAATCGAGGACTTCCAACAGCAGCAACAACTAAAATGGACAGCACATGTAACTCAAAGAGAAAAATAATATAATCAAACTGTTGACGTTCGTCACTGCTTTGAAGAAAAGGTTAGGTAGAAAGCCCTTATAGTATGGACCAGGAAGGACCCCCACCCCACATCAGGAGGACACTCCTGTCAATACTGGAAAGAGCAATAACTTGAAAAAACGATTTCCTTTATAAAATTGTTTTAATAGGAAGATTTTATAAATTTCAATCGCGATGGGGTCTAAACAGTGAAACATTTGGAATTAAACACCCTTTGTTACCGACAGGAGGAGCTTACGGTCTATCTCAATCACTTTACTCCACTTAGCTAAGTGTGACACAAGGCTACAGTAGTGTGGCACACAACGATGCCTGAACACACTATGTTTCTGATTTAATTTAAACAACAAGATTGCTAACCGTTGCGTTGCAGTACGAAAACGCCACTATTCAATATTCCCTGATCGATAAATTATATATCGATAAATCGATACCACTCTACTAATCAATAAGTCAATGCATTTCAATTTATTCTACTCGGTGGAGATAAATCTTTTATTTCCTTTTCGTTTGCTAAAGTATTTCGACATTACAATTTTTCTTTGTTGGTTCCCGGCGTTTCGAAGTTCACAGAAACCGTACAAGGAACCAACAGTTGGAATGGAAATATGAAACACCCATGTCTGTCAATATAATTACCTCATTAAACTTTACTTATTCTCAGAAAAAATGAAAAGCCACTAGTTATATATATATACACACACACACACATATATATATATATGTGTGTGTGTGTGTGTGCAGCGTAAAAATGAAAACCATGTTATATATATATATATATATATATATATATATATATATATATAGGTTGCGCGAAAATCAAATATATATATATATATATATATATATTCTACACATACGCATATTC
Source organism: Acanthosepion lycidas (assembly GCA_963932145.1). NCBI lineage: Eukaryota > Metazoa > Mollusca > Cephalopoda > Sepiida > Sepiidae > Acanthosepion > Acanthosepion lycidas. The sequence continues at coordinate 78,886,694 of OZ010600.1, read as the reverse complement.
ACACGGTTACACACGTTTTACACACACAAAAAATCAACCTAACACCAATAAGTAGCACATAAATTATTTTATCTTAATATAAAAAAAAAAAACAAAAAGAAAAAATCGGCAGTCAATTGCTGAAACTTCCTGACGAGTGGACCGAACGATTACAAAAAGTTCGGCTAAAAAACTTTGGATTTGGGTTGATACATATGACAAATATAATATCAATCAGCCAAGTTACAAATTTTATATTTGTGTTAATTCATTTAAACATATGTCTACAAATCCTTCGTTTTTGAATTATTAAGTTTAAAGAACGTTTACGGTAGATGGCGCTGCGCTGCCATGTAGACTAGGTTATATTTGTCATTCGTGTACATTTGTGGTTAGTCTGTCTTCAACGTTTAACGTGTGTAGTAGTGACTTAACGGCGAAGTGTTCCGTTTAACAATGCCGGGCTATTCATATCATGAGCAGGCAGATAGGATTTTATACATGCGGCAACGCGAATGGTAATAGACGCGAGGCTGCACAGCTGTATCAGATTGCGTTTCCAAACCGACAGCCGAGTCATCCAACCATGGCTGCTGTTTACCGTCGCACCACAAACTATGGATCGAAGAAGATAGAGACTCGCTCGAACGCCTGACCACAAAGAACACATTTAAACTTTAAATTTAATAACTCAAAAACGAAGGATTTGTGAACATATGTTTATATGGACATTTGTCCTTGTTTTGGTGTAAGGAAATCGCCCCCTAAAGTTTATAAAAGTATTTTTGATACACACTGTACATATATATATATATATATATATATATATATAAAGACATTTTTTATGTTTATACGTTCTTTTTATAGATACAAATATTTAAGTAAATGCTCTGTTTATAATAAACATTCAAGCCGGTAAATGTTGTTAATACTGTTTATTATAAACAGAGTATTTACTTAAACATTCTCCATTTCATAATGTGCGACATCATTTGTTTACATTTGGATACGCACTGAGCAGACATGAATGTATGAGAGAAAATCATGGAGAATTGTGGTTTAAAATGCAAAATTGACCTTGCTGGTTACTCTGGCTTCGATGCGAGCAACCGATCCCTCTCTCTGTTGCAATGAGAGGGCATGGCTTCGGGCAGCTGCTCCCCAGTGCTGGGCACCTCTCAGTTGCCACTCTGTCCTTGGACAGAGTAGCCCCTGAGCGCACTCTGCCCAAAGACAGCGACGCAACTGAGAGATGGTAAGTAGACGTGTTAGAAACTCCCCCAAAGAGGGATTTGCACGGTATTTACTTGACCCCCAACCCACTGAGTCAGGTTGTGACACAAGGTCAGTTTTTAATGTGGGGACCTGAGTGTTTTCACTCGGGCCGCTGGTCCAGGCTGGTCTTAGCTGGTTATAGCTTGTCCAAGCTGGTCAGAGCTGGTCTAAGCTAGTCATACCTGGTCAAAGCTGGTCAGAGAAGTCCAAGCTGGTCGTAGCCGTGATACCGCCAGCACAGGGATGGAGGCCTGTGCCAGGTAAGTATCCGAATGTGTCTACTCCTCAAGAGAGAAAATTACACGGTATTTACTTTACTCCTCCCCCACTGAGTCAGGTTGTGACACAAGTCCGTTTTTTAACGTGTCTTCACACGGTCCGCTGGTCTTAGCTGGCTATAGCTTGTCCAAGCTGGTCAAAGCTGGTCTAAGATAGTCTTAGCAAGTCATAGCTGGTCAGAGCCGGTCCAAGCTACTCATAGCTGTGATACTACCTGTGACCATTAAGGGAATTTACTTGACCCCCACCCCACAGTGTCAGGTTGTGACACAAGGTCATTTTTTAACGTGGGGACCCGAGTGTTTTCACTCAGGCCGCTAGTCCAAGTTGGTCTTAGCTGGTCATAGCTTGTCCAAGCTAAGCTAGTCATAGCTAGTCTTGGCTATGCGTAGCCGTGATACCACCAGCACAGGGTAGCTTCTGACTAAATTGTATAGCATGTCAGACCAAATTAAGATGTGCAAATGTAAGTGAACCCTTACATTTAATATTTGGTGAATCTCCTTTTGAGGTCACGACGCCAACCAGTCTTTTTCTATAATTTTAAGAAGTTTCTGGCAGTAGTGAACGTCAGTTTTTGACCATTCTTCTTGGCAAAACTTAAGATCAATTATATATATGTGTGTGTGTGTGTGTGTGTGTGTGTGTGTGTGTGTGTGTTGTTCATTAGTATTAGTATTTATACAAAGTTTTGTACTACTTGCACCCTTGAAGATGATCTTGGAAGAAGATCGAAAGTACTTGGGAAATAAAAATAAAATAAATTTAAACAGCTATAGCACATTTCTTTCATCCTTTAACATCAATACACGGAAAATTATTCGTGAGTATGAACGGATTTTGTTAAAAATTAGCAGACATAATGTATGTAATTTATTCAAACACAAACACACACACACACATACATATATATATATATATATATATATATATATATATATATATATATATATATATATATTGCTTCTGCATTTTTGGCAAAATGTCTTTATTGTAATTCGTAACATCTTTATTTTATCATCATTTTTTAACCTGGTTTTCTATGACCTTACGAGTCACCTTTTAACTAAATAATGTATTTCGGCATAAATAACGATGACCTCTTCGAGAAACTTGGACGAACGACTGACCAGACAAGAAATGTTTAAATAAAGCGAAAATGAAGTTCTGTTCTTGGAGGGTTTTTTTTTTTAAATCTAACATCGCAAGATATCTCGTATCGGAATCAGTTTTCGGTACTTCAAAGGAAAAGATAATTCCCTTAATAGACCGAGTTTGCCAAGAAGACGTTATCAGTCTGTCGTCATTACGAACACGTGTTATTACTTACTTCAGAGTTTCCCTAATTTGCCAATTAATGAACGACACACTTCATTTCCGAGGAGTTCGTTATTTTTTACTGTTTATATTCTCAGCTGTATTGTGTAGAGGCAGTAGTAATTCTAAGCCGTGCTAAAGAGAATGATGTATTTCACTCGTCGAGCCGAGGAAACGTTTGAAAGTTAAAATATATTACAGAAAATTAAAAACTGCCAACATTGTAATTGCTAAAATCAACACCCGTGCGAAATCCAAACTTCAGACCATCAATAAAAAATATACTAACAACGAACCCCTTTAAAATGGGTAATGAATTAGCTGAAAGCGCTTGGGACAAGGGGTTCATAGGACAATAATAACTATGCAATTAGTTCTCATAAAAAGAAAGCTGTAAGAACATTAGAAAAAACTAAATAAAAGCATGTGTAAAAGAAAGATTGCTGCGCCCAAATATATATATATATTGTCATCCACAGATAGACTATTTCGCAGCTTTTCAGTGTGGCTAGACATCCAGTTGTCTCTAGCTAGCATCGAAACCCGACTGAATTTGTGCCAATCAGAGATACTACCACTAAGCCGTCGGCAGGGATGAAGGTGAATTTTAGCGTATTTATTTTTAGACAAACACACACAATGACCGACAGTGACTCAATTCGCTTTTGCCGAAGAGTCTCGCTATATCAGCTATAATAGTCACTGTTTACAAACCCACACCTCTTCCCCAGAGAGCTCAACTGAAATTAATTTTTCAGGAGCCAATATATATATATATATATATATATATATATATATACATCTCGTACAATTAGAATATATATATATATATATATATATATATATATATATATATATATATTTAGTTTATGCAAAACTAGGTAATCCGCATGGGTAGACCCAAAGAGGATGATATCCAGAGAGCTCAATGTAAAATTCAGAGCAGATATGTTTGAATAAAAACAGACCACTTTAAGGTTCCATGTAATAAGTTATTTCACCACAACCCCTTTAACAGGGCTCTGGATCATCAGACTTGACTTCCAAAGGTTGAAATGAAAAAGGAAAAGAAATTTCACCCGTTTTTGATGGACCTCATCAAGTATATGTAAAATTAACGAAGTGAGGAAGTAAGGTGGGAAATTTTTCAGGAGCCTATATGAAAATCTTCTCTCCCACCTTACTTCATCACTTCGTTAATTTTACATATGCTTGATGAGGTCCATCAAAAACGGGTGAAATTTCTTTTCATTTTTCATTTCAACCTTTGGAAGTAAAGTCTGATGATCCAGAGCCCTGTTAAAGGGGTTGTGGTGAAATAACTTATTACATGGAACCTTAAAGTGGTCTGTTTTTATTCAAACATATATATATATATATATATATATATATATATATATATATATATATATATATATCGTGCAATTAGAATTAAGATACCATTAGTTAATGACCATTTTCACCTGCAAATTTGAAATTTGAAATTTGAAATTCGCAAGATTTTTCAAACTGTATAAGGTGTCAGTTTTTAGAAGGGGATTAGTTAGTTGGAGAAGGAAGAGAGAGAGAACGTCAGGGGGGCGGACAGAGGGAAAAAGATCACAGAAGAAGGTATAGTTACAGGAAGTGATGTGGGGTTGATATGTCCCGGAAAGGGATTATATTTGTTCGAAGTAGCAAAGTGGTTGTTGACACTGTAACCGGATAGGACAATCTAGCAGGTAACCGTAATGGACTGACTGGTCCTCGTCGTAAGCAATAGGCGTAGGCAATAGGCGAAGATAATAAGCGTAGTCCACATCAGTCTGTATTTATGGCTGACACCAGCCAATCATATTACTGTGAGGGGGAACCCAGGCGTATGCATATTCATTACATCAGGGACATTATATTATGGAGGTAGGAGTGGGCGGGAGAGAGAAGGGGAATCCGATGAGCTGACCTACATCTTAATGGTCACACGGCTAAAGTTTGATTCAACGGGAATCCACAGAAATTAATGAAAAAAATGAAAAAAAAAACTAATTTATATAAAATATTAAGAGATAAACTTAGTGAGATGAAAAAGAGATCATTCAGAATTATTGGTACATGTTATGGAAACTTCCCCATAATAATAATGGACTATTCCTGACATTATAAATACTGCGCCTCTCAAGAGGTATGGGCGGAGATTGTAAGACGAGGAGAGATAATTGAGAGCATATTGTAAGGACATTGGAATAGTGATACTTGTCGAGACAACATAGTTCACTCTAACCAAATCTGATAGTCATTACTAATACTTTTACTTCTTTATATTATATTTCTGTTGTAATATATCTTTGTATTCCATACCTGTGTTCGTGTTATTCTCTCATTGGTTCTAACCTTGAACCATCACCGTGGTCCAAGGAACTTGGACCATAATAGTACATTAAATTCATCCATATATCAGAAACTAAAAGTTAAGTGAAGTGTTTCAAAGATTTGGAGTGAATTTGAATATATATGCGTACACACATGAGTACGTCACGTTAAGAACAGCTCTACCCGTACAGCCATCTACACACGCACACACACAAACACACATATATATATATATATATATATATATACACTCTTCGGTAAAGCGAATTGAGACCTCTGTTACTGTGTTCATCTAAAAATAAATACGGTTAAATTCACCTTCGTCCCTGCCGTGGTAGAATCTCCTACTGATGCCAATTCAGTCGGGTTTCGGTCCTAGCTGGAGGCAACCGGGCGTCTAGCCGCACTGAAGTGCTGTGATACAGCGAAACAGTATATAGGCTCCTGAAAAATTAATTTCGGTTGAGCTCTCTTGGGGAGGAAGTGTGGGTTTGTAAACAGTGACTATTACGGCTAATAATGCATGACTCTTCGGTAAATCGAATCGAGTTCTTTCAGTCACTGTGTTTTTTTTTTAATTTCGCACATTGTTTTTGATTTTGTTGACTGCACAGTATAGTAGGGTCAGTTGGGTACCGTCTGTGAGAAAAAGAGCACCATGACGCAATTCACTGCACCAGAAATTTGGAAATGGCATGCTGTACAGCTTGGCATTTGCGCCGGAAGCTCCAATACGGACATTTCAGAATGTTTGGGTGTCAATCTGTTGTGGAGCGATTTCACAGTGGAGACTTGTATTTGTACTAAGTCGGTCCTAAAATAGGTTCGACGTACAAAACGTTAGGAACTTGATATAATAGTTATAACACAGAGTAATCTACTTGTGGTCGCTGATGCTTTAGTATTCGACAAACGGTCGTCCGACATCGACTAACTGACTCGTTACTCTTACTACTCCTACTTATTATAGGTGGTAGAGTCTATTAACTATAGAATAGGTGTGTTCCACTATAACACAATCTGAAGACAGTGCAGAGGATTCGGAAAGAGTTTGATGAGTCTAATGTGATTACGATGTGGTTTGGAGGGATCACTAGTGATGTTGATGTTATGCCTCCATTAGTCTTTCCACAAAGCCCGAGATTCAACACGGAGGCCTACACTAAATAACTTGAGGAGGTAGTTCTGCCCTGGGTTAAGAGGGTGGCTGCTGGAAGTCTCTATATCTGGTAACAGAACTTTGCACCATGCCACACAAGCACGAGAACCCAATCATGTCTTCCAGACAATTTCTACGGTCGCATCACTCCTTACATCTGGATACCTAACTCCTCAGACTGCAACTCCTTTGATTATTATGTGTGGAGCGCAGTTGTGCGAGAGACCAACAAAACTCCCTGTAATAACAAAGATGAACTGGAGCCAAGGATTATGGCAGCATTCAGCAACTTAAACAAGGAGACTGTTCAGAAAGGTTTCGGAAGATTCTGAGATCGATGGAGAGCGTCTTCATATGCATCCATTGCAATCGAGGCTGTCACTCCCGTGTAGGCCTGTACAGTCATAAAAGATGCTGCACCGCTATCAGCAGCTGAGGCATAACTCTTTGGGCACAGATCCAAGGTCTCCCGAGGCCGGCAGAGGCCACACACACACACTCACACACACACACACACACACACACACACACACACACAGAGAAACACACACACACACACACACATATATATATATATATATATATATATATCCTGTTTGTACGTTATTTTTATAGATACAAATATTTAAGTAAATGTTCTGTTTATAATAAACAGTATTAACTCCGTACCGTCGCCTCCCTCTGTCTTTTTTACAAATACTTTCACGGTAACTGCTCCGATGAGCTGCTTTCACTGGTTTCCAGACTTCATGAATTTAAGCGTTCAACTAGGCTGGTATCTCACTCTCACCCTTTCACTGTCGAAACTGTTAAATGTAGCCGTCTCTTCTACTACAACAGCTTCATGTCACGCACTTCTCGCCTGTGGAACTCTCTCTCCATTTCCTGCTTCCCTGATAGCTATAATCTCCAACTATTCAAATGTAATGTCAATCGACGTCTCCAGATGCCTTGATCTATGCCCTATCCTTCTCTTCACCCGTTCCTCTATCACTCCTATTTGGTCTCGCTCCGACTCTCTGTAACCCCTTGCGTCCTAGTGGCTTCCCGCCTTGCTTGGGGTGAAACGATTAAAAAAAGATTTTAAAAAATAAATAAATTTACTAGCCTGAACGTCCGAGAAATTTCATAGAAAATATGTGTCTTCCGCCAGGAACAACTAATGAAAGCCCTATAGAAATACAGTGCTCTCTGTAAAATATACAAATATTAATCTTATATTTTTACGTTGTTAGAAAAATATTATCCGATTTTTTAATCAAATTTATTAATCTATTTAAACAGTGTTTAAACTAGGTTAATTAATAGCATGGCGGTACGGCGGATTAATGGGTAGCGGCTCGGATTGAGGAATCGGAGAGCCGAGTTCGAAATTCATCCGAATCCATTACATTCACTTACTAAGCTATGGGTAAAATTGTTGATTATTCTAGATATCATGCCCTCTCCCAGCAACTGTAACTAAGCTCTGCTCATCATAGTTGCAGTATAAACCACAGGGTGGCTCTATGGGCGTTGAATAAACACAAAATGTGCCTGAGCGAGAGTCTGCAATAGGGATTGGCTAGCCGCCCTTGTAGACGGGTGTCCTCGAATATGAGTGGCTATCTATTATTATTATTATTATTATTATTATTATATCCAAATTAGAGCAAAAGATAGGCGGCACGATGGAGTAGTGGATAGCGGCTCGGATTGAACAATCGGAGAGCCGAATTCGAATTCTTACGTGCTAATACCCTTGGGAAAGACCGGGTTCTAGCCTTGGATGGCAACTGGTCTACCATAGAAAGAAATGGCAACCTACTGCGGAAAAAAATCTGCCTCGTCAGTCATGTATTGAAAGATACATGATCGCATAAGCGTGTATCACGTATGGTACGAAACTGATCCCTATTGTTCATTTCACTCAAAGTTTCTTCTGTTGCCATAGCAGGATATGACAACACAACTATGAAATTCAAACACTTGTTCAGGGGTCAGAGTCACCTTCAGTGGAGAGGATAAACAGCAAATGAAGTCAAATACAGAGTGGTAAAGGTTAATGGTTATAAAATCCAAATACTTTCTTACATGCGTCAAGAGATTTCATTGTATAGTTAGAACGTTAGCGCTGGAGAGATAGTTGTGCTAAACGAAGGGGAATATATGTTTTACTTGTTGGGGGAGGCTTATACTTAACATCAGGAAGAGACAGCTGAAGTTTCTAGAACACATAATGAGGAAGGTGGGTTTGAAGAATCTGATACTCACGGGTCGAATAGAGGGAAAGAGAGACAAAGGAAAGCAACGCGTGATATACCTGGCGGGCTTAAGCAAGTGAATGGCAGAACGTGGAGGAAGAAGTAGGAAAGAACTTGTTGAGAGCTGCATGGGATAGAGGAAGATGGAGAGCCATGATCTCCTCCGTCCTGAAAGGACATGGCACATAAAAAGAAGAAGGTTCTGTGGGTGTTGATGGATTCGCCTATCGTCCGGTTCGCAAGCCTCCCCGGTCTTTTGAACGAAAGTAGAGGTTGATATCTTGTTTTCTGTTTAAGACTGGGATTCTGGTTCCTTGTAATGCCTTTTATTTATATCACCTTCTAAGTCGAGTGGATCTTCGGATTTTTACAGGGTGAATATCATTGTAAAAAATGAGAGAGAGAGTGAGAGGGAGTGTGTAGAAATTATCCGTAGTTATTACTTTCCCAAGCGCTTTCGGCCAAATTCATTAGCTATTTTCAAGCGGTTCGTCGATAGCAAACAGAAAAGGTTATCTACGCTGATTAAATTATTAGGTTGGTGCAAAAATAATGACGTAATAATGTCGTTTTTTTACGTATTTTTTAACGTCAAAAAACGATATTATTACGTCATTAATTTTGCACCCACCTAATAACATTGGAAGCAAATCTACCAAAACTTTCTAATGATTTACAGCTAAGTTAACGATTTCTTTTTACATGCGTCAAGAGCTTTAATTGTATAGTTAGAATATTAGCGCTGGAGAGATTGTTGTGCTAAACGAAGGGGAATATATGTTTTACTTGCTGGTCTAGTGTAAATGACACCAATATTATCTCAGGAATCTGATCTTCTGTCACCATTTACCTGTATTTTTCGTTACCCACCTTACCCCTTCTTTGCTACCGATCCATGTTTTTATTCAAATGTTTGACCAATAGTTTTATATGCTAAAAAGTAATAAGGAATACTCAAGTATTTTCGACTGTACCCTCTCTTTTATTTTTATTTTACGCTGTCTCTCTATCTAACCTTTCTATCTATCCATCTTTTATTTGTTCTTCAAAAATTATTTTAATGCATTGCAATTTTTACGCCATTCTATTCCTAACAACCTTTCAACCTTGAGAAACGTCTCTTCCTATCTATCCGCACTAGGCCTATCGTTTATTCTCATTCTTTTCTTCCTCATCTCTCTCTTTCTCTCTCCCCATCTCTCTCTCTCTCTCTCTCTCTCTCTCTCTCTCTCTCTCTCTCTCTCTCTCTCAATGTATATATATATATATATATATAAGACATTTGTCAGACTTTGTCCATTTCATAATATATATATATATATATATATATATATATATATATATATATATTATAGTAAAAAAAGAAATATATATATATTATAGTAAAAAAAAAGAAAGAACAGCTTTTAGCTTCGGTTTTTGAAACATGGTAATTCCTGTGTAGCGAAGGAACCATATTTTTAAATCTGTTAATTTATAATATATATATGTGCGTGTGTGTATGTGTGTTCCTTTGAGATCGTTTTCGATTAATTTTCCTCTAGCTTTCGTACATCCTACCTTTCCTAATTATCACTCCCCCCCACGCTTCTTTGTCGTTTTTTTCAATATCTTCCCGTTTACTATTATTATGTATGTTTCTCGGTCGGAAAGTTTAATTGTTTCCTGCTGAGAAGTCCACATGATCAAGCAGAAACTACATTTTGGTCCAAAATAGAAAAGCGTAACGGTCGCACATACAAACAGCGTAATAATATAACATCCTTTCTTTCTTTGTTTTGATCCTTTCTTTTCTCTTTCTACTTTTTTATCTTCTTTTGTTTTGTTTTGTTTTGTTTTTTTTTATTATTATTTTTCCTACTTTTCTTGACTTTTCTTGACTCACATCTTTTTCTTTTTTTTTGTTCTGGTCTCTTTCTTATTTGCTCCTCTTCTTTTTATTCTTTTCTTTCATTTTTTTTTATTGTTGCTCCTCTTCTCTTTCTCTTTCTCTTTCCCCGCATAATGCATTCTATAAGCATTGCTCATGCGAAAAGACTTTTTTTTTTCATTCGTTCATTTTCTCCGTTCCTTGTTTTTGCTTTCTTTCCTATCTCTCTTCTTCTCCTCCTAAAAGTTTCTCGATTATTCGTACATCTTATTTCCACGGTTTTTGCCTGTTTTTACCCAATACAAACACGTACACATTTCATATTCAAGAAACCTGTATTTGCAAATAGCATTACGGTTCTTCATACTAAAATGCTTTTATGAAACCAGTGATAAACGAAGAAAGACATACAATAACTAAAAATAAAACAATAATAAATGAATCTAGTTTCGTAGGTCACCATGTTCTTTTGCATTCAAAGATATTTTCCTTTTCTTTTAATTTATTTCAAGGAAGAATTTCTTCGTCTAAAATGTATCCATTGCCTTTACGGTTATTTTCCTTACATTCCCGTCCTTGAAATTGTCTAGAATACATGTGTATTGCAGATTTTAGAAGCACGAAACTGGATCTTTCTTTATCGATGTGGATCCGACATAAAAAATTAAAAAGATAAAATTTTTAGAAAATTGGTTGGTAGAAAAAGAGACAGTTGAGGTTTATAGGGCACATAATGAGGAAAGAGGGCTTGGAAAATACGATGCACACAGGACAGTTTAAAAGCAAAAGATACAAGGCATGAACATAGTGAACTTGAGTAAATGGATGATGGAACAGGATATAGGAGAAATAACAGAAAGAAAAAAATATTACATGCTATAAGGGACAGGAAGTTGTGGAGAACCATGAATACTTACGTCCTGAGGGAACATGGCACATAAAAAAGAAGAAACCGCAGTAGCAAGAAGGTTGATTTTCTAAAACTTAAATTGCTCTATATTTTCCTTTTTTGAAAAGCGTATTAAACGCTTTTTCATTAATTTAACTGCTTTTGACAAGTAATGGATTTTTTTGTCAAAAGGTTTGTTTTTTTAATTATATATATATATATATATATATATATATATATATATATATATATATATAAGGCAGAATCTGTGTGTGTGTGTGTGTGTGTGTGTAACGAATGCACGGCCACAATTTTCGACGGATTTGCACCAAAATTTACATGCACATGCTCCAAGTTAGCGAGAAGGCCAAGACCGACGTTGCGTTTCCCAACTCCCATCGATAGTGGAAATAATCGATATTTTCCTGCTTCTACGACAGTTTTCATGTAGTTTGCGGCCATTTTCTACTGGCCAGAGTGAGAGCCTATAGCTGGCTGCCACGAATAGGCAGGAAGATTCTATTGGCCAGCGTGAAAACCAACAGCTGACTGACACGAATGTTAACTAGCATGCTAGCATGCAAAAAAAATCGATAGCTGCATTCGTCACAAGTGGGAATAATTTAAATCTGCATGGAACTTTACTCCAATTGGCTCATTCGCTTGCTTAAACTCAACGTTGATTTTGATTCTGATTCCGCAGAATTGGGTTGGGTGTGAAAAAGTATTTGTTGTTGACATTCTTTTTTCATTCGGTTTTTCCAGTTACGAGCCCTTTTTTAAAGCTGATCGTTTTGTGTTCATTTTGTTTAGTACTTTTTTCGTAACAGATTTAATGTTTAGTATAGAGCTTAGAAAATATTCGCAGTGTGAGATAGGCAAGAAGTAAGGTATGTAGCAACATCAGCATGGCAAAAGGCACTCCTTTAAAGGCAAGGAAGGGCAAAAATATTTTAAGTCAGGTGATAGCGATTGCTGTATGAGTCGTACGATTTTTGAATCAAGCACTGACAACGCCGGGCCATACTGCTAGTATATATATATATATATATATATATATATATATATATATATATATATATATAGATAGATAGATAGATAGATAGATAGATAGATAGATTTAAAGATATGTTTCGTAGTAGAAAATTTTATCACTGTCATGAATAGACAAAATTAGTTTTATTATTACCATTCATATTAATAAAAAGTAAAAATGAAAAACAGGCAAGCTAACCGGTTTCGTACCTCACTCAACAGAACTAAATCGAGGCAAATAGAGTAAATTATATAATAAAAAAAAAGAACAATGGACAAAGTTTTTTGGCGGGAGAAAAAAAAAAATTAAATGGGAATTAGTTGGAGGTCTAATATAAAGTTCTTCTGTTTCCAAAGAGAAGGCTTTAAAGATAAAATATAGATGGCCTCCAACAATTTTAGGTGATAATTTTAATGGGACTTGCTAAGGATGGTAAAATATATATATATATATATATATATATATATGTGTGTGTGTGTGTGTGTGTGTGTGAAAAATATATAGAAAATAGGAAAGAACTCGTTAGGTAAATAATCCAAAGTTCTTTAGTATTTTTGTTATTATTTTTAAAAAATAGTGCTCGATACAAAAGTAGAGCATAAATATAATTATTTATGTAGCGTGTTGGAATCATATTTTTAAATAAATAATTATATATATATATATATATATATATATATATATATATATATATATCAATTCCCTCCGCCAAAGAAGGTGATAACACTACTAAGACGCAAGCAGCAAGTTGAACTGAAAGACTTCAGAAAGAACCGGAAGCCCAATAATAGTATAAATTTCAGAGTTTAAGCGGAGATGTTAGAAGTATAGAATTGAAGACGAATTTAGAAGAAACGAGAAAAGACAATCCTAAACAGGAAATACGGGATAAATCTCCACTCGTGTCCAAAAGACCGTATATAAATGGGTTATATTTTATTTATTTTTGTATTTTTTTCCCGTCCGTCATTTCGTCCAAACTTTCGCTGTTCGTATATTACAGCTGTGGAATCTACTAAATAATTTTTCATTCTACCTGCCTGATGAAACCTAACGGTCGAAACCTGGGTAGTGTGGTAGATTGTGTTTTAGTGTTACTGAATATATATATATATATATATATATATATATATATATATATATATATATATCGTTGGATTGATGTGAGTTTGTCACCCTAGGTTTCACGCTTTTGCGATCGTCAGAGTTTGTCTGACGATCGCAAAAGCGTGAAACCCAGGGTCATAAACTCACATCAATCCAACCAAATATGTTATCTCTATCTCTGATATTGAGCGCTTTCTAATAAGTACCGCGCATATAATATATAAATGATAATATATATTACACACACACACACACATATATATATATATATATATTTATACACACACACACACACACACACACACACATATATATATTTATATTTATATACACACACTTTTCACACACACACACATATATATATATATAGATATATATATAGATATAAAAATATATATATGTATATATATATAACTATGAACCTAAAGAGCCAGCCAAACCTACCTAGGTTTCACCTACGCGATCGTCAGGGTACACTGGGTATTGGTTGGTTCATTTATAAGCCAAAACCCCTAAGGTTTTTCCAGACGAGTATAATTGCTTATATTTATAATATTATTATTATTATATATATGTGTGTGTGTGTGTGTGTGTGTAAAGTGCGATGGTTAAATTTTCGCCATTTCATATTTTTAATTTCGTGCATGTGTGTTGTTTGTTTTTTATTTTGTCGTCTGTACAGTATAGTAGGGTTGAATGGGCACCGTCTGCGATAAAAATAGCACCATGACGCAATTCACTCCACCATAAATTTGGAATCGGTAAGCTGTTCAGCTTAACCATGGCAAGTTATTCTACAGAACTCGAACTCTTCCCATGCCAGGCTGATTTTAAAAGTATATTAACTAAATCTTCTGGCTATAATTTGGCTTTTATCAATGTCACTCATATCTTTCTCCTTGTGCATTAAAAATAAATACTCAAGGTCGGCCTACTTTTGACCAGGACAAGCGCTGTTGTTATAAGACAATAGCTGTCATTCTTGCCACATGTTGCGAATCATAATATTTCAGTCCATCCGTGTATGTATATCAATGAGTATTGTACATAAGAACACATGCTCCACACATATCCACACGCACATAAAGCCAGCAGACATATATGCATATAGATATAATTTATTCTCTTTTATTAGTTTACTTCTTTTCGATCTCCTCAAATTCATCGCAACTGATTCTCTTGTAGTCATTTGAGACGGACACATTCCTTTAACCTAATTTCCCGCGCTTTTTAACCTAATTTCCCGCCTTTTTTTCTATTGCTTTCTTTTTTCTGCTCGTTTTTTGTGCTTCCCATTTCCGTATCGGTTTACCTCTGAAGCACTTCTGCTTCCCAATTTGCATGAAATGTTTTCCTACAAGGCCACTAAAAAATAGACTTGCTGCGATCGGGTTTCGATTCTTTAAACCAGCAACAAACTCGTGAGAACAGAAAACGAGGAAAGAAATAAAAAAAAAATGGATGCAAATAAATATTCAGTATTTTTTTGTTCGAATTCTGCTCAAATGAAATCCTGAAAATTTCTAAACATTCAATCATAATAGAATAACGATTTCTTGTTTGAGCCAAACTCCATATTTTTCTATATCTATCACTTTCACTTCTTCTCTCCTAATCTCTCTCCCTCTCTCCTCCTCTCTCTCTCCCTCTCTCCCTCTCTCTCTCCCTCTCTCTCTCTCTCCCTCTCTCTAACTCCTGTCCTGGATATGATGATAATCTACATCTGTGTCCTGGTTAAGACGATAAACAGCATCCAACAGCAAGGCCTCTGATCAGGATATTTTCAGGAATGTGAAATCGCCTTTTAATTGCTGGTGTTCCGAGGTTCATCATGACCCGGGGTGGTAGCACCTGCTAGGGTCCCAGCTATGGGCAAATAGTTTAAGAGGTTTTAATACTAGAAATATTTTGTAATAAAAAATAATTATTACCAACAATAATTTTTGAAGTAAAAATTATTATCAGCAATACTTAATACTAGAGGGCACAGAATCCCCAATATGCACTACATGCCAAGAGAAATTTACGTGCTGACCCGCCTTCACATAGGTCACACCTACATCACCCACCATTATTTACTAGAGAGCACAGAATCCCCAATATGCACTACATGCCAAGAGAAATTTACGTGCTGACCCGCCTTCACATAGGCCACACCTACATCACCCACCATTATTTACTAGAGAGCACAGAATCCCCAATATGCACTACATGCCAAGAGAAATTTACGTGCTGACCCGCCTTCACATAGGCCACACCTACATCACCCACCATTATTTACTAGAGAGCACAGAATCCCCAATATGCACTACATGCCAAGAGAATTTTACGTGCTGACCCGCCTTCACATAGGCCACACCTACATCACCCACCATTATTTACTAGAGAGCACAGAATCCCCAATATGCACTACATGCCAAGAGAAATTTACGTGCTGACCCGCCTTCACATAGGCCACACCTACATCACCCACCATTATTTACTAGAGGGCACAGAATCCCCAATATGCACTACATGCCAAGAGAAATTTACGTGCTGACCCGCCTTCACATAGGCCACACCTACATCACCCACCATTATTTACTAGAGGGCACAGAATCCCCAATATGCACTACATGCCAAGAGAAATTTACGTGCTGACCCGCCTTCACATAGGCCACACCTACATCACCCACCATTATTTACTAGAGGGCACAGAATCCCCAATATGCACTACATGCCAAGAGAAATTTACGTGCTGACCCGCCTTCACATAGGCCACACCTACATCACCCACCATTATTTACTAGAGGGCACAGAATCCCCAATATGCACTACATGCCAAGAGAAATTTACGTGCTGACCCGCCTTCACATAGGCCACACCTACATCACCCACCATTATTTACTAGAGGGCACAGAATCCCCAATATGCACTACATGCCAAGAGAAATTTACGTGCTGACCCGCCTTCACATAGGCCACACCTACATCACCCACCATTATTTACTAGAGGGCACAGAATCCCCAATATGCACTACATGCCAAGAGAAATTTACGTGCTGACCCGCCTTCACATAGGCCACACCTACATCACCCACCATTATTTACTAGAGGGCACAGAATCCCCAATATGCACTACATGCCAAGAGAAATTTACGTGCTGACCCGCCTTCACATAGGCCACACCTACATCACCCACCATTATTTACTAGAGGGCACAGAATCCCCAATATGCACTACATGCCAAGAGAAATTTACGTGCTGACCCGCCTTCACATAGGCCACACCTACATCACCCACCATTATTTACTAGAGGGCACAGAATCCCCAATATGCACTACATGCCAAGAGAAATTTACGTGCTGACCCGCCTTCACATAGGCCACACCTACATCACCCACCATTATTTACTAGAGGGCACAGAATCCCCAATATGCACTACATGCCAAGAGAAATTTACGTGCTGACCCGCCTTCACATAGGTCACACCTACATCACCCACCATTATTTACTAGAGAGCACAGAATCCCCAATATGCACTACATGCCAAGAGAAATTTACGTGCTGACCCGCCTTCACATAGGCCACACCTACATCACCCACCATTATTTACTAGAGAGCACAGAATCCCCAATATGCACTACATGCCAAGAGAAATTTACGTGCTGACCCGCCTTCACATAGGCCACACCTACATCACCCACCATTATTTACTAGAGAGCACAGAATCCCCAATATGCACTACATGCCAAGAGAAATTTACGTGCTGACCCGCCTTCACATAGGCCACACCTACATCACCCACCATTATTTACTAGAGAGCACAGAATCCCCAATATGCCCTACATGCCAAGAGAATTTTACGTGCTGACCCGCCTTCACATAGGCCACACCTACATCACCCACCATTATTTACTAGAGGGCACAGAATCCCCAATATGCACTACATGCCAAGAGAAATTTACGTGCTGACCCGCCTTCACATAGGCCACACCTACATCACCCACCATTATTTACTAGAGAGCACAGAATCCCCAATATGCACTACATGCCAAGAGAAATTTACGTGCTGACCCGCCTTCACATAGGCCACACCTACATCACCCACCATTATTTACTAGAGAGCACAGAATCCCCAATATGCACTACATGCCAAGAGAAATTTACGTGCTGACCCGCCTTCACATAGGCCACACCTACATCACCCACCATTATTTACTAGAGAGCACAGAATCCCCAATATGCACTACATGCCAAGAGAAATTTACGTGCTGACCCGCCTTCACATAGGCCACACCTACATCACCCACCATTATTTACTAGAGGGCACAGAATCCCCAATATGCACTACATGCCAAGAGAAATTTACGTGCTGACCCGCCTTCACATAGGCCACACCTACATCACCCACCATTATTTACTAGAGGGCACAGAATCCCCAATATGCACTACATGCCAAGAGAAATTTACGTGCTGACCCGCCTTCACATAGGTCACACCTACATCACCCACCATTATTTACTAGAGAGCACAGAATCCCCAATATGCACTACATGCCAAGAGAAATTTACGTGCTGACCCGCCTTCACATAGGCCACACCTACATCACCCACCATTATTTACTAGAGAGCACAGAATCCCCAATATGCACTACATGCCAAGAGAAATTTACGTGCTGACCCGCCTTCACATAGGCCACACCTACATCACCCACCATTATTTACTAGAGAACACAGAATCCCCAATATGCACTACATGCCAAGAGAAATTTACGTGCTGACCCGCCTTCACATAGGCCACACCTACATCACCCACCATTATTTACTAGAGAGCACAGAATCCCCAATATGCCCTACATGCCAAGAGAATTTTACGTGCTGACCCGCCTTCACATAGGCCACACCTACATCACCCACCATTATTTACTAGAGGGCACAGAATCCCCAATATGCACTACATGCCAAGAGAAATTTACGTGCTGACCCGCCTTCACATAGGCCACACCTACATCACCCACCATTATTTACTAGAGAGCACAGAATCCCCAATATGCACTACATGCCAAGAGAAATTTACGTGCTGACCCGCCTTCACATAGGCCACACCTACATCACCCACCATTATTTACTAGAGAGCACAGAATCCCCAATATGCACTACATGCCAAGAGAAATTTACGTGCTGACCCGCCTTCACATAGGCCACACCTACATCACCCACCATTATTTACTAGAGGGCACAGAATCCCCAATATGCACTACATGCCAAGAGAATTTTACGTGCTGACCCGCCTTCACATAGGCCACACCTACATCACCCACCATTATTTACTAGAGGGCACAGAATCCCCAATATGCACTACATGCCAAGAGAAATGTACAGTGAAACATCTACTGTTAGAGTGTGTAGAGTTTGATCTCGTGCGATCAAAATATTTCCAAGTGAGTAATTTAAAAAAAAAAAAACTTTTTACGAAAATAAAAGCATCCAAGATTGTAAATTTCCTTAAAGAAGTTGGATTGTACTCAAAAATATGAGTATTTAAAAATTGGCTCACATATATATGTATATTATGAACTGAACATAGTCCGACAATTACTTTTAAAACATTTTTATGTTTATACATTCTTTTTTTATAGATACAAATATTTAAGTAAATGCTCTGTTTATAATAAATAGTATTAAACAAAATTTACCGGCCTGAATGTCCGAGAAATTTTCATAGAAAATATGCGTCCTCCGACAGGAATCAAGCCTGTATCCTATACGGAACCGTCATATAGCCTGACGTGCTTTTACCGATTGAGCCACAGAGGATCGTTCGGTTAGCAAGATCGATTTTACTGGTAAATGTTGTTAATACTGTTTATTGGTACAGGGAGTGGACGTAAGCCGGACTACTCCATAAAACCCTCAAGGAAATGGAGAAGTGAGAGATACAATGGCATAATATGGAAGACCATACATTTAGAAGTTGAAAACCAAAATCTTTCAACTAGGCAATGGGAAGATGTAATAACCGAGGTAATGTACGCTATATGAACACTCTTGTATACAAGAACTAATGCAACACCTCACGAAAGGTTTTTAAAATTTCCAAGACGATGTTCGGCCGGGATCTCCTTCCCTTCTTGGCTCTCGCAGACTGGTAGTGTTTAACTTAGAAACCATGTTCGACAAAGCAAGTATGTTTCTCCTGTGAGTAAGATGAAACTGCTCGAGGCAAACCCACTCTATGTGCGCATCCAGCATCGCAACGAGAGACAATCGAACGTTTCCCTCAGAGACTTAGCCCCTGCTGGAGAGTAATCAAACCAGAGGGCGGAGCAGCTCTCCCACTGAAGCAGTATCTCTTTCTCTTGATAGTAACAACGGCACAATACCATTGGATTCTCCTGGGGAACAAGGCCCCGAGACTGGCGATTCAGAGATCGACACCAAAATACCTCCCGCAAAACAAGAGCACACTACCACAGACTCTGATAATCAGCTTTCAGAATCAGAGCGTCCCACTCCAAGGAAACCAAAACAATATGAGACGAAATACTTCTGGTAGGCTGTTCCCGTAACACTTGAAAACCCAGATCAGCTGCCATTGAGACGATCCCAGAATATTGTCAAGAGACCCAATCACCTAGATAATTTAATGTCAGACTAGGAGAAAACAAAGGAGAGATAATGTGTTAAGACTACCCGATTACCTCCCCTGTCTTACGATTTATATAAATATGTCACACCCTCTTTGCCAAAATGGCAAGTCTCTTCAGTTACACGTTCAATAAAGGCACATTAAGTCGAACTCGACTTCGAATTTTCATTACAATAACATAACATAAAACATGAAATTCCTTTGCTCCTTCTCAGCTACTGACAGTCGTAAATATTCATACCAATGATGTGCGCGCTCGCGGCCATACTTCCAGCCATACTTCCAGCATAGTTACCAGTGTACTGAGGGCTACTTTCTTATGGCGTCGTCTGTACTCTCTACCACCGACAACGTGTTGGACAAGTTTAAGTAGCTTTCCGACACAGCCTGCACAAGGGTAAATCAATAAAGTGCATGACTAAATTTGTTCTTAAAACCTGCTATTGCACTGCACGGAGCAGCCCTTCGCTTTCAAGAACTCGTTCTTAAGCCACACCCGCGATTCCAGATCTGCCACATCTTGGATTTCTTCCTCAAACGCTCCTTACATCTAGTGTCTAAGCCTTTTCTCTTCCATACACCGAATTTATTTTCATAGATTCTCCTTCCGTAATTCGCCGAACTTTCTATCTCCACAATGACCTTTTCACTCAATGCACTTCTTAGCGTTCACTCTATGGCTATTCTGTAAATACTCATGCAAGAGTGCAGGACAACTAAACACCACCGAATAAACACTACCGACTGAGCGCCGGGACAACTCAGGACTGAAACAACTCAGTAGCACAAAAACATCACTTTTTCTAACCGAATAAAAGTGATTTATTAAGGATTAAAACCTTAGTTAGTGAATATATTTCTTTAAATAAGGCATTTGAAAATGCATTATGTAAAATATGAACCAGTTTTTTCTTTGTAATTATTTTAATAAAGCAAATTGTAAAGAAATTTATCTTTAATAAATACCATATTTTCCGCACTATAGTCCGCACCTTTATATAACCCGCACTCCGAGAAATTCAACTATCTGGACATAACTGGTTCGACTCTGACGACCGGGTTTTGTGAAGCTATGTTCCCCTAACCCTAACTCTGGCCACTCATGGTTCAAAGGCACAATTCATATATAACCCGCACCGTTATATAACCCGCACCCTACATATTTCGAGAAAAAAGTCGCGGGTTATAGACCGAAAAATATGGTAATTTTGATTTACGTTATTGAAAAAGAAATTATATTACGATTTATTTTATTAAAAAATAATTCAAAATAATTTCAATTTTTTATATGACAATTTACTTTACTAAAAAATAAATTTCTTTACGGGTTATTGTATTAAAATTAATTTAAAAAAAATGTCTTATTTGAATTTTACATATTTGAAGAAAAATATTAACTAATTAAGATTTTAATCTTTAATAAATTACTTTTATTTGTTTTTCTGGCCCTGAGTTGTCTCAGACATGAACTGTCCCGGAGATCAGTCGGTGTTGAGTCGGTGGTGTTGAGTTATCTCTTCCCGCTCATGCAAGGACTTACCTTCTGACGTTACACACTATTTTACCTCTATCAACTCTCTACTGCCCTCTTTTGGGGGTAGGTAAAGGCTTGCCACCTTACATCTAGTATCTAAGCACCTGTTCATGTTTATTGTCATTATTATGGCTGTTTTATTTTGAATGTCTGTGATAATGCACACATCTTTCCATGTTTAAACCAGAGACATAAGACAAGCGATATAGTTTTACGGTTTTCGCTTAATCAACAGAATGATGGTCACGGAATTTTCAGCCGATGACTAAACTGATCTTTTTGGGACGAAAGTAAAACTTACAAGGCCAATGTTCTACGCAGGATATGAGCAATGCTGAGGGTAAGTACGGTTTTCTGGATTTCTTCTAGACAAGGCTGTCCAGGTATTTGCTTGTCGAAGTTGTCTCTGGACATTCTTAATGAGACCAAGTGCGTCAGTCGCTACTGGGATGGTAGTAACTATCATTTGTCACATTTTCTGGATTACCCGAGCCTCGGGAGGGAAATTGGTTAGACGGAACAGTTCAGAAGCCGTCTATGGTTGCGCTATCACGAAAACGGAAGTCATTGTGACCGAGGGTTTGAATGTATTGACGTTGTTCAAACAGTTGACCATACCAGATGATGCGCCCCCCTCACAGAAACTGTAAATAAGGTCCACTCTTTAAAGTCACAGTATGAACCACAGGTAGCAGATACGAACTTACAAAATTTCCTACAGAAGGTAGCGACGGAGAGGGAGAAGAAAGGACTAAGCATAAACAAGAAGACGGAATGCATGGTCATCAGTAAACGGATAAGCCCGAAATGCGATTTGCAGGTCGGGATCACTACAAGAATAAAAGCTCGTAAGTGAGTGAGACTCCTCAGTAACCACGATATATTCGGAAAGATATCAGAATAATCAAGAACCTATAGTGGCAG
The DNA here is from genome assembly GCA_963932145.1 of Acanthosepion lycidas. Lineage (NCBI taxonomy): Eukaryota > Metazoa > Mollusca > Cephalopoda > Sepiida > Sepiidae > Acanthosepion > Acanthosepion lycidas. The sequence goes on along the minus strand of OZ010600.1, from coordinate 78,864,104 downwards.
CAAACAGCCTGCATGCGCATAGGGAACGAGTTCAGTGAACATTCAAAAATAGACAGGGGCGTAAGGCAAGGATGCGTCTTCTCACCTGACCTGTTCAACCTATACAGCGAAGCAATTCTGAGAGAACTGGAAACCCTACCAGGATTTTGCATTGGCGGCCACAACATAAGATACGCAGATGACTGATCTTCTCACCTGACCTGTTCAACCTACACAGCGAGGCAATTCGGAGAGAATTGGAAACCCTACCAGGATTTAGCATTGGCGGCCACAACATAAGATACGCAGATGACTCATCTTCTCACCTGACCTGTTCAACCTATAGAGCGAGGCAATTCGGAGAGAATTGGAAACCCTACCAGGATTTTGCATTGGCGGCCACAACATAAGATACGCAGATGACTGGTCTTCTCACCTGACATGTTCAACCTATAGAGCGAGGCAATTCGGAGAGAATTGGAAACCCTACCAGGATTTTGCATTGGCGGCCACAACATAAGATACGCAGATGACTGATCTTCTCACCTGACCTGTTCAACCTATACAGCAAGGCAATTCTGAGAGAATTGGAAACCCTACCAGGATTTAGCATTGGCGGCCACAACATAAGATACGCAGATGACTGATCTTCTCACCTGACATGTTCAACCTATACAGCGAGGCAATTCGGAGAGAATTGGAAACCCTACCAGGATTTAGCATTGGCGGCCACAACATAAGATACGCAGATGACTGATCTTCTCACCTGACCTGTTCAACCTATACAGCGAGGCAATTCGGAGAGAATTGGAAACCCTACCAGGATTTTGCATTGGCGGCCACAACATAAGATACGCAGATGACTCATCTTCTCACCTGACCTGTTCAACCTATACAGCGAGGCAATTTGGAGAGAATTGGAAACCCTACCAGGATTTAGCATTGGCGGCCACAACATAAGATACGCAGATGACTGATCTTCTCACCTGACATGTTCAACCTATACAGCGAGGCAATTCGGAGAGAATTGGAAATCCTACCAGGATTTAGCATTGGCGGCCACAACATAAGATACGCAGATGACTGATCTTCTCACCTAACCTGTTCAATCTATACAGCGAGGCAATTCGGAGAGAATTGGAAACCCTACCAGGATTTAGCATTGACGGCCACAACATAAGATACGCAGATGACTGATCTTCTCACCTGACATGTTCAACCTATACAGCGAGGCAATTCGGAGAGAATTGGAAACCCTACCAGGATTTAGCATTGGCGGCCACAACATAAGATACGCAGGTGACTGATCTTCTCACCTGACATGTTCAACCTATACAGCGAGGCAATTCGGAGCGAATTGGATACCCTACCAGGATTTAGCATTGGCGGCCACAACATAAGATACGCAGATGACTCATCTTCTCACCTGACCTGTTCAACCTATACAGCGAGGCAATTCGGAGAGAATTGGAAACCCTACCAGGATTTAGCATTGGCGGCCACAACATAAGATACGCAGATGACTCATCTTCTCACCTGACCTGTTCAACCTATACAGCGAGGCAATTTGGAGAGAATTGGAAACCCTACCAGGATTTTGCATTGGCGGCCACAACATAAGATACGCAGATGACTGATCTTCTCACCTGACCTGTTCAACCTACACAGCGAGGCAATTCGGAGAGAATTGGAAACCCTACCAGGATTTAGCATTGGCGGCCACAACATAAGATACGCAGATGACTCATCTTCTCACCTGACCTGTTCAACCTATAGAGCGAGGCAATTCGGAGAGAATTGGAAACCCTACCAGGATTTTGCATTGGCGGCCACAACATAAGATACGCAGATGACTGGTCTTCTCACCTGACATGTTCAACCTATAGAGCGAGGCAATTCGGAGAGAATTGGAAACCCTACCAGGATTTTGCATTGGCGGCCACAACATAAGATACGCAGATGACTGATCTTCTCACCTGACCTGTTCAACCTATACAGCAAGGCAATTCTGAGAGAATTGGAAACCCTACCAGGATTTAGCATTGGCGGCCACAACATAAGATACGCAGATGACTGATCTTCTCACCTGACCTGTTCAACCTATACAGCGAGGCAATTCGGAGAGAATTGGAAACCCTACCAGGATTTAGCATTGGCGGCCACAACATAAGATACGCAGATGACTGATCTTCTCACCTGACATGTTCAACCTATACAGCGAGGCAATTCGGAGAGAATTGGAAACCCTACCAGGATTTTGCATTGGCGGCCACAACATAAGATACGCAGATGACTGATCTTCTCACCTGACATGTTCAACCTATACAGCGAGGCAATTCGGAGAGAATTGGAAATCCTACCAGGATTTAGCATTGGCGGCCACAACATAAGATACGCAGATGACTGATCTTCTCACCTAACCTGTTCAATCTATACAGCGAGGCAATTCGGAGAGAATTGGAAACCCTACCAGGATTTAGCATTGACGGCCACAACATAAGATACGCAGATGACTGATCTTCTCACCTGACATGTTCAACCTATACAGCGAGGCAATTCGGAGAGAATTGGAAACCCTACCAGGATTTAGCATTGGCGGCCACAACATAAGATACGCAGATGACTGATCTTCTCACCTGACATGTTCAACCTATACAGCGAGGCAATTCGGAGAGAATTGGATACCCTACCAGGATTTAGCATTGGCGGCCACAACATAAGATACGCAGATGACTCATCTTCTCACCTGACCTGTTCAACCTATACAGCGAGGCAATTCGGAGAGAATTGGAAACCCTACCAGGATTTAGCATTGGCGGCCACAACATAAGATACGCAGATGACTCATCTTCTCACCTGACCTGTTCAACCTATACAGCGAGGCAATTTGGAGAGAATTGGAAACCCTACCAGGATTTTGCATTGGCGGCCACAACATAAGATACGCAGATGACTCATCTTCTCACCTGACATGTTCAACCTATACAGCGAGGCAATTCGGTGAGAATTGGAAACCCTACCAGGATTTAGCATTGGCGGCCACAACATAAGATACGCAGATGACTCATCTTCTCACCTGACATGTTCAACCTATACAGCGAGGCAATTCTGAGAGAATTGGAAACCCTACCATGATTTAGTATTGGCGGCCACAACATAAGATACGCAGATGACTGATCTTCTCACCTGACATGTTCAACCTATACAGCGAGGCAATTCGGAGAGAATTGGATACCCTACCAGGATTTAGCATTGGCGGCCACAACATAAGATACGCAGATGACTCATCTTCTCACCTGACCTGTTCAACCTATACAGCGAGGCAATTCGGAGAGAATTGGAAACCCTACCAGGATTTTGCATTGGCGGCCACAACATAAGATACGCAGATGACTCATCTTCTCACCTGACCTGTTCAACCTATACAGCGAGGCAATTTGGAGAGAATTGGAAACCCTACCAGGATTTTGCATTGGCGGCCACAACATAAGATACGCAGATGACTGATCTTCTCACCTGACATGTTCAACCTATACAGCGAGGCAATTCGGAGAGAA